>JALBCR010004303.1:0-600000 GCA_030710515.1 Abscondita cerata | reverse complement strand
AAAACTCTTTTTTGTGCATGTATGGAACCTTATTTAAATTACAACTTACATTTTTCAGACACCAATTAAACATTGGGTTTACCATTTGTGAACTCAAAGGCCTTTGTAATTGTCGAATTATTTCTATCTTTTTGAAGTACTAAATTAAACGTGTTTGGTGATGTATTTCTAAAGTACAATAACCTATTAGTAGGTATATTGTGTGTCGCTACGTGCGGCTATTTAACTTTTATGTTGGAAGCTTAAATATACTCGTGGCGTCTATTTTTATTTTAAATTTTATATTATCAGACTGTAATTATATATTAACTGTGATAATCTGTATTGTTCCTCTTATTATTTTAAACTTGTTGTTGTGTCGCTTTACTTTGACGAATCTGGTTAGAATAAATTCTCTAGTACTTCTTCAACAAGTTTGCTTGTTTTATTTATTTAAGTCGTACTACATACATTGTTCTACTTTTAAGTGCTCCGCGGTTATTAATTATATGGGTTAGCGATTGAAAAATTTCTATTGATTTTGTTAAAGTCGGTTCAAACGTAGGACATGTCTCGGCTACCACCCGCTGTTTCGACAAGTAGATTACAATAAGAGGGTTACACACTTTCTCGCAGGTAGGAAGATTTACTTCGTTTTGTTTATTAAAATCCAACTAATAATAGACCAAGTACTACTCAAAGTTATCATTTATTATTGTAGATAAACGAATTAAAATATAATTCCACAATAAATATGTAAGTTTTATTACAGTGATAACAAGAGAAAATAAAAATAGTAACAACAATATCAGTCCAAAATATAAAAGTGGTACCGACATAATGTTTTGAGAGTTAATAAATAAACAAGTGTTTTTCACATAATGCAAATTGCAAAATTGCAATAAGTTTTTACACCTTATGGTATTGTAAATAAGGTTTAAAAACCGAAAATTTAACACAACTTGCAACTTTATCTGATATACAATATGTTTTTGCTTAAAAATAACGTCCAAATTTTGTATGCTAATGAATTAATTTAAAAAGGGAATAAAGATAAGTACAATTTTTACATATATACATACTACCTCAATTTAAATATGTTTCTCGAATAGGTAGCTGCCGTGATTGCCTAGAATCTAAAATTTCGGGTAACAATGACGAATAATAAAACTGTTCAAGCTTTGGAAGCATTGTTTGCTCCCAAAAGCAAGTATCAATTTTGATCTCTTCTACCGATATATCAGTAGGAGTCCAAACAACAAAATAGCAAACATCTTTTTTTGCGATGTTTAATTGCCCTTGTATTTGATACATGTAGCTGTCGTTTTGTTTTAATTTCAGTTTGCCTTCTTCTACTAGACAAAATTTGATTTTATTGTTAAAAACGGCTTCCGTCGGAGTGTACATTCTTGCACTGTATGGACACTTGATTTCAATAATGGCGTTTTCACCTACTAGTCCATCTGGCGATGCTGCCAAAAAAGGGTGTACATTATCCACGAATAAACCGCAAGGAATAACCTTCATATTCATAGCCTCTTGAAAGTCGTCTATGGCCCGATGCTCGTTTTCTTTTCCATATTTTGTAGCAGCAGTCCCTGAAAACTGCTGGTATAATAGATTTTTTATTAAATTTGCGCAAGATGTTGTACGGCGCAATTTACAAATTCGCCCAAAATTTGATGCTGTCAATCTTTTTCGCCGTTCTTCGTACCACCGATTGCTTCTATATTGCCCCACAGTTTCCTTCAAAATTTCTTCTCGTTTCAAAGATAACATTTGTACAAAATTTTCCGTTGCTTTCTTCAAGTCTTCTTGTAGCATATCTGGTTTTGGTTCAGCTGCATCTGGTCCATAGTCAGTATCTGCGACTCCGGAGTACTTAGTACGGTAACGTTTTGCTTTTTGACAGCGAAGCAATTGTTTACGTTTTTGTTTTTGGCAAAATAGTTTTGTATATTTTCCGGGCGTATTATTGGATGTACTCTGCACGATTTCGTGGAGCGCACCTACTTCATTATGCGCCACTACAGCAGCCTCACATCTAGTTTGATAACCGCGACGGAAAGCGAAATTCACACGTTTGCCACCAACAAATTTTGCAACTTGGGAATTGTAAAGTTCTGCGGAATTGTTGGTAACATCGTAGATTAAACTTTTAGAATGGCAGGCTACTCGACGTACTGCAGTCATCACATCCTCAAATAAACCGCTTTCTTCTAAGTCTGGAACCATATTTCTTTCGCTTTTAGAACTAGTACAAAAATAATCACGCTGTGCACATCCTGTATGATCACCAAAGATATGTTTCGGTCCATTTAAAATATCAAGTTCCAATTCTCTGATTTTTGTTGTTGTGGTCCCATCTTGGTTTTTTCTAAATTCAATGGCTTTAGCAATTGCACTACGAAACCTGAGAATATTATGTGAAATCAAGTCTTTTAATTCATTCTTCTTGGTTTTTGTTTTTTTCGCAATATCACGCAATTTGTTTATGTAATTTCGCAATATATGATTTTTGCATTCGATTTTTTGTATTACAATGGAAGGACCATACGGCATGGATTCCACTAGTTTTCGATGTACGCTGCTGTCGCCGTCACCTACTAATTTTACATACTTCATACCGTACATCTCCATTGATTTTTGAAAACCTTCTAGTATGATAGCAGCTTCCATTCCAGTTGATGGACCACTCCAATTCCTATAGCAAATGTGCTCCGGGCATTTGTTATCTTTGTATAGATCCTTCCGTGCACACACCAAACAAAACTTGTTTTTAACGGCCATATATAGCACCTTCTTTGTTCGTAGTCCAACTATACACGCAACCCCCGACAAGGCGTTAAAGTTAGTGCGATATGATCGTTTGCTCCATGCTCCGTCTGCTACTACTGCAATATTAGGACATCCTTCGTCATCTACTTCTTCTAGTTCCACTGCAAGTTTTGCCTCTTCTTTAGCAGCTTTACTCATCGCTTCAATTGCAGCTCGATTGTAAATTTGACAAACTTCGTCTTGGTAAACGGTGTAAGTAGCGCTTGATGGACTAGGAATATCTAAAGCTGCAGAAAATTCAGCAAGTTGGGTATATCCGGCACCGATAGACACAATCGCAGATACAGCCGACAAATTAATATTCATTCCCGAATTTTTGAATTTTCCGTTGAAATTGTATCGGTTTTATTGCACATTGCACATTTAACAGTAAATACAGACACATACCCTTTACGTCTTTCACTAACAACATCTACATCGAAAAAGGAACATCCAAATCCATCGTGTTGCAGCGCCTTTAGCTCCCTAAAGAAGTGAGCAATATCTATAATTCTGCGACCACTAATTTCCCGACGTTCTTGTTCAAGTTCAATTGCTTCATTATCTAAATCCGGAAATGATTCTGTGGATGAACTATTTTGGTTAATATTTTCGGTTTCAATGTAATTTTCGGAAAATTCATTTTGTTTGAAAATATTTCTCCTTCATCATACAAATTTGTCTCTTCAGGATTCGCGTTTTCTCCAGTAGAATACGCTGACATATTTCCTTCGCTTTCCTTTTCGGGTACACATGATACATGTGATGCAGCAACTGTATGCATGCTGCCCTTTGCCGCGCGAATTTTTTTCATTTTTTCTTTCGTACTACGCCTTGCCTTTGTTAACCGCAAGTGCTTCGAATTTGCAAACTCTGTACGACCCATTTTCAAAAACTACAAATAACTAACACAGGCACTACGCTAAAACTCTAAAATGTCTAAAATATAGGTAATATTTGTTTGTACTAATCTCTTCGTGTTTATTGTTCAACTGGCAAATGTTAACGGATGGTTCCCTCTCCAACTTTGCACTTGCAAAGGGCGCGCTTTTTTTCGCAAAAAACGTGTTATTGCAACCCACGCTATTCATTTTATATATATATTATATATATATTTACTATTTCAATTTTTCGTATTATTACTAACTAAAAGACATTGTAACAAATTTTTACTTTATTGACATGAGAGTCTCTCATCAATTATGATTATCTCAAAATGAAACTTGTAACTATGTGACAGTTCTCTCATTTTCCATACTCGATGATTTTTGATTATATTTTAATATATTGAGTCATGAGGAGTTTTTTGGTGTGCAGGCAAATTTAATACATTTGCAATAGCTGTTACGTAACAAAACCATACAAAAATTGTGTGATAATGCAACAAACAAAATAAAACAAACAAATGCATTTTAAAGAGATGCTTGTTATTGATAATTAAAACATTTTTAAGTTACTCATAATCCTTTAAAGAGCTTGCAATAAAAGTGTTAAACTGTATAGTACAAATGTTGAGTCCTAAAAATCTAACATCAACATTAAAATGTCATATTGAAGAATAAAATATACAAATAAAACCAAAAATAAGTTTTTATCTTCGACTTTGTCCTATTGTTTGAAAGGACTACAAATGCTAAACGGTTATTGTATGGATTACATGCACCCCTGCAGTTTTGCTATAATAGGCAGGTAGATGGTGTAAAGTGGTTTGCAGATACTCCCGGCGTTTTCTAAAATTCAAAACAAAGTTTTATTTGACTAAATACAACCCTTAAGGCCCCCTTTTAGTCAAAAAAAAATTTAAAATAAAAATTTAAAAAAACTCTAAATTTTATGTGTTTCTCACCCCTTTATCTCTGGTTTTATTTTTTTTGCCGGCGGCGGCCACTGTATTTTTTTTATTTTAAAAAAGGGAAAAAAAATTTGGTTGGTTGGGTAAAAAAAAAACTGTTACAATCCCTTCTTTTTAAATTGCAAAACCTGGCAGTTCTTTGAACACTGCCAACACTTTTTCAAGTGTACTATTTTCGATATTAACTATTTATAAAAATAATGTTCCGCGTTAAATTGCTTTAAAATTGTTTTGAAAAAATCAATAAAAGTTATTATTCAATTAATTTTATAAGAAGTGCATCGTTATCTCTCGTATTTATTTAGTTAAAGTTTAGTGTAAAATATGGGTCGTAAACCATATTCGATTTCTAAATGTCCCCGTCTATTTCAAAAAGACGTAGTGTTAAAGAAAAAATGAAGAAAATGCGTGCGGCAAAGACTGCCACTACTTCACATGTAAATTTAAATAGTTATGCCAAACGAAGCAGATATGTGTTGCAGTTTTCCATCTGCAGCTGAAACGAACTCTAATATGTGTGTGGATGAACCTGACGTATTAGTAAACAGAAGTGGTGTTTGTAGCGATAACATAAATGAAAACCATTTTTCATCAGATTTCCTGCCCGAAATGGAAATCGAAACGAAATCGGACGAAAAAATAATACTACGGTTAGAACTAGTGAAGGTATTAGTGGCCGCCGTTTTGTAGATATCGCGTATTTTTAAAGTCATTAAAATCACTTCAACACGAGGGTTTTGGATGTTCTTTCTTCAATATGGATATTGTGAGTGAAAAACGTTTAGGATTTGCATCTGTTTATACTGTGAAGTGTTCAATGTGTCGTAAAATTGATACCGTATCTACAGAGAATTTGGACGATAGAACAAAATGAATGTCAATCTTGCAGCTGTTTCTGCTACGGTTTCAATAGGTGCAGGCTATAAACAATTAACAGAATTTACATCGGCCATGGATATTCCTACAATTTCATCTTCCACTTATGCAAATTATCATGACAAGATATGTGAAACTTACAATCGCGCCGCAACAGAATCAATGGCTAAAGCAGCCCTTGAAGAAGGAGAATTGGCTAAGAAAAATGGTGAAGTAGATTCTGAAGGGTATCCTACAATTGCAGTAGTTGTAGACGGAGCTTAGTGCAAACGTTCTTATAGAACCAATTATAACGCACTATCCGGTGTTGCTTGTATTGTGGGACTAAGAACCAAAAAATATTGTATATGGCAGTAAAGAACAAATATTGTTTGATATGTTCTAGGAAAGAACTGTATCAAAATAAAACATGTCCTGAGCATACGTGTTACAAAAACTGGTCAGGGAAATTCAACCAGCATGGAATCGAGTATAATTGTTGAAGGATTTAAGAGATCTATTGATATGTATGGTTTGAAGTACGTTAAACTAGTCGGTGATGGAGACAGCAGTGTTTACAGAAAACTTTTAGAATGCATGCCTTACGGATCACCGTAATCCAAAGATCGAATGTAAAAATCACATTCTTCGTAATTACATAAATAAACTAAAAGATTGTGCCAAAAACCAAAAGTCGATGCAAAGTTCAAAACTGCAATCACTCAAAATATTCTAAGGTTTAGAACTGCTGTTACAAAAGCGATAGAGTATAGAAAGTTGCAAAATACGTCTATCTCTGAAAAAATCAAGCAGTTGCAATTGGATATTTTGAACGGACCGAAGCATATTTTTGGCGAGCACACAGAGTGTGGTGATAGAAAATACTTTTGTTCGGGCCTAAAGAGCAATGAAGATAACATCGTACCAGGTCTTATCAAATGCGGACTATTTGAAGATGTTATGGTAGCAGTTCGTCGTGTTGCAAGTTTGTCTAACAGTCTTATACATGATGTCACCAATAATTGTGCCGGGTTATACAATGCCCAAGTAGCTAAATTTATTGGTGGTAAACGCATTAATTTTGCATTAAGGCGTTCATACAGCGCTCGCTGTGACGCGGCAGTAGTAGCACATAACAATGTAGGGGCTCTTCATGAAATAGTACATAGTGCTGCTAAAAGAAAACCGGGTGTACATACTTCAAAATTTATTCAAAAGCAGAAACGCGAAACAATTATAAGAAGAGAAAAAATTAAAAAAACATTTAGAGTCAAAAAGCTAGCGGGTCCAGATCCAGATGACGATTATGGTAGTGAAAGTCAGAATCAATTCCCGACATGTCCAATGAGAATTTTGAAGAAGCCAAACAGAGATTTTTAGAAAATTTAAATGTTGACCAAAACAAAATTTTTATTGGACACTATTGGTCAAAGCAAGAACCATCTATGGCTTGAAGAACGACGCAAAACGGCTTACAGCTTCCAATTTTGGCAAAATTTGCAAAATGCGCGTATCGACTTCTTGTGGTAATACTGTTAAAAATATGTTATACTGTCAATTTATTGGAAATATTGCTACACGATATGGAAACGATAATGAGCATCGAGCCATTCAACAATTTACAGAAGAAACCAAATTGGAAGTAATTGAATGTGGTTTGTTTGTATGTGGTTTATATCCATACCTTGCGGCTTCTCCAGATGGATTAATAAATGAAGATTCTATTGTAGAAGTAAAATGCCCTTACAGTGCGCGAATGTATAGTCCTAAAGACGCTGTATGTCCAATAAGTGTATAAAATTTTGTGAGATTACTTGAGGGCAAGTTGAAATTAAAAAAAAAGACAACTATATGTATCAAATTCAAGGACAATTAAACATTACAAACAGAGAAATGTGTTATTTTGTAGTTTGGACTCCTCACGAGGGCTACAGTGGAAGTTATCAAAAGAGACGTTGTTTTTGGAGATGAAGTAATGCTACCTAAACTTCAAAACTTTTTATATGTCAGCACTACTTCCTGAGATCGTAGATCCAAGGTATCCTAGAAAGTTGCCAATTCGTAATTAATTCTCGCAATATAGATTAATATTTTGTAAATAGCTGTAGAATTATTTTTGTACAATACTTTTGTGTTAATATTTTCTAATGTAATAGGTAAAAATGTAAGTACTTTTTGCATTCTATGCTTATATGTATATATACTTATGCTTTACTTGTGTCATTACTCTACAACTTGTCAAGTAATAATTTATTTTGAGACTTTTTAACATTTTAATATTATATTTACAAATACACAGCAGGTAAATAACATTTTTGTAATTACGGTTTTGTAATTCGTCATAACGCGCCAACTCAAATTTTACAGAAAAATACTGTTTTATTTGCGAGTAAAACAGTCTGGTTCGTAAATTAATACGCTTTTCCTCCGTGTAAAATACGCAATTTTTATATTTAGAAAATAAGGAATTGATATTATATTTTTAATTTGAACTAGTATATAGGCGTGCCTCTTACCAATATACTAAGAGCTGTAAAATCCAGTTTTGGCCACTGTCGTTGAACAAAGTTATGGAATAACCATAACAAACAAATGTCATGATAGTAGTCAATTAGTAAACCAGAATAACTAACTAGTAAAACATCACTATGTTTTAATGGTTTTATAATAGAAAAGCAACGTTTTTCATTCAAACAAAAATTGTGTAGATGCAAAGTAATAAAAAACAAATATTACTTTAAGTTATTATTCAAATTTATGTATTAATAATTCAATAAACAAAATATAAATCGGTTTTTCTATACAAAGTTTTGTATTGACCTGGTATTTCCCAGTGCTGTTATCATAAAGTTAAAAGTATAAAACTACTGGTAACAAAAAAAGCGATATTTAAAACTCAGGTAAAAGGCATTCAATTGCAAATACGTTACCCTAGCTCAACAGAAAACATAAGATAAACTACTGTATTTACACTAATCCCGGTTAGTTTCCACTTGACTCGAAACAACCCTTGTCATGTTTGTTGCCTATTTCCACAAAATTTGACAAAATTACTATCACTATTTTTATATAGTTAAATACAAATTATGTAAAACGAGGGCAATCTAAAACATGTTCGATACGTATATACATAAGTAACATTTCAGTTTACCGCGGTAAGAGAAGAAAAATGATTTTAAAATAACGTTTAAGGTCGAATTCGGATTTTTCTATTATTATAAAGGTGTATCTAATTGCTTTGTAATTGCAATTTTAGATTTTGGTTATTTACCGTGGTAAAGAAAGGTCTAATGATTTTCTTGTGAAAGAAATTATGCTTTTGTAAATGTATTTTAAAGAAGTTATGTGTATTCTAGTAAGCTCATTTCTAGCAATCTTCCGTCTAACTAAAAGGAACCCTTAAGAATAATTACTAAGACCGTTCCTTCCTGTGACCCTCTCTGCGACAGAGAGCTGCGTAAAGATTTCTCAAGCGGTTCTCACAATTTATTAATAATTAAACAACAAACGTGTGTAACAAATTATATTTTTTCATTACAGTATAACATTTATATAAAAAAATCAAATAGCTTTTGCCTGAAATATTTTCCTACTAGTTCTCTATGTTTTGAAAAATACAAAAACGCTTTTAATAACTAAAAATAAGCACGTGTTTAAAATAAATATTAGTCGTTTAATTTATCAATCAATAAAGATCAAATTGCATTCCCTTCTACTCTCACAAATATAAACCTCATGTATTTGTAAAAGATATCTCAAAAGTATCTTTACTCCACCTTAAAAAAATAATATCTATACTTCTATAAGCTAGATGTAGGTAACACATATATGCTGTGTCCCAGATTTTAGTTTACAGATTACAAATTTTCACCCGGTACATTTACGAGAAAATAATTTTAAGAAATATTGTGTTATGATATAATAGCTGATTCTAATGGAATCCTTATATTTTAGGTACGTAGGGTTGTACCAATTCAGTAGACCAACTCTGCTAATACGCGATCCAGATCTAATTAAAACAATTACAATAAGAGAGTTTAACAGCTTTTCAGAACATTATTTCTTTAACAATGACGATAACGACACTCTTGCAAACAAAGGATTGTTTTCATTGGGTGGTAAGTAATTACTATTTTTTTGTTAACACTATATTATGTTTACTCAGCGAAAAATGGATGGGGTAATATGAGGAAGACGCTAAACAGAAGTTTCCACACCAAATAACTCAAAAGATATGCTTCCGGTTATAGATAATTGCACTTCTGAACTAATTAGCTATCTTGTTCCACATCAAAATGCAACCTTAGATCTAAAAGAAACGTTTACCAAATTGTCGTGCAATGTGCTAGCAAGAACAATGTTTAACGTCGATTGTAAATGTTTTAAAGAGCCTCTTCCTAAGTTGTACCACATGGGAAACAAAATCAACGACTTTTCAGGATTTAAGGTTGTGCGAATGTTTGCAATGAGTCTAAGTCGCACTCTTACTAAGGTGTTTATAAAATATGTATAAAAAAACTAATTTACAGAATTAACTTCCAGTTACTTTCTATCAATCTCGCAAGTAAAGAGGTTTTCCGATACTTCTTTTCATTAATAAAGAATTCTATAAACGACTGTAAGGATGGGGATAAACGGAAACATGGTGTATTTATTAACAACAGACCATCTTAATAACGACAGTCCTGATAATTACCACTCACTATCGATAGGAAGAAAGATATTGAACGTTGACGAAGTAGCCATGCAGCTTTTTGGTTTTTTTATCGGAGGGTATGATGCTATATCTTCGCTTCTATCCTACACATTTTATGAGTTGTCGGTTAACCTTGATATTCAACAAAGATTATACCAAGAAATTTGTATTTGTGGAGACAGTTATGATGAAATAATTAAAAATAAGTACTTGGACATGGTAATTTCAGGTAAAATAAATTTTTTCTTTGACTTTTTATTGGCGACAACAAAATGGTAGTTTCTAACAATTTACCCCCTGTCGTGGCTTATTTTTTTTTCTTGTCTAATTTAGATTTACGTAAAAAAACAAATTCCTACCAATCACAAAAGATAACACAAAATTGTTTTAAGGATTTTTAATTCAATTTATCACCATTACGATGCCACCGAAACGTAAGAAACTACGGTTAACATTTTGACGTAAAGAAGATTTTTTTTTTTATGTGAAGTAAAGGTTTGTTCTAGAGGTTTTGAGGAAGTGGCCGATAAGTGTCTTTGCTGATCGAAAATGTGTAAAACCGTTCGTAATTGAGCCTAAAAAACCGCACGAAACAAGGTTAGTCGTAGAACCTGGGGTTATCTGTTGGATCCCAATCTACGCTATCCATAGAGATCCAAAACATTATTCAAATCCCGAAAATTTTGAACCAGAGCGATTTGCGGAGCAAGTGCAACAGACTCATTATTTCCCGTTTGGATCTGGACCTAGAACTTGTATTGGTAGGTACTATATTTTTTGGTGTGTTATTTTTAATACATTATTTCTAGCATCTAAATTTTCTGTGTACGTGTGCAAGTTAATTGTTTCAAGAATACTGCAATCTTTTAAAGTGTTGCGTTGCAAAGAAACGGTAGTACCTGGAAAAGTTAGTAAAGTAGTCATATTTTTATCTGGTGCGGGAAGCAAAGTTGTGTTCCAATCAAGAAATAAAATTGAAGTTGAAGACAAATAGCATTCAACTACTTCTTTAAAGTAATTGTACACTGATAATCAACGTTATAACTACAAATTATTTGCAATGTTTATATAAATT
Source organism: Abscondita cerata (assembly GCA_030710515.1). NCBI lineage: Eukaryota > Metazoa > Arthropoda > Insecta > Coleoptera > Lampyridae > Abscondita > Abscondita cerata. Next base: position 588,726 of record JALBCR010004303.1, on the reverse strand, counting down.
AGACTAGCAATGCATTTTTTTTTTATATCCAATGTGTAACAAATACGTTTGTAAATTGAGCAAACATTAATAATTATAAAAGATAAAATGAGTTGAACTGTTCAACGTTATATGAATAGAACAGTTTTTACAGGCTATTTCTAAAGCCCATACTATAGTGACTCCCACGAAACAAACCGGTAGTATTTGCTCCATTTGGTCCTTCGGTAGAAGTACTCAAACTGGGAAGTCTAAAGTTAAACTAGAAATAAAGTGCCTTAGCTCTTAAACTGAACTTTCCTTATTCTATGGACAAACTAACAATGGAGAAAACAACAAGAGCATGTTGAGGTAAAATAAGCATGCTGAATGCACTTATGTGCAGAAATTTTTCGCATTCACGCCATTAATAAAATAAAGTAAGAAGAAGACGAATTAGGCAAATTGGTGCAGTGTCGATCTTCGGACATGGTTGCGACAGTGATGGCTCTGATATTCCATCTTAAGAACGAGAATCAGTACTTATTTGGACTTTTGTAAAAACTATGATTGTGTGTAAGACAAATTCAGGAAGATTTTTGAGAAACCTTGTAAAAGCTGATGAGAACAGAGGGCCGACCTACTTCATTCTTTTCTCAATTTTGTTTAGTCTAGATTTGTATGTTTATAGATATTGTAAGACCTAGCACCTTGCAGACATTCTCCATAGCAAAAGTTTTCCACCCTCCTATGCGAAAGTAGGAAAATGTGAGTACTCGTTAATGACAGCAGGACCTTGCTCCAGACGCGATTGTTCAATTTGCCTTGATGACTACAAAACTATTCAAAACATAGGAGGAATTGTGTACTAGACCTAGACATTTGCTTAAAACCTCTAATATACGGGCACAAAATAATAATAATAATACTTTGTTGCGCAGAAGTTTTGCTGGGTGTCGGAACGTTTGATCTCAGTGATACTACGGCAGTCTCGCGCTGTACCCACGCGCATAAATATTATTCATAACTTAAGCGGAGCGGTTATAGAAAGCTTACTATTTCTTAGCAGTGACATTTTGCAATATATCGCACAATCAAAAATTGACAAATTTACTTTAGCTACACTTGGGCTACTCCTGGCTGTGCGTGGGTAAAACGCGAACGCTACTTAAGATCAAAATTATCGATCAGTGAAATTTCTGTATAAACACAGTAAATGTATTTATTATTCTGTAATACGGGGTTGCAATTAACCTTTTGCTAGGGGTCAGTAAGTAATGTTAATAAAGTAGCATGACAGTTTTCATAACCTTTTTTCCAATTATCAGTCACTCACCTTTCAGAACGTTAGGGTTGGGTTCAGAAACGTCACTCAGGGTCACTCTGGCGAATTTTGCCGTTCAGAAACAATCAGTTCGGTGTCAAAGTACACATTACTCTGAAGCGTCTATAAATTTCTAGGGATTTTATCCTAGAGTCATTTTATTTGCCGCAGTTTGTACATGGTTAAAAGTTACTTGAGATGCGTAGTCTGGAATGATGATACTGTCAAGTGTCAACTGGTAAAGTCTCATTTCCACATTTTTCCAGCAATATTTAAGTTAAATATTTTCAATGGTATTTTCTGTGTTATTTTTCTTGTTCCATATTATTATCACTTTCACACAATGTTAGTTACTTGTCAACTCAAAAAATGTGCTTTGTGTGCTCAGTCTAAGTCGTTATTTGTCAACTGTCAATGTTAACACTGCCAGTCGTTTCTAAATAATGGTAATGTAATCGTTACGTTAGCGAGCAATATTGTCGAGTCACCTCGGATCACATTCGCCCACAATCATCTAAGTGTTTCTGAATTTTCAATTAATAAATGCAGCACCAGCCCTCATAGCTTTTTACATATGCATTTGCTCGAATTCTATTCACGAAACGCTGATTTTTGCTGTCATTTAACCCTTTCGGCGTTTGCCATCAACCATATTTAGGATTTTTTTGAATTCCCGCGAGAATCGGTATTACGCAAGTTTGTCGTCTAGATGGCTTTTACCATTCTTATAGACTCCTACAATGTAAAAATTATCGATAAAAACGATATTTTCTTGTAGTTACAATTATTTTAAATATTTGGTTTTAACATGGAAAAAAATTGCCCTGTAAATGGTACTTTATTTATTTATATTTATACAATTAGGCCACAAATTGTTTTACCCATTTAATTTAATGCATTGTGTAACTAATGAGGATTGTGTACAATAAATTTTTTCTCTTTACATCACCCAGATAATTTACTGTGTGGTGTAAACAAAGGAGTACGCAATTGTCATCATTAGGTGTACATGTCGCCAAATATTAAAAGTTTGTACAGATAGTGAAATACCAGCAATTCGGTTCTATGGACGAAATCAAATTTACGTTTCATTAGAAAAAGCAGACTTGGTATTATCGGTTCTGAAGGACAACGACTCAGATGAGAATAATTCCGGCGACGAAGAAGAGTTAGATGAAGACTATGAGGAAGACAAAGATCAAGTCAACAATAATCCTATTGATGATATCAACGATGGTGATGCAAATTCGTCGTCAGATGAAGAACCAGTTGTCCCTGTTGCCAGTACATCCAAAGAGAAACCCAAAAAAAGACAATATCTTAGACAAAAGAAAATGCACCACTAGATACAACTTTCATCCCAGAATATAACACCAGCAGCGATCCTGCGTCGGATTCTCCATTCGAGTATTTCATGCGTTACTTTCCTTTGCAGATATTCACCAAATTGGCTGAATATACAAACATATATTCAGTTTTTAATTCTGGAAAATCTGTAAACACAACGGAAAATGAAATGAGGCGACTTGTGGCACTTCATATCATTATGGGAATTATAAATTATTTACGACTGCGTCTCTATTGGGCACCACAAACCCAATTCAATTTAGTCCGCGACATTGGACTCTGCAGAAATAGATTCAAATCTCTTCGAAATAACTTACACATTACGGATGTAAACAAAGACCGGAATGAGAAAGATAAATTATGGAAGGTAAGACCTATAATAAATAGTTTTGAGAAAAGATGTGAAGAATTACAAACAGAAGAAAATTGTTGTCTAGATGAGACTATTATACCCTTCAAAGGGCAGTTGGCAATAAAGCAGTACATCAGAGGGAAATCCAATCCATGGAGTGTCAAGGTTTACAACTTATGTGGCAAATCTGGTATCGTATATCGATCAATTGTTTATCAGAGTAATACGACCTTACCAGAGCAACATCAATTCTCAGTTACGACTCAATTAGTTTGCATCTTGCTGAAATGGAAATCATGAATATAAACTCTATTTTGATAATTTTTGTTAATTCGGTAGAAGTTTTATAAGAATTGTCAAATAAAGGAATTTTAGCAGTTGGCACAGTAAGATCTAATCGTCTAGAAAAATGTAATTTCAAAACTGACAATGAGCTAAAAAAAATTGGCAAAGGAACATCCGAATACAAAGTAACAACAGAGGGAAACATCGTAGCCGTTAGATGGTTTGACAACAAAGCCGTCAATATGGTTTCAAATTTTTTAGCTACAGATCCTGTTGACCAAGTAAAGCAATGGAATAAAAAACAGAAAACCCACATATCTATTGAAAAATCTGCAATCATTCGATTATATAATAATAGCATGGGTGGAGTTGACAAAAGTGATTTTTAGTAGCTCTCTATCGCACATTTATGCGGTCCAAAAAATAGACGCTTTGTGTAATTTTTCATTACTTCAATGTTGCTGTTTGCAACTCCTGGTTGGAATATCGTAGAGATGCCAGTAAAACAGGCATTACAAAACAAAAAGATTTGTTGAAATTTACCTTCGATGTGGCCGAAGCTTTGTTTTCTATGGCGTTGGTAAGAACGCCTAAAGTAGGAAGACCACGTTTGCGTTCAACTTCCCCAGCGGTGGCTCCTTCAGTTTCCAAAAACAGAAGCAGTGTGCACCTGTCCCTGATATTAGATTTGATAATCTTGGCCACTGGCCGATTCTTATTGATGGCCATGATCAGAGGTGTAAAGTTAGAAAACTGTAAGGAAGATCTTGCATCCAGTGTAAAAAGTGTAAAGTTTTTTTATGCTATAATAAAAAAATAACTGCTTTAAGCAGTACCATGTAAAATAAATTATTTTTTGTTCTGTTGGTTATTTTTTATATATTTATTTTTCATTGTTTTCACCTTTCTGGACCTAGTAGTAGCAAATGCCACAACTTCCTGGCTTGTTTACAGGTGGCGTAAAAATTATAAAAAACATATTTTGTAATGTCTAGACCTATCTATTTGCTTATATTAACATAGTTTAATTTTATAGCAAAAATAAAAAAGTCAGGGCTGAAAGGGGTAATAGTCCCGTCTATTGTTGATTAGCGTTGAAGAACTCAAAATAGACTACTGTTTTCAAAGTAATTTTTGTTGTTAAGCATGCTAATACGGTTTGGGCTATGCACTCCTAGCAAATGGTTAATTGCAACCCTGTACATAGTAAACGTTTCCAAACGAATTTGCGGTTGTATGGAAATCATATCGTGCAAAGAACGATGGATTAGAAAAGTTGACATTTCGTAATATTTACATCGAATGTGTGAAGAAAAAGGAATCAACACATTCAGTGAGATCTGAGAGGATCTGTTATGAATAACATGTTTTTTGCTAAACCTGCACTGAGTGGAATGGGCTTAGAACATACGCAGTTAATTTTTCTCTTGATCGCTAAAAATTCTGGTGATTCTACCTACATATTTTCAGCATTAACTATAGCTGCTAAAGACTAAAGAAAGATCCATCAAAATATTTGTTTCTTTACGTTTAACTAACCATTGTATACAAAAGCCACTGAAACAGTCACCGCTGATGGTCAAATTGATTTCTGTTCTCGGTAGTGGCTTCCAGCGACGATTGTAGAGCAGACTAGTAGATTCTCAATGAACATAAATTGTCTTATTTACGATCTTAAAGTGACTTTAAAATGATATTATCTAGTACCCACTAACAACACATAAGCATGTCACTAAAATTCTACATTCATAGTTGCATATTGTTACGGTTTATTTCCCGTATTTAGGACGTATGTCGTGAGCCGTCTTTGAACGTGTGTCGTAAGTAGTATGGTGCGACAAAAAGTCGTACTTGGCGCGCATGTTGCTAATTTTTTATTGGTGGAAATAAAATTCGATTGAATTTTCGAGACGGACAGCGGAATTTTCCTTACTCGTTTGATACACGTGGATGTTTTTAGCATTTTCTCTAAAGAGAAATTCTCACCAAAAACTATTTAATGTGGGTTTCACAATTTCCAATACAAATTGGCGTTTATGTTTAATCTGGCTACATTCACCGTGAGTATTTGGGTTTCTTTCTTATTTGTTTTAATTCTGATTGCTACATATGCTTTTAGCACGTTGTGTTCGGCATCTATGTGCTTGTTGTGTACGATACTGGGATAACTCTCGAGGGTGCTGGAGTAGCTAATTAAGAACCTTCCCTGTACATGAAAGACAACACTACGGTTTTGCAATAATCAAGTCGCAGACCAACGGTGAATACCACGTCTACAGAGGTTGGTTATGTTCATACTTCCAGCGAGGGAGTCACTTGTGTGCTGTTCTTCTCCGCACACCACCCTAAGAGGAATCCCTGGGTCTATCTACCTTCTCCGAACTGTCGATACCGTCGCTAGCAGAATACCTTTATTTCCGGAACTACACTCGACGTTTACAGCTAAGTTTTAGTATTTAAACCACTTACTCATAAATAATAATGCGTATGAAGCTCGAGTACAGATGACATAAAACGGCTCGATAGTTAATATTTAAGTAACTTTTATTCGGTGTAATCTCTTCAACCGGAAGCTTGTTTAAATCAATAAGGGCTTAGGTGCTTAATTTAGAGCGGTTGTCGCGGACACAAAAAGGCCTTTTGGGTTTGCGGGAGGTACATATCTTTTTTTTGTTGTTTAGATTTAGTGTAACTCGCCGTGTGTAAATGATATGTGTACGCAGAGCCTTAATAGCAGCCACTTATTATTTAAATGATAACTCTTAACTCAAGCGTTTAACTAAAGCTTACCTGAAATTCGACATCTTAATTAAAGCCTAATTTATTGTAAGCGAGGCTGCTGCTAACGCACGTAACTATATGCGACAGTCTCTCTATTTCTGTCATATTCTCATAATATTTTAAGATTTGTTTGTTATACTGTATTGTTTGTCTCTCTCTCTGTTTTTTTTTTTTTTTTTTTCTCTTTTTCTATCTCTTTTTCTGTTTGTGTTTAATTTGGCATATTACATTTTAAGTAAAACCTGTTGATCTCCTGTTGGTCGGTTTATTTTTTTCTTTATCCAGCAGGTGACGCCTTGTTAGACCAGCAGTCAAATTTTTATAGTTATTCAGAAATCCACGCAACTCCCCGACGAAGCCGGACGCTGCTGCTCTAACTACTATAAATATTTTGATTCTCCACTAATTTAGTGCGCTACATCGAGCCAAATTCCTTTTATTTTTCTTTCTAGGTTGTACCGCTAGAGCCGTCGCTTCTTTTTGTTATTTTGTAAACTACAACCGTTACAAGTATTTAATAGCTATTAGTTAAAATTATGTCTTAGTAGCATTTTGACGTTTATCAGTCCAAATATTATTAATCATCAGTTTGAATGGACAAGAACAGAATAAGAGTACGACAAGTTATAAAATGGATTACCACAGTACACTATATTTATTCAAGAATATAAACTGGAATTTCATCAAAAAGTAGATAAAGCACAAAAAGTAGTTGTTCAAATAAATATAAATTTAAAAGTTTTATTTAGATAAAGCAAAATCCATTACATCTAAAGATCTAATTGCAAAAGTTAAAATTTATTTACTTGGTGGATCACATTAATATCATATACAGATATAGCGATGATAAACGCTACTCTGAATTTAAAAATTGATTTTTCATTCAATTTATGTTCCTTTGAAATTTGCGCTATCAACCAAATTTTGTTTTATCCAATCTCAGGGTTTATTTATAGTTGTGATAATTTGTGTTTTCCAACTTTCACTAACATATTTTTGTTTACGATTAAACTATTCTTTCTTCCGGCTATTTAAATAAGACACAACGTCAAACAACCAGCATTTATTTTACAATTTTTCAAACACCAAAGTTAATTTTTTTTCAACAAGTTAACATATAAATTTACGCGCAGGTTTGCTTTAAAACGCCACGTGATGCGCAGTATAATGATTTAGTCAGACGCAACATCTTGACATGGAGTGATCAACGATTTGCAATTATTTACATGTTAAATTATCAGCCTTTTATTTCTCGACTTAATACTGCATCGAAAGCACTATTATCTTCGACGATTCAGGTGAGTTTATCGTCCGAGTTTTCACGTTTATTTATTAAGTTGTTTCGTATTACTTTATTTTAATTCAATTTTAGCGGAATATTACTTTACTTTATTTAAATTTATCCGCGTCACTAATTTGTTGATCGATTTAATAACTACAATTTATTTTGGTTCGTTAGCCTTCCTGCTTAGCTTTTGTTCAAAATTTTACTCTACTCGACGTTCTTTTTGGGTCGGTACGATTCAGAAGACCTTCGGCGTGGGTAGTCACCTTTTTTTATTATAACCTTTTGTTATAATTTTAAGTTCATTTGTTTTTTAACCGATTTTAACGAACAGTTTGAATTAGAGTGGGCTTTTTCACTCGCTCGATTGTGGCGCCATCTCTTAACTTTGTGGTTACACTTTTTACCGACAGAAAACAATAATTCCATAATTAATTATTTTGAAATTAATTACATCAAAAGCGTTTCTATGTCAGACGCTTTCTTCTGGCTTTCTTTTGTTAACTTATATGGTTTCCTACCTTTAATTTACTGCGCCGATTTTCAAACCTGGCGACCAAACCTCGTTTTTCCTAAATTTTCTTCAACTGGTTCTAATTTTTCCAATCAAATTGGCTTATTTTCAACGGTTTTTACTTGTTTTGACGCTGTATTACCCTTATTTTGGTCTCTTGGCTCCCGGTTCTATTCTTTTACCCCTCAAACTCAATGACCTCAACATAGGTAATTCCTTAATTTAAATTTTACTAATTATTCTACTTTATTTTCAAGGCTGGGTGCTGTATTCGAGCTTTGCAGCTGCTAATAACCTTAATATAAATGAAATTTTTATAGAAACAATAGCCAATTGTTCTATTTACAAGCAACTGCAAAAACTCAATTGATACACCTGCGAATTATTTACAAATTAGGAGCTGAAATTAGCCACATTGACGCTATGAAGAGATTTTTATAGCTTGGACTCGCGCTTCAGATGCTTATAACATCGCATTCTCCCTTCTTGAAACGAGAAAAAATAATTTTTTTAGTTAGTAAACATAATTCTTTTATTCACGATTAATCTCTACATTTTACGCCCCTTAATTTTATTGCTTTGTGACTCTGCCTAGGTTGTGTGCCCAAATTTTCTCACAATAACGTACGGTCCTTCGTATGGCAATAATAATTTTGCTGCTATCTTTTTAACTTCATCGGCGACAAGTAAACGTTTAACAATAACTTTGTTTCTAATTTCTAACTTTGTTTTCTTCCTCATTTTGCTGTTCATTTTATCCTCATATTTTCTTGCCTTTTGATTAGCTCTGTTAAAACTTGTATTTCCTGCACTTCTGTTTTGTTTTCCCATTTTTACTCTGGTCTTATTCCCTTTGTTATTTGATCAGTGCTTCCTCTGTAATTACGTTTGGGATTATGTTTATAAACTTCTCAATGACAGGCAAATACTTTACCAACTCTGTGTGTTTCTTGTAAGTTAACAAACTGAAGAATTTTACCACTTCTTTTATGTAACGTTTTTTTGCCGGATTGGCATTTAGATGTCAAATCAAACAGAAGTAGCTTTTTATGCCTTGTCTATTAAGGTTGCATTTTGTACCTATCATTTGGAAAATGCGTTGCATTATCAGCAATTATTATTTTCGATTTTCCTACTTGCTCGATAAACTATTCGATGCTGTTTATCGCATGTTGCGTACTGCAGTACTTAGCTGGGTATAATTCTATAAATTCTGAGAATGTGTCCACCATTACCAATACATGTTTAAATCCGTACTGTCTGGTCACTAGGTTTCCCAAATAATAATTAATGGCTACTATTTTTAATGGTTTATCCGCTTTTATGGTTTTTGTTTCAATCTGATTCTTGAAATTCTTGTCTTTTCCTAGCAGGCACGTGTAACAGTGCCATCGTTCCCTATACGTGGGCTATGTTTTCCGGATCCTAAATGTCGATAAGTTTTGTGGATGTTATTTATGATTTATTTTGCGATTTTTCTTGTCCACTACAATTAATTCTTTCCCTTTTATCGTCTTTACCACTAATCTGTCTTGTTTTCTGTACTCCTCGTATCCTTCCTCGTTTTTCAATTTTTCTTTCTTATCTGGTTTAATTCCTTTTCTTGTTGCATCGTAACCATTTTCTCTCCCACCCTTCCTCAGGATTCTTTACTCTTGTTGCCTTGTATTATTTACACACATAACTTAGTATATTTTCTTCTCATTACATATTTCGTTCCGTGTTAAGGTGTCTGCCGTGACATTTTCCTTACCTGAGATGTGTTTAAGTTCAAAGTCAAACTCTTGAATTAACAGTGCCCATCTGTAGATTTGATGATTGGATAAATTTCTTTTTTATATTCAAAAGGGACGAGTTGTCTCGTTTCTAATTTAAATTTTTGTAATAGATAAAACCGTAATATTGTTAAAGCGTATACCCCTGCGAGCATCTCTTTTCTGCCGTTGTATACTTTTTTTCGCATTCTGACAGGGTTCTTGAAATAAACGTTAACGGTACCATGCTCCCTTCTTGAATCTGGTTTAATTCTGCTCCTATCGCGTGATAAGATGCATCCGTCATAACAACGAATTTTTTCGAAATCCGGGAATAGTTATTTGTCCAACAAATGAGGAACGCAATTCTTTTTCCACTAGTGCTCGCTACGCTCGTGAGGCATTAAAGTGAGAGTCGAAGAAAGGCTTTCCTCTTGTGTTAGACACAACGTTTTTTCCACGACATTTCCCAAAAACCAACCAACCAACCCAAATGAAAGAAAAACTATTAATTGTAAACGTAACATATTGTTACAGGATTTCGTCACAATTTCGTACGTAAAGCAAAAGTTAACAATCGGAGGGTAACAATAGTCTCGCCTATTTATTCTGTGGTCTTGGTAAGGTCTCAACCTATCATAACGCAAAGTTGTTAGCCGCGTAATTCTAACCAATAAATGTAGGGTAATAATGTTTAAAATTCGGTAAATTAAACAAAGTGACTGAACATTAATAGTTATTTGTGTAACAAAAATTAAATTCTTTAATTAAGTTTCAAAAGCGACATTCTTGCAACATGACATTTATTTCCTCACTAGTAAGGGAATAGTTATTTACGTGACATGTGCGTAAACAGATATTGTTTACGCACAAGTTGCGTATCTATTTTTTGCACAATATTTTTCTCAATTCGCACTTTCAAATTTCTGATATTATAACATTCAAACCACAAAAATTTAATTAGTGAGCTGTGGCTACAACGCAAATGCACATAATACATACATTTGTCATCCAGTGTAGTTAACCTATTTAATTGTCAAACTTTTATTTGAAGATTTGAATTGTTTTTCAGCATTTACAAAAATACAAGGTGCGTAAACTGCATTCTAAATAACGAAAATGTAAGTACATCAACAATTTGTGTGTTACAACGCACGCTAGTAGTTCTATCTACATAAAAGTGACAAATAATATACAAGCTGTCGTTCGTCATTTCGAATTTTCAATTATCAATTATTACAGATTTGAAAGAGTTTTTGCTATATTAGAGATGTAAAGTGATTTTCGTAACTGAAATTGTGTGCTTATGCAAATATTTTTGTAGCAAAATGTTCTATTAACCCACTGTTTTTGCTACATTTTTGAAACACTAGTACGTAATTCTATTGTTTCGGTAGGCGTATTGACGTACTTATCTGGTAGTTTTACATGCACTGAGTGCAAAAAAACAATTTTCCTCACTATTTGTAGAGAAGAAACGTCTATTTTCTAAGTATGTCGTAGAAACATGTAATTTTGCGATCCTTCATCTTTTCCTCGTTCCATCATCATTTTACTCCCTTCAGATGCGTATAATATCGCAATATATCATCTACAAAATTGTGTGGAAGGGGATTTCATTAGGTTTATCTATTACAAGGGCTTCATCCAGTTTGATGAAGACGTTGTAGTATTGGTTTATATTTCTTTTAACTTGCGATTTCACTATTTTCAATTGGTCCCGTTCTCTTTTACATCTCTTTAAAATTCTATGACGATTTTACGTCGTGAAGATAATATATTACAATTTAAACAGCTGGATATGTACACTCATGAAATTTAAAACTTGGACACCACAATTTCTGTAAACAAAAGTTTGCACATTGTAAAGCGGGCCTAAGTAGGTAGTCTCAGCAGGGGTTATCTTATAGAAGGACTGTAAAATGAATTATTACACTAAGCACGTTTTAGAAAATAGGTAATTTACGTTGCTTACTTAATTTTTTCTTTAAAGAATATATTTGAAGGTATCGCTAATTAAACACCATAGCTCAATTAATTATCGAATCAAAATTTTGTTTAGGAAATGTTTACAAAATAAAATTAGAAATAATTTTGATTTAAAAAACGTCTACAAGCAATAACTTTTAAATTAAATCAAAAAACTAAACATGGTTATTTGGGTTGACTGATTATTACTTATTTTAAATAAATCTAACCTACTAATTATTGTAAGTTATTAAAAAAACCATTAAACTCTCTATTTATAATATTTAGTCCTTACAAAATGTATATTTTATGACGTTTTATTTTTTTCTGTAGATAATATAAAAGTGAAAATAAAAACTAAGGCAATTCTTATTGTCAACGTATATAGAGTCGGATTCACCGGGTTTTAGGTATGACTCATCGCTACAAATTGTATGGATCAATCCAGTCTCGTATGTCGTAACTAATAAATAATTCCTACTGTAAATTTTTGTGTAATCTGTCAATTCAGTTTGATCAGTTGTTTCAAACTAATTAAAATAATCATAAATGTTTTCGACCAAAAATGTTCTGATTTTCTCTTCATTTAAATTGTGTCATTGAATAAAGGTTGTGGGAAGTTATAATAATTATAATTTATTTATATATTTGTACAGTTGGAAATGTTACATTAATGTATGCGAACAAGATGTCCACGTATAAAACTTCTTAAAATTATTTTACTTTAGTGTTAAATGCAACGTTTAGTTTTGAGGTACCTATTTAACTGAAATTTAACAATTATTTGATTTAAATACAGTTTTATTGACTGTACACTCATCTACTCAGAGTGGTTACTGTAATTGTATTGCAAAATCAATCAACGTCATAAAAACTAATTAAAAAAAGATCTGATCTAATCAGATTCATCTGCCCCATATTCCGAACTTGAACTTTGATTACAACCTATACTAATAATTAAGGGTTCCACAAGTTCAAACCGCTGCTCAATATCCCACCACTTCTTCATTTCTTTTCAGCATGTTGAATGCATTTCGTCCAATATATCCTATTCTTTCGAGGGATTGTTTCCACACTTCTCGTACATGTTCATCGGTGTACTGTGAATTCAACTCTCCAATTTTTTTATTATAGTACTCCTTGCAATTAGCCCAAATTAATTCGATTGGGTTAAATTGGCAATGATACGGAGGTAATCTTAGTATCTTATGGCCGTTTCTAAGTGCAAGCTCATCTATTTCATAAATTTTCGGTTTTGGATTTTCGTTAACTAATTGTAAAAGTTCTCGTTTTAACATTTTTTGATCATGCATTACATTATGCTTTAATTAAAATATACACAAATCATGTTTGGTTGAGGAAGCATTGGGTATTTTTTCTTTTAGTGTTGAATGGTAACTGGCGTTGTCTAATATAATTAAACTAAGGTTTTGTTAAATTTGGTATCAAATCATTTTTAAACCATTTCTTAAACAAATCTCCACATGTCACCATGATAATCTTCTTTTGGGGATTTAGATAAAAATAGAAGTGAAGCATTAGAAATAAAACCGTTCCTGTTTCCTGCATGTACAACAATAAACCTAAAACCAAATTTTAATTTATTACTTGTAAGTATAAAATCAGGGTCAAACCTTTTTGCCTTCTTCAAGTGGCTTTTCTTTATGCTTTGTTTAGAATTATTCATAATTACTTATAAAAAAAAACTAATTTGAGCAATACTTACGATTATTATGCATATTATAAATTGCACGTTTAACCACATCTTTCACGAAGACTTTCAACGTCACAAGACTTTGACTTCCTACGTTTTTGTTTTGGCACTACAGGTTCTTCGTTCTCCTTCACTTCATTTCTTTTTTTAATTGAAGATACAGTATTTATGTTAACGCCACATACTTCTGCAGTTCGCTATAATGAATCAAGCCGTAAGATGAAATAGTATTTTTAATTCATAAAATACCTGCATAACTGACGTGAAAGGCAACAATACAGCACCGTTGTCGCATAAAGTAGTCCATTACTTTCATAATGACTGCTTCGGTTTCCAATTTCTTTGGCATTGCAACTATTCCTATGCTATCATAATAATCATTAATTTATTGTTAATATCATGTACTTACTTAATCTGCCTCGGTATAGTAATTGATTAGTATTGAAAAATACTAATTTGAATAAAGGAAAGATGAAAATATTCGAAAACGATGTGGCAACTTGAAGTACGAATGTAAGGTTATGACAATGTAAACAAAGAAAATTATTCGACGTACGTTTTCTTGTTTGCACATAAAATAAACGGCACGACATACGTTTCTCAATTGCATTTTGCTGATATTTTGATTTACAGAAACAGAAAACTGTGTCACGTCGATTATCATAGTTTATTGCAATGAGTCATACCTAAAAACCCGGTGAATCCGACTATATTTAGTTTTTGACAAGAATTTATTACATAATTATAATTAAGATACCAAGTTATAGTTTAAAATTAAATGAAAACTTTTTTTTAAATAAAGGTATTACTATATAAATAAATATAAGAAATCAATAATGGGTGTGACCTCCATTATTATTGATACATTCTTGGAGGCGTCTGCTCATTGACGCTATCAAGGTATCAATATAATTAATATTAATCGTTTCCCATGCGGTATCAATGGCTGCAATTAGTGCATTACGGTTTACTGGTATAAAATTTGGCCCTTGTTGTCTTCGGATAACAGCAAGTATTCGAGCCCAAACATTTTCGATAATGTTAAAATCTGGGCTTTTGCTGGCCAGGGTAACAGCTCCAAGTTATTTGCTTGTATCCAGTTGCGCACAACCTGCGAAGTATAGGGTCATCATATCCCGATAGTTAATTATCGAATGTTCCAAGAAAATATGTGTAAATAGTAAATGGAATCTACTAACGTAACGTTAAGTCGTTAATTATAGTTACATAACTCTCCTTTCATAAGATATAGTTCATATTAATATGCTTATTGTAAAGCTTCGTACACACCTGAACAACAAACCGAGGAACAAACAGAACAACGAACCGAACGGCAATCGGAACATTAATTTGGACGGTGCTACGTACGAATTTTAGAACAGATTCGCAAGTCCTGATTGTTCCACGAACGGTTTGCGGCGTTCCCGCAACTTGTCGGTTTTTCTCCGACATCAAAGAAAATGCGCGCGAATGCGTTTGCAGGTTTGGACGAATCTAAACAAAACGGCGAACAAACTTATGCGGGAGAATTAAATTATTTATTTTTGTCCTCCCTTTTGTGGGTTTGTTGTGTTTTAGGTAATATTATGGAGTTGACAGAAGAAAAATGTTTTAAATTAATCAGTGTTTAAGAATGCAAGAAAAAATGATGTCCCTATTAGCATCATTTGGGCGGGAAATTTCCAAAATAAAAAAAAGCGAAGTAAATTATAATTTTTACTCTTCTTTGTGCGTAAAAATTTGGTTGGCACTATCTTCTTGTTTTCCGCAATTTTCTCTTCTCAATAATAAATATATATGAACTGAAAACTACTGAAAATAATTATGGAACAGCACAAACGTTCCGTTTGTTGTTCGGATTGTGGAAATCATAAAAGATCGTTTGTCGTTCTGTTTGACTTCGGTTCTGTTTGTTGCTCGGTTTGTTGTTCAGGTGTGTACGAAGCTTTACAACTTAAGCAACAATTTTTTGGCGAATAAAGATTAGTTTGTGATGTAATATTAGAAACACAAATTTATATCATATCAAATTTATGACAACTTAAAACCAAGAACGTGTATGTTATTGCTAAGAAATTATTAAGGAAAAAGCGCAATTGCAGTGTAAATATTTATAATTAGATATTTTCGAAAGTTTATAAGTCCTCTATTGTAATCTTAATACTTAAAAGAAAATCCTGTCCATTAGCATTATAAGGAAATGGCTTTTACTTTATGAATAAGTTTCAATAACAATAGAATATCCTTGCTTGTTTAATTTACTTCCTTTGAGTCATATTGCTCTAAGGGTTGTTACATTGGTCATTAGAAGTATGTAACAATTACCTACTGTTTGAGAAGGGTAGTGTGAACCAATAAATAAAGTAAGAAATGTAAATTCCATTTTAGTTTAAAATTTCAAGTGTTGTGAAAATGCCACCTCATCTCGGTGCTGATTTGAAAGCGCGGATTGTTTCGGAATTAGCGGCGGCCGTAGCGTGCGTGAAATTTTACGTATGTTAGATATACCAAAAGCACCGTAGGGCATTACCGAGTAAAATGGAATCTTGAACACACTTTGGAAAGAGCCATCGGAAGTGGTAGACCTAAAGTATCTACACGTGCTCAAGATCTCGAGTTGTTTCATTACGTAACAGAACAACCATTTGCTACATACTCCAGTGCTATAGCAGATACAATTTTCCCCGATGCCGTATAACTGCACAAAAAAGATTAAAGGAGATGGACATGTGTGCATGGTTTGTACATTTTTCAACTACTCTCGGTACTTAGTGAGGGTGTAATTAGTTGGGGCAAAATTTCATACTCTCTGTACACGCAATTGCGCTAAGTACACGGCGTGTAGTTGCAAGTGTGAAAAGTGATTGTGCTGGTACATGCGGTACATAGATGTGTGCATGCTTTGTGCATTTTTCAATTACTTTCGGTACTTGCTGAGGGTGTAATTGCTTCAACCCTTTCCACCGCCCCTTTGATGAAGTATTACATACTCTCTGTATACGCAATTACCGCTAAGTACACGGCGTGCACTTGTAAGTGTGAAAAGTGGTTGCGGCGGTACATGCAGTAGCTACATGTGTGCATGCTTTTTTTGCATTTTTCAATTATTCTTGGTACTTGCGGAGGGTGTAATTGCTTCAACCCGTTCCGCCGCCCCCTGATGTAATAAGATGGCCTTTTTGCAAGAAACCACATCCGTCTAAGATGACGTGTATGTAATTGAATAATTGCTATTTAAAACCGCTAATTACACGTAATGAGTGATTGTTCAATGGTTTGTATTTTGATCCTTGTACCACCGCCCGTGTACTTTCAATATCGATAGCGTAGAAATAAATGTAATTATTTTGTTTGCAGAGAATATTCAAACTGAATGTCAATTATGTAATTGTGTTAATTATAATCAATAGCATTCTATTGTAAACATCGCTATGCCAGGTGTTTGAGAGGTTTATCCAAAAATTCTTGTGTGAACTTGCGACGTTATCCTTTTCTATCGTATTTGTTTATCTCTCTCTCTTGCCACATGAAGGGTATATCTAAGAGAATACTGTTGACCTTGAATGAAGGGTTATAAAAAAATCAAAGTTAATAAGAATTAAGAATCAAAATCTAAAAGAAATTGAAGATCAAAATGTGCTTTCTATTCTTTAAATGATTAATAACGGGATTATTAAATACTGTGTCTATTTAAATTTAAACTAATGATTTCTTTTGGATCGTTCAATAAAAGTTAAAATGAATCTAACTGGCTATGTCGATAGCTATCTGCGTGACAAGCCGGTCAAACAAGGGTTAAACATATGCAATCTTCTTTCTAAATGCAGATACAGGAACGCTTTATTCATAAGAATTTTTAACAATATGGAAGCTGTAAAAATCAGATATTTAAACGGGAATTAAAAACATGACTGAAATTTTACGGCTGCTAATTCACCGATGTTTTTGTTAATACTCTGTTAAATCACAAAGCATTGTTATCGCAAGCACGAGGCGTTAGCTGAAGAAATCGTCCCGATCGCTTATACAAAATTTTACGGTTTCCTTCTAAGCTTATTATTTTATTTTTACTATATAATACCATAATTTTCGTGTTGTTCCAAATATTTCTCTTCTTATTGCGCTATTGGTTTATGCCTCTGTTATTAAATAGTATTAAATTTACAGTGTAAAAGTTTTGATTTTACAGCAGACTTGTAGGGTTTTTATCATAAGAAAATACCCCTTGTTAATACAATAACAAAAGTATTCACTCATATTTTGTACGAAAGAATTGTGAGCTGGGATGATGTTAATCATAAACTACCAGTGTCGTAACGTTTTATACGCAAAGTTTTTGATATTTTTCGGAATTAAAAATTAAAGCTAAGAAAAAAATGTTTAACATTATAGAGTAAATTTCACAACTATCAAGGCAACGTTAATTTCTACAACGTTTAATAGTTATTCTAGATGGTAACGTATTATTAAAAACAACAATATTCTCTTCGAGAATCGTTTTATACATAAAGATTTTGATGTTTTTTTGACATTAAAATTAAACCAGGAGAAACTTCATTGACTAATTCCGTCTATTCCGCCTTTAATACACCTTTCCAATAAAATGAGACATATATCGATATCCGTTTATGTAGATTTAGATATGAAAATGTGAAATGCAGTGGATAATGATTTCGAAAATTCTTTATAAATTGGTAAATCCAATGTAAATTAAGCTTTGATGTAGAAGTAAATGAAGTAAAGAGGAGATATCTAATGACCTCATCTTAGTTTACATTAAACAACTTAAGTCGATTGAGGTCAAAAAAAGCTGTAATTAATATTAAAAATGTTTGGTGAGAAGTGTTTATGTGATAAATCTTGGCAGATTTATATCTAGGAAATTATCATAAAATACGAATGTATTTTAAATAGAAGTATTTAATTACAATAAATTCTGCGACTGTCTGCTGTTGATAATTGATTAACATCTTACTCAGTATACTTACTTCATCTGTCCCGATTTTATGTATTCATGCATATGTCTTTGTTGTTCATAAGAGTGAACGGGAAGCTATAAAACTTAATAGATGGCTCTCAGTTATAACATAGATTTTGGCAGCCTGCAGGCAACAATTGACAAGAGATTTAACAGACCTTTTTCTACTACACTACAGGCGTTATCAATACTCACTATAATTGAATACAAATAGAAATAGCTTAATAAAGACCGATACAAGGTTAATGTAACTTAGGGGTTGTGCCAACAGAAATATACACACTCTTGACTAAGTGGCGCTGATAGCATTTATTAACGGTTCCTATACGAAATTTATGTAGGTTTATGGTTGCGAAACCGCATAGTCACCCAAAGAAAGATCAAGAAGCGGTAATAAGTTCTTAGCAAGGTCTATTTGGAATTCATTTTAGCTTTGTTGTTTTTTCCAAATTATCTAACCATTGTTTTGTAACCTTTTATATACAGATTTGAGTATGAAAATGCGAAATACAACGCTTAAAAATTTCGAAAATCCTTTATAAAATGGCAAATAACGCAGTATTTGGAAATTTCATGACGAATGTAGATAAGTGTACGGATGCAATAGTTTATTACATACTAGTGTCGACAAACCCGACAAAAGGAACCGGTTAAGCAGTTCTACAAACAAGAGTTTATCAATAAATTGAACAGTTGTTTAAACCTGTTCTACAAACCATGGTTTTAAACTTATTTAAAAAACAGTGGTTTTTTAAACCGGTTTCCTGTCGATATGTCCTGATCTGGATCTCTGATTAGTGTGGATCGGATATTATTATTTTGTGATCAATGTAATAATTATGTTTAATCAAGTTTTCTCCCACTCGTATACGCTACCGTTTAATATTTGTCTATATGCCTGTTATATCCTTGATAAAAAATCAAAAACAGAAGAGTGGTTAATTTGACACTTGAGCAAATTTAGAATTGGAAAATATTGAGCGAGATGATTAATTGTTAAATGTTGCATATTGGTGGTGGCTGATAAGATATGAGCGAAAGAATAACCGTAGTGAGCTATGAAACACATAGTTCTTCATTTTAACAAGAAGAATGTTATGTGGAATATGATCAAAGACCTTTGCTATACCCAAATAAACAATCTCTACTCGGTCTTGCGGGTTGAGTTCTTATCAAATTGTGAAAAACAAGCACGATTGGTTATGGTACCTAGAACAACGAAGCGGAAAATCATGTTAATTAGACGAAATATCTTGAAAAATACTTTGATAAATTATGTTGTATAACAACATTTCGAAAACTTTGGCAAACATTATTTAATATTCCAATCGGACGATAATTGTTGCAATTATTAGGAACATCACCCTTGTGGATGGGGCAAAATTTTTCCTATATTGCAGGAAAGCAATGGGTTTTGACAGCGATTTTAAAAACAATACATAAGGGTATAGGTGAAATACAAACATAATCGGTTGCTATGAAAGAAATAAACTGATCTGGTTTCTTTGACGCTTGTTACATCAATTCTCATATAACTTGTTTTGCTACATTTACATGTTACTTCGTCCGAATAGAACGTTTGTTTTTTATAATAATAATAATAATAATAATAATAATAATAATAATAATAATAATAATAATAATTCAATTTATTTCCAAGTAATAACATTTACATTATTCAAAGGGGAAGATTACATTTTTTTGGAAAAGTGATGGTAATCATGTGGTTCCGTACAGGGACACTCTGTTCTTCCTTACCACCACTGATCGATTAGTGTAAGTTGTAAGTATAAGTAAATTGAATTGAGTAAGAGAAAAGGTATAGATAATAAAAGCAGTAAATAAGATAGCTAAGTAAGCATATGTAAGAGTATGATTTAAGTTTTTATATTAAAATACAGGGTGGGGCAGAATGGACTCCCTAGTTTCAAACAATCACTGATGAGCGCTGGTGATGTAGTGGAGTGGGAGTAGTGGCATTAGGTGGGGAAACGACGCCATTTTCAGTAGCAATCATGCCGTGGTCTGGTGAGCATCGAGGTTTTATCGTAGAAGCGTTCTTTAAAAACAAGAATAGTGTTGTGGCAACGCAGAGGGCTTTACCCCCCAAATTGGAAGGATATGGTGGAGAATATGAACCAGAAACCTTTTGGTTTCAACAGGATGGTGCCACGGCTCATACCGCCCGTCGGTCACGCGCAATTCTCCAGAACAGTTCCCCGGTCGCCTGATCTCCATACGAGGCGATATTCCATGGCCTCCTCGCTCCCCGGATCTGAGCCCCTGTGATTTTTTTTCTTTGGGGATTTCTAAAGCTGCGGTATACAAAGTTCGACCAAGGACCTTAGAAGCTCTTAAGGATGCCATTACAGATGTCGTCGCTGGAATAACGCCAGATATGCTGAGCAGAGTGTACGAAAACTTCTTTGAACGACTAAATATGTGCATCGTTCGCCAAGGTCGTCACCTGGATGATATAATTTTCAAAACCTAATGTAAATAAAATGGCATTGACAGTTGTTTTCAGAAATAAAATAATGTTTTAATTATCTTGGTTTGTTTTGTACAATTCACCCGTAAAGTCAGGGGAGTCCATTCTGCCCCACCCTGTATATTACATATCACTAACCTGAAGTAAAATACTTAATAGTTAGTTTTATTTATTTAGAATCCAAGTCACATGCGTTTTTAAAGTAAGAATGCTTAGAGTTTTTACAGACTCTGGGAGATTATTGTAAATAAAGTAAATATTGTAAGTGAAACAGCGTTTGTAAAAATTCGTTTTGAAGGAAGGTACGTCTATGAGTCCTCTGTGCTTCAGATTTAGGTTATGTACGTCTGTTCGATATTTAATTTTATTTGAAAGATATAGAGGGTACTGATCATGAGTTTATGATAGAACACGCATGCATTCAGATAGCGTCTCTTTTCCATATTTATCCAGCCTGTTTCTTTTAGTTTATGAGTAATGTGTTCACGACGTCTGATGTCATAAATGAAACGAAGACAAGCATTTTGCAGTACTTGTAATTTCTTTTGGATGAATTAATAAGGCAGGGACCATAAACGACATTACTCTATCATTATCATTGTCACGCTATATTTGTTAATTTATTGTATTTAGTCCACTTAGATTTAGTATTAATGTTAACGTATATACTTACAAGATTGTCTGATAGGAGCTGTCATCCGGTTTACCATTATCTTTCACATGCCTTGATACAGGCCCAACTTTTCTGCTTGAAACGTCGACAAACTAAAAAGCCATGGTTATAGATTGATGTCACATTCTCTACAAAGTCAGAATCACAAGTGTTTTCTATGGCGGCCCCCCGATTCTATGTAAAATTCCTATGACATTGACTCAACTCTCAAAGACGCAGTTTTTAATGAAAAATAATTTTTTAATTTCATCATCATAAACGTCAATTTCTTATGAAACCCTTGTTTGGATCCATTTCTAAAACATGTTCTTTTATTGTAATGGCGTTTTTAAAACAAGCCGTTTTTTGTTGTTTTGTCCACTTTTGCATTATGTTAACGCTCGTTTTGACCTGATACATTATGGCCAAATCTAATCAGATTTGTACTATTATCACATACAAAACACATACCGTAAGACAACATAAGATGCCGGCTATACAATCTTTAAAGCTTTGGCGCGCATTGTTATTGTTAAACTTCTTGGAATTGGCGTTTGTATGATTTAAATAATTGTATACTTCTGCAATTATTAACACCATTACGCTCAAACACCGAAAGTCGGTAGAGAATAGGTAGCGGGTTCTTAAACCTCACTTACTTACCTCTGTCCGAGAAGGATCGCAATATATCGTTCTCTCTTTAACCCATTGTTTCTGCATATACGTTTTCTTGTTTGTACTTGATAGTACCATCGTACAAAGTGTTACAAGATAAATTCTCTTAAGTATTGAATATTCACCATAAAAGTTATCAATGTATCTATGTATGATTAGAGAATCTGTATACACAATTTCACATTATCTCCGTAAGTTTTTAATGAAGTTATAATAGAAATCATACATCACATGTTATATAGCGTGGTGACAAAACCTGATAATCGCCCAAGAAAGATCAGGAACATTAATAAGTTCAGATATCTATCAACCTTATTCTGTTAGATATCGAATAAAGAAGTTATCAAAATATGTTTAATATCGAGGCCAAGATTGGGCTAAAGTTTTTATAAATGTTTAGAAAATGATGTTAAAATAATTTACAATGATTACCAAAAAATTTAGACCCTGTGATTAAACTTAGTGAAAAAGAAAGAGTGGTTTTGATCCCTTCTGCAAACTATCATATTTGTAAAAAACCCTTCCACCGGTGCACGATAACAGTGTATATGATCATAATCATGGTCCAACCAAAGTGTTTGAATTCATAATTTTACAAGTTCGTGCTCTATACCACATTTTATCAAATTAATTTTTGCCTATAAAAACTTTAGGTGTGGCAGGTGATGCAATAGATGTTATTGTAGAAAATAAGGAAAAGTATATCACATTCTCGAAACAAAATCTGGCTGAAAAAAAATATAAATGGGAAATTACAAAATGAATATTTGAAAATGAGGTTCTTAGCTCCTGCTAGAATTTATGTCCGATTGTCTTAATCAATCAATGAATTTAAATGATGATCGATGTTGAGTTATCAAATATTATTTCCCAAAATATGATAAATTTAATTTATGAAAAAGAAGAGCATGTTTCCATATTTGGAAAACATTTAATATTAGTATTGTGGGAAAATACAGCGACTTACACTTAAAACGGATTGTACTTCTTTTATCTGATGTTTTTGAAGCATTTAGAAGCAAATGTGGAAAAATATACAACCTAGATCCAACCAACTTTTTACTGTTCATGGTTTGTCTTCAACAACTATTCTCATCCCCTGTTGTCAGTCTTTCGACTGGTTTGTTGCAGTTTTCCGTGTTTGTCGATTTAAGGCCTTGCTTTTCATTTCTTTATATTTATCACTGCCCGAGTCTATTATTATTTGCTTAATATATTGTAAGCGTGGTCTTCCTCTTGGGGTTTTTCAGTTATTTTCCCTTCAATTATTGTTTTTAGTATGCCTTCTCTTCTCAATATGCGGCCTGTCATTTGCATTCTTCTTTTCTTTATGTGGTTCCAAATATTCCTTGCTTGTTTTATTGTTCTTAGTACTTTTTCATCTGTTTTCCTTTCCGTCCATCAGATCCTTAATATTCTTCTGAAGCACCACATCTCGAAGGATTTTATTTTCTTTTGTTCAGCTTTCCCTATTGTCCACGGTTCACACTCATATAGCGCTAGGCTCCATATGTATGTTTTTGTAAATTGTACTCTTGTGTCTATTGTTAAGCCGTTCGATGTAAGCAGTTGTTTCTTTTCGTAAAAGCTCTCTTGGCCATATTTATTCTGTTTTTATTTCTTTGGTGCATCTTCCGTCCTGTGTGATTATGCTCCCTAGGTATTTGAATTCGTTCACAGTTTTTATTGTTTCTCCATTAATGACCACGTCATCCATATTTTGGTTGTTCCTTGAGCACTTCATCCCTTTTGTCTTGGTTTTGTTTATCTTGATGTTATAGCCGTTTGAAAAACGTTGTCCATAGTTTCTATTGCTTGTCTTAATTCTTCCTGTGTTTCCGTGATTAGTGCTATGTCGTCGGCGTATCTTATGGTGTTTATTCTTTCTCCATGTATGTGTACACCTAAAGGTTGTATTGTATTAAGTTTATTAATGACTTGCTGTATGTATACCAACTATACTTAAATATAACTATTAAACTAGAGCTCTTAACGGAGATATCACTATGTCACATTTATTAAAAAGGGTATTAAAAGTTGAATTAGTCAATGTAGTACACAGTACTTGAAAGCTATCAACAAATACATGCCAAGTTATTGATATTATTACCAATCAATTTGTTGGAGTTTGTAACAGTAGAGGAGATATCTGAAGGTTCATCAAAACCATATATATCTCTGGGGTTGGCGTAATATATCCGAAAGAATTGAATGATCACCATAATGAATTTTCATTTAGCCGCAAATACACTTCGTACAGTTGCATTGGTATTAGTTTGTTCGATAGCTGAATATTGCGCTTGTGTGGTTAAAAAGTTATCATACAAAAAAAAATAGGGCACAGTCGAATTGCACCATGCCTATTTGTATTGTTGCAAGACTGTTTAAGTAAGGCTTTTTCTGAAGTTGAAGAGTGGAAAAAATATGCTCTAGAGTTAGTGTTTTCAATAAACATCTTATTGATGATTGAACAATAGAATCTCCTGGCTTTGATTAAAAAAGAAAAATATGGCCAACAATAAATCACATAAGAACAGGTCATTCAAAACGCAACTCTATGCCGTTTAAATGGGATGCGATTTCTAATCCAAATTGCAATTGTATAAACGAATCAGGGACCATTGTCTATATTGTAGATAATTGTCAATTAACAAAGTTTAAAGAAGGATTTGTAGCATTTATAATTTAACGAACAAATATGTATTATGGCCTACTAATTTGATGGACATCTGAAGTTAAGTTTTGTATTTCCCATCATGATTATCTGTTTTACCATTATTTTCTTTGCTATTTCTTTATCCAGCTATTTTTTCTGTCATTGTCATAACTGTCACTTGGAGATGTTCATTATATGTCGTCATGCAATGGTTATGTTGTTATATTTTATGTTTTTATATAGCTTCTACAATGTTTATTCGCACTTAATAAATATTATTACATATGAATACTAGGGTGGTTAAGAGTTGACATGTTTAGGTTTTTGTGGTTTTCCCAAACCTTGAAGCTAACGATTTTGCCAAGACGGGTCACAGTTGCACACGGTTTCGCCCACTACGCAATACAGATTTATACTGATCTTCTGGATGACTTTATACATAACGCATTCATCACAATACAATGATAATAATAATAATAAGTTATTGGGTACAAAAATATGTAAAAAAATGTAGTTTTGAATACGAAAATGAGAAATGGAGTAGTTAATGATGTTAAAAAAATGTTTTATAAAATGCTCAATAACTAGGTATTTGAAAAGATTATGCAAAATGTAGATAATTACTGATGTAAAGTTAATTATGCGAGGAGAATAACTCTCTTAAAAATGATCTATAAAACGCCATACCGACCCTTAGAAACTTACATAATTCCATAGGAATGTAATCATCTGTAGAGGTACCAGATACCAAGCATAGTTTAAAATTAAATGAAAACGTTTTTTTTTAAATAAAGGTATTACTATATAAAAACAAATATAAGAAATCAATAATGGGTGTAACCTCCATTATTATTGATACATTCTTGGAGGCGTCTGCTCATTGACTCTACCAAAGTATCAATATAATTAATATTAATCGTTTCCCATGCGGTATTAATGGCTGCAATTAGGGCATTACGGTTTACTGGTATAAAATTTGACCCTTGTTGTCTTCGGATAACAGCAAGTATTCGAGGCCAAACATTTTCGATAATGTTAAAATCTGGGTTTTTTGCTGGCCAGGGTAACAGCTCCAAGTTATTTGCTTGTATCCAGTTGCGCACAACCTGCAAAGTATAGGGTCATCATATCCCGATAGTTAATTATCGAATGTTCCAAGAAAATATGTGTAAATAGTAAATGGAATCTACTAACGTAACGTTAAGTTGTTAATTATAGTTACATAACTGTCCTGTCATAAGATATAGTTTATATTAATATGCTTATTGTAAAGCTTCATACACACCTGAACAACAAACCGAGGAACAAACAGAACAACATTACGTAACAGGACAACTATTTGCTACATACTCCAGGGCTATAGCAGATACACATTTTCCCGGATGCCGTATAACTGCACAAAAAATATGGAAGATGGGAATAAAGAAGTAAAATGCTGCTGCGAAAGAAGTTCTCAGTGACGAAAATGTGAGAGGTCGTTTGGAATTTGCAAGTTGATATATGAACGAACCTTTGGAATTTTGGAATCGAGTGATTTTTTAGCGACGAAAAACGTTCAATAGCCGCAACGATGGACCACTAACAGTTTTTAGAATGGAAGGAACACGTTACGAAAATAATCACATATGTTCTAAAAAACGAAGTGGTTGTTTTTCTGTGAATGTGGGATTGGGTTAGCGCGCGGGGTCCAGGAGTTTGTTGGGCTATCGATGGACGTCTTGATTCTGCTGCGTATTTAGATATTTTGGAAATTATTATGAAACCTTCAGTCGAAGTGTTTTATCCAGACGAAGATTATATTTTCCAACAAGTAAGTATTCTTATTTCACTATACTTTCTCCAAAAATAGTTTGGGATCTGTTGAATTAACATTTTCATAATGTATTTTGTTGTTAAAGGACAACGCCCCTATTCATACTTCGCGGGTTGTGCGCAATTGGATACGAGAAAATAACTTGGAGCTGTTACCCTGGCCAGCAAAAGCCCAGATTTTAACATTATCGAAAATGTTTGGGCTCGAATACTTGCTGTTATCCGAAGACAACAAGGGCCAAATTTTATACCAGTAAACCGTAATGCACTAATTGCAGCCATTGATACCGCATGGGAAACGATTAATATTAATTATATTGATACCTTGATAGCGTCAATGAGCAGACGCCTCCAAGAATGTATCAATAATAATGGAGGTCACACCCATTATTGATTTCTTATATTTATTTATATAGTAATACCTTTATTAAAAAAAAACGTTTTCATTTAATTTTAAACTATAACTTGGTATCTTAATTATAATTATGTAATAAATTCTTGTCAAAAACTAAATATATACGTTGACAATAAGAATTGCCTTAGTTTTTATTTTCACTTTTTATATTAACTACAGAAAAAATGAAACGTCATAAAATATACATTTTGTAAGGACTAAATATTATGAATAGAGAGTTTAATGATTTTTTTAATAACTTACAATAATTAGTAGGTTAGATTTATTTAAAAATAAGTAATAATCAGTCAACCCAAATAACCATGTTTAGTTTTTGATTTAATTTAAAAGTTATTGCTTGTAGACGTTTTTAAATCAAAATTATTTCTAATTTTATTTTGTAAACATTTCCTAAACAAAATTTTGATTCGATAATTAATCGAGCTATGGTGTTTAATTAGCGATACCTTCAAATATATTCTTTAAAGAAAAAATTAAGTAAGCAACGTAAATTACCTATTTTCTAAAACGTGCTTAGTGTAATGATTCATTCTACAGTCCTTCTATAAGATAACCCCTGCTGAGACTACCTGCTGTTAGAATTGTAAATGATACCCTTAAGCCCGCTTCACAATGTGCAAACTTTTGTTTACAGCAATTGTGGTGTCCAAGTTTTAAATTTCATGAGTGTACAGGCTTCTAACTTAATGTGATTATCTTCAACATAATTCAAACATTGTACATGCGGTTTGGCTGTAAATATATACAAATGTTAAACGGTAGCGTATACGAGTGAGAGAAAAACTTGATTAAACATAATTATTACATTGATCACGATATAATAACCCGATCCATACTAATCAGGGATCCAGATCAGGACATATCGATAGGAAACCGGTTTAAAACCACTGTTTTTTTAAGTAAGTTTAAAACCATGGTTTGTAGAACATGTTTAAACAACTGTTCGATTTATTGATGAACTCTTAACCGGTTCCTTTTGTCGGGTTTGTCGACACTAGTATGTAATAAACTATTGCATCCGTACACTTATCTACATTCGCCATGAAATTTCCAAATACTGCGTTATTTGCCAATTTATAAAGGATTTGCGAAATCATTAAGCGTTATATTTCGCATTTTCATACCCAAAACAACAAGGCTAAAATGAATTCCAAATAGACCTTGCTAGGAACTTATTACCGCTCTTGATCTCTCTTTTGGGTAACTAATCAAGAGTATGTGTATGTGTATTTCTGTTGGCACAACCGCTAAGTTACCTTAACCTTGTATCGGTTTTTATTAAGCTATTTTGATTTGGATTCAATTATAGTGAGTATTGATAACGCCTGTAGCGTAGTAGAAAAAGGTCGGCTAAATCTCTTGTCAATTGTTGCCTGCAGGCTGCCAAAATCTATGTTATAACTGAGAGCCATCTATTAAGTTTTATAGCTTCCCCGTTCACCCTTATGAACAACAAAGACATATGCATAAATACATGGAATTCGACGGATGAAATAAGTATACTGAGTAAGATGTTAATCAATTATCAACAGCAGACAGTCGCAGAATTAATTGTAATTAAAATATGCTATTTGAAATACATTTGTTTTTTATGATATTTTCTTAGACATAAATCTGCCAAGATTTATCACATAAACACTTCTTGCCAAACATTTTTAATATTAATTAGAGCTTTTTTTTTGACCTCAATCGACTTAAGTTGTTTAATGTAACTAAGATAAGGTCATTAGATATCTCCTCTTTACTTCATTTACTTCTACATCAAAGCTTAATTTACATTGGATTTACCAATTTATAAAGGATTTTCGAAATCATTATCTACTGTATTTCACATTTTCATATCTAAATCTACATAAATGGATATCGATATATGTCTCATTTTATTGGAAGGTGTATTAAAGGCGGAATAGACGGAATTAATCAATGAAGTTTCTCCTGGTTTAATTTTAATGTCAAAAAAACATCAAAATCTTTATGTATAAAACGATTCTTGAAGAGAATATTGTTGTTTTTTAATAATACGTTACCATCTAGAATAACTATTAAACGTTGTAGAAATTAAAGTTGCCTTGATAGTTATGAAATTTACTCTATAATATTAAACATTTTTTTGTGAGTTTTAATTTTGTTACTTTGTGTTAAACCGGAAGTAGCACAAAATTGAAAATATTTAGCAGAAAAGTAAACCTGAAACCAGATTTTTAATGTTTAAAAGAGTTTCTTAATTACATTCCAATAAACATTTATAGAACGGGTTCGGTGAATAAATAGTATTTTTATAATTTTTGAGATTTAACAAAACAAGCTACTTGGACTGTTTTTGTGTAAATTTATTTCAATTTAATACTAAAGGTAGCTTTGAACCTGCTGTCAAAATATTTTTGTTAAAAATTCATCACAAATTTTGATCAAGAAACGCCTTATTAAATATTAAATCAGTTTAAGTACATTTCCATGTTAACCTTCTTAATAATATTTATTGTCAGATTTGAAGTTTTAAAAAAAATACATGTTCTATTTAAAATTGCCTTTTTTAGAAAAAAATGAGTAGTCGTGTGTCATATATAAAAAAAAGTTGTCAGAAAAAACGATTAAACGAAAAAAAAAACTCTCAAATTCACTCTTAATTGAATTCGAGAACGAATTTTATAACACATTGCCTTAAATTAAGTGGACATTAAAAAGAACTTTGTACCAGCCTGAAGTGTTATTGAAAATAAATTATTTCACAATATTTTCCAGTTTGCAGGTAGTAAATTGAAATAAATTCACAAGCAAAGTGTTCAAGTGGATTGTTTTTTTTACATTACGTTTTTAAATACATTTAGTTAAAACTTTTAGGCTAAAAGTTTGTGAAAGTAGTAAACAATGTTTTCATTATTTTTCAGAAGCAAATATTTGATACAACAGCTTCCATCTGCTCAACTTAATCGGAACGTACTTGAGAGATCTTTTTACAGTTCTCTGAAAATATTTGATATGAATTATTAACAACGACATCTACAGGAATTTCGATTCTACAATTACATACTCTTACTACTTATCTGTATGGACAGAAAAAAATACATGGGATATAGTTGTTTTAACTAGAAGAAATTAGAAGGCAATTAGATTAATTGAGAACCTTGAACTCCAAAATACCTCATAATAGCAATATACTTTTCAATACAAAAAGAAAACAAAAGTATTGCCAAATCTACGCATAATAAATATTACGTTAAGGTACACTAATAAAAAGTTAATTTCAATAACTCACAGTTCAAATTTAATCTTAAATCTATTACAAATATACTTTATGGTGCGCATGTTTTATCTACAAGCAACAATAAATCAATAATGATAACTAAAGGGACTTGCTTATACTATTTAAATATTAAAGTGATATCACAATCGTCACATAATAAACAAATTAAATACGGTACATATTTATTTTATTCTCTTAAATGCGTGTAATTTATCAACACTATACAGAGTGTCCCAGATAACACTCCCCCAGGCTTGTATTTCCGTTATTTTTTATTTTATTATTTTTTTTTATTTTCGTAAATGAGATTAAATTCTCTATAAGATAACTAAATACAATTTTCAAATTTTGCACTCATATAATGGTAGCGGTATTCAACTTTTTTTCTTCAAATAGCATAATATACTCGTTTTTTAATATTTTGGATAGTTTTATTCTCTTTACAACCATATAAAAAAATATGGGTCTTACAAAAGTATGTTTGTTAGAAACATACGATTAATATTTGAAAGTAGGTTTGCTATGGAAATAATTGATTTTTGTCATTTTTATCTAGGAGTCTATAAAAACGATGCGTAACGTTAGTTGTCAAACTGATTTCCCTAATTTTGAGTGATTTGTTTATCTTGATAAATATAAATTATACCAATTCCGAACAGTGCGACATGATGCTAATGTGATTATTATTTTGGTCATTATGTTATGATAGAAAATTGTATCCACTTATCTTATAAAGAATTTAATCTCATTTACAAAAATAAAAAAAATAATAAAAAATTGAAAATAACGGAAGTACAAGCCTGGGGAGTGTTCTTTGGGACACCCTGTATACGTAAGAGCATCATCATGTTTACAACGAAGCAAACTTCTTTATTTTGCTTCATATTTATTTATGCAACAAGTGTGTAAAGTATGTCTATAAAGATGCACCCCCCATATCGCCAATTTTGAAACTGAAGGGCTAGGATTTATGTACTTAATATGTACTAACTTTGTGCTGACTTTAAAAATTTTGTACTCCAAAATTAGTCATACTTTTTAAAAATCGAAATGTGGAAGGTGTGGCTTGAATAAAAACTACACCCCCCATACCAGAAATTATTAAAAGGGTGATCTAATCGAAAAAAGAAAAGTACATGAATTATGTAAGAAAAATGCCAACAGTTAATTGTAACGGCATGTGTGTATTAAAGTGCAAAGCGCTATCTAAGCGATAGCTTTAATGCATGTAACACGTTGCCGATAAAGTGTATCTTGGCTTTATCGGCAACGTGTGTTACATGCATTAAAGCTATCGCTTGAATAACGTTTTGCGCTTTACACATGCCGTTAAAGTTAACTGTTGGCATTTTTCTTAGTTTATACTATTCATACGTGTCAATGTTTACACGAGATGTCGCAAGACACACATTTTACTTATGAATTATTTACTTTCTATGTGCTAGGAGATAAGACAAAACTTGGTACGGTCAGGTCATCCACTACGAAGATATGGGAAATGAAAACTTTATCTATTCTAAGTGTGTAATAATATACATACGATTTTGAAACTCAATGGCTAGGAATTATGTACTTTTTATGTGCTAGGAAATGAGACAAGACATGGTACGGTAAGGTCTTCCCCTAAGAAGATATGGGGAATGAAAACTTTATCGATTCTAAGCGTCTAGTAATATACATACGATATGATCTAACGACACCAAGTGATTAATATATAGTGATGAGGAGAAATGTGGTAAGTAATAATGCTGAAGGTAATTAGATAAGTAGGGGTGAAACGGGTAATAAAGGGGAGGAAGAAAGAAAATGAATTTCTAAAATGTATTTTTTTATTAAAAATTATGTACCCTTGATATCAAACTCTCCTGGCACTTTAAGTGAATTTTGTAGCATATTACTGCAAGAATTTCTTTAGTACAATATTCAAAAATTGTGCCAAAAAGTATCCTATTAATTGTAAAACATGATGACATCTTGAAATCAGGGGTACATAATTTTTACATCTTTTATTACCGACAATGAAGTATAACAAATCGCGATTTTTCCTCTTTCGGAGCATATTACTGCAAGAGTTTTTTGGTACAAAATTCAGACATAATGACAAAAAATAGCTTAACGCTAGTAAAACATAATGACACCTTGAAATCAGAGGTACATAATTTTTACATCTTTTATTACCGACAATGAAGTATAACAAATCGCGATTTTTCCTCTTTCGGAGCATACTACTGCAAGAGTTTTTTTGGTACAAAATTCAGAAATAATGACAAAAAATAGCTTAACGCTAGTAAAACATAATGACACCTTGAAATCAGGGGTACATAATTTTTACATCTTTTATTACCGACAATGAAGTATAACAAATCGCGATTTTTCCTCTTTAGGAGCATACTACTACAAGAGTTTTTTTAGTACAAAATTCAGAAATAATGCCAAAAAATAGCTTAACGCTAGTAAAACATGATGACACCTTGAAATCTGGGGTACATAATTTTTACATCTCTTATTACCGACAATGAAGTATAACAAATCGCGATTTTTCCTTTTTCGGAGCATATTACTGCAAGAGTTTTTTTGGTACAAAATTCAGACATAGTACCAAAATATAGCGTATCAATAGTAAAATATGATTACAAAATAAAATCAGGGGTACATAAATTTTACATCTTTTATTACCGACATTGAAGTATAATAAATCGCGATGCAAGAGTTTTTTTGGTACAAAATTTAGACATAGAGCCAAAACATAGCGTTTCAATAGTAGAATATGATGACATTTTGAAATTAGGCATACATAATTTTTACATGTCTTATTACGGACAATAAAGTATAACAAATCGCGATTTTTCTTCTTTCGGAGAGTTTTTGCAGTACAAAATTTACTTAAAGTGCCACAAGATATTTTTTCAATAGTAGAATATAATAACAGTTTTAAATAAAGGGTACATAATTTTTAATAGAAAATACATTTCAGAATTTTTTTTCTTTCTTCCTCCCCCTTGTTACCCGTTTCACCCCTATCTATATAATTACCTTAAACATTATTGCTCACCACATTTCTCCTTATCATTATATATTCATCACTTAGTGTCGTTAGATCATATCGTACGTGTATCACTACACACTTAGAATCAATACAGTCTTTATTTCCCATATCTTTCTAGGGAAAGACCTTACCGTAACAGGTCATGTCTAATTTTCTAGCACATATATCATTACACGCTCAGAATCGATAAAGTTTTCATTCCCTTATCTTCGTAGTGACCTTACCGTACTGTTTCTTCTTGTCTCTTCTACTAGCACATAAAAAGTACATAATTCCTGTACTTTTCTTTTTGCGATTGAATCACCCTTTTAATTATTTTTGGTATGGGAAGTGTAGCTTTTACGCAAATCACACTTCCCACATTTTCACCTTCAAGAAATATGATTAATTACAACATTTTTAAAGTCGGTACAAAATTAGCACATAAAAAGTTTATAATTCCTAACCCTTTAGTTTCAAAATTGGTGATATGGGGGGTTAAGTTTTACGGAGCTGTGTAAAGTAAATACATTGTTGCATACTAGATTCTTTCTATAACCAAATGTTTCAGTTTTTAAAAACTGCGTTTTAAGATGGCACCACTGATCATGGCGATATACGCTGTTAACAGTTTTCTTTTATTTTCTGCGTTTTTTAGACCCAAAAATTGTAACGGGCGACATTCAAAACCAAAAAAGTTTATATTTTTAAGCGTAGGCTTATGAATTACTAACGAAATTTAAGGTGGTTCAATACTTAGTAAGTACAAACGTTTTTTAATAGATGGCGTTAAAATAAAGAAACATTTTATTATTCAAAGAACCACCTTAATCCGAATTCAGGTACAAACAAGTGGGAATTTTAAAACTACCACAAAGTTCTTACTGTCGAATAACACGCACATGCAGTATTTCAAAAACTATTTTTACCATTTTAATCAAACTTAACTTTTGTGATTAATTTAATATACAGAAAAGTAGGTTAAACTTTGAATAAAATTGGTGAAGCCAAAATGCATTTTCAATAAATATTTCCAAATATCTGAATTTTTATTAAAGTGAATGATGTTTCTATCATATACAGGGTGTTTCCTAAGTAATCTAAAATATTATATGGGGCGCTTCGTCACTCAATTTTAAGACGAAAAGTTCATATAAACATGTGTGATAAGTCTTGTCGTTAATGAGATACAGGGTGTTTTATTATTTTATTATGTAGCTTAGTAAACGTATCTGAACATGGTAAACGATTATTAGGATAACGCTGGGCATACATACGTCTAGCCTCTATGGCATTACCATTCGCTAATCCATACAAAAAGTGCATATTAGCCATTTCGGCATTAGTAAACACAGGCATCGTTGTTAACTTAACACAAAAGATCGTATTATTAACAATTTATTGTTCGTTGTTTGCGTTAGTTTTTAGGTTTGACACAGTTGTCAACGTTATTCCAAAGGCCACTTAGAATAAGCAAGTTTTTCGAAAACCAGTAGCGTCACCACGAAAAATTAATTTCAAATACAATCAGAGCTGATTTATTATAAACAATTTAACACCCTGTATCTCATTAACGACAAGACTTATCACACATGTTTATATGAACTTTTGTCTTAAAATTGAGTAACGAAACGCCCCATATAATATTTTAGATTACTTAGGAAACACCCCGTATACAACTTTTCTTTAAATTCTTTAAATAAGTTATTCAAAGAAAATATTTGAATGGATTATAAACATTTTTAATTTCTCAATAAAAACAAACTGTAATTTATTTTTATTTGCAAGTTTATACAAACAAACTAAAACTCAGCACATATGTTATCAGTATTAGCTTATTTCAAAAGTAAATTAGTAAACAGTATTTTAATAATTTTGACACATGAAGTGACATTTTTCATAGTCAAAGTAAGCGTCAAAATGGTGCCCTTTCCGTAACTAGTTACAAAAAGGTACATTTTTCGTAAATAGTTACGGAAAGGAAAATGTTTCGCTACTTGTCAGATTGTTTTGACATTTGAAATGGTAACCATAATAACATCGCTTACAATCGATTAGAATTGGAATTCAAAATAAGTTTAAATCATTTTTAATTTTTTTCAAAATTAGAAAAATATTGTATGCTTTAAGTAAAAACATGATTTTTTTTGTAACTTATGTGAATTATCACAATCGTTACAAAAAATTAAGCGTTTCATCACTGGTAACATAAATAACTATATCAAAACTGATTTAGTAAAGAAAAAATCAAGTTTTTTGTATAACCTTGAGCTAATCTAAAATTTACTTTTTCTTTAATTTTTTACCGTCTAAACATTAAACGCAACAGTTTTTTTGTTTTCACAACTATTTAGAGGTTAGTACCTCGGTTATGCTATATTATGAATGTAACAGTAAAGTACCAACTTGATTTGTCGAGAATTAAACGTCACTACAACACTCGAGAATCTCGAAAATTTGAAAATAACACATGAAAACCAGCAATAAACGCTTGAAGAAAAAACTTAGAGTTAAAAATATAATAGTTTCGCTTAATTTGCCAAACTTTTAAGCTCAACAATTATATTGTTTAACTCCTAGTAAAATAATCTACTATTTTCTACAAGCGACATTAAAACGGCTTATTATTGAACTACTGATAGATGCTAAAAAGGCCAACCAACCAACAGTTCTTTTTTTTACAACTATTTATGTTTGTACCTAAATTATGTCATATTATTATAAATATGATAGTAAAGTACCTACTTGATTCGTCGACAATAAAACCTCACACTCGAGAATCTTGAAATTTTGGAAATAACACATTAAAACCAGTAATAAACAGTTAAAGAAAAATAATATATTTCACTTACAATCAAAAAATATAATTGTTTTGCTTAATTTGCTGATTTTAATTTTTAAGCTCAACAAATATATTGTTTAACGTCTAGAAAAATAATCTACTACTATGTTTTTTAATATACAGTGTGTCCATATAGTGTGTAATTTTTCGATCATGGGCTTCAGACTACTGGTCCAAAAAGTATGAGCAGGTTTTACAAATAGACTAAAAGTTGCACATTTTAAAAATATTTTCATATATACAGGGTAATTCAGAAAAACGTAGTCAACATAACTTGATTATTTTTAAATGAAACGCTATATATTTCTGCACCGTCTTGCAAAATTTTGGGTACATTTGATGCGTAATTGATATCCTTAGCTTCAGCGGTTTTCAAATTATTCTTATTATTTCAAAATTTTTAATAGATATACGGAATCAAAGAAATTAGTGTACTGTAGAAGTTATTGTAGAGATAAAAATTATTTTCTGAGGTGTTAAAGTCTAAGTACGCCTCTAATAAGAACCATTCTCAATGCCCGAAAATATTGTACAGGGCGCCCAAAAAATTTGGTTCACACTTTGGCACCACAAATACCTGTAAACTCAATTTTTTCAAATGGAAACTATAAAGAAAGTATCTAACATGTAGTATACTTGATATTAGCAGTTTTTAAGTTATTGGATAAAATCCAATTTTTTTTGTAAAGTAGACTACAAGGATTGGGATGACAAGTTTCTTACGTTTAAATTTCTTCTGTGATCTTCTAATGGGTGCTTTTGTAACTGAATAAAATAATACTTGCTTGTGGTACGTTTATTATTTAATAATTATTATTAACTAATGTATGAATGGACGGCTTGATGCAGGTTAACCTTTTCATCCACCTCGAGTGTCGCTGGTTTAGTATTTTAGTTTCTTGTAATTTTATTCTATATTGTGGACTCGGCAGGGCACAATTTTGTCTTACCTACGGAAAACTTAAATTTGTTCATAATATTACTCCTTTTAAGGGTCTTCAAAGTAGAGGTTCAAAAAGAAAACCCTTTGCGTTTTTAGTGCAAAATTGCTTGACGTTTGGCCCCTAACAAATAGGGGCTAAAACAGTCTTTTAGGCAATGATGGCAATAAAAAAATTGAGATAAAAAACCTATTGTTCCAATTATCGTAGTCTACTTTACAAAAAGAATTGAATTTTATCAACTAAATCAAAAACTACTTACTTTAGGTATAGAACATATTTGACACTTTTCCATTGATTTTTGAAATTTGAAAACCGCTGAAGCTAAGTATATGAATTACACGTGATATGTACGCACTTGGAAATTAAGAAACTAATTTTCTAAGCGGAAAACGCCATGGTGGTTGGTCAAGTTCAGTAATACGTAAAGGATATGTCGAGGATAGCTTACCTAATAAAATTAAGACAGTTAACAAGTTAACTACCAGACAAAATTTACCATGATTTTCTAGGCTGTTCTTAACATGTAAAATCAAATGTACATGTAGTTAAAGTAACAAAAGTAACCTTCACAAATACTACTCCTTTCATACATATAACCGCTAGTGAAAATGCAATTGTGCACCTGACTTTTAATAATTGTTCTCACAACAATAATAACACTAATTAAGGAATAAGCTAAATTATATTGTCGTGAATAGAATTTTCAGAAAAGATCCATTTTATTTTAGAAAATTGAAATGCATACTTAGAAGTGCATTGGGTGTTGTCGCTACACCAGGCGCAATAAACGTAGAAAAAGTACCTATGGTTAAATTTCTAAGAATACAATTGCAACGACAATTATCGCGAATAAAACCAAAGTTAACTTTAAGCGAAGCTTAATAAAATTTTGAGTTCTAGTGTTCTTCAAAATAAAAAAAATCTAGTTACTCTTTGTAATTACAGTCGACTGATTTCGTCAACCAATGAATGCAGATTATTATGTTAACTAATATGCACTTGGGCATTGCGCAAATTTTACATCCCGCTTTTCGAAAAGTATGTAGTTTATATTACGGATATAGATGCGTAAAATTGCAATTACGTATCCGAAATGTGAAAATAACTAAAACAAGTTAGTTGTTTTAAGATATGAAAGAAAATTAGTTAGTTCGTGATTAAATTTAATGCGTATAGTACTAAAAAATTTGGTTTAGTAGAAATTGTACTGCATTATCCATGTTTTCATTCAATAATAATTCAATGGAAATTTGATTCAGTTTTTAAGCTGATTGCACCTTCTTAATATTATTTTAAAATTAGAGCATACATATCTTATCATTTAATTTAGTTTATTTTTATAGCTTACTGAATTGCACGTTGTTACGTTTTATCGTAAGTGAAGATGTAAGCATTAGTTTTTTTATTACTTTTGCCTAAATGTTTCTTATTGGGTTTATGTATTTCCTGCGTAACCCCAAAAACGGGCCTAGACCAATCATTTAAGGTTGTCTGTACAAAAAAATTTAAAACAACTTTTTTATTTTTTTAATCACTTGATTTCGTTGTTTTATATAACATATTAAAAATTGAAAACGACACCGGTAGGGCTAAAAAAGTTATTTAAGGTCAAATGTCGGAAAAATCAGTTTTTTGCGAATATCTCAATCTGTATGACTTGGAGGCCAATTGCAGATGTTAAAGGTCATAAAATTCTCTAAAAAATGATTTTTATGTCAAACGTAAAAAATAATAGTTTTATCTTCGTCATATTTATCATTTAAAAACATTAGTTATTAATTTTTAATTTTTAATTATATATTTTTTATTATTTAATTTTATCTTTATCAATTACGTCCAAAGTAAGTAATAAAATAACGAAATACGATTATGTATGTTTAAATCTTAATTCATACCCTTTGAGTTCCCAACTTGTCTTACAAAAGTAATACTTTTTGAGACATCAATTTTTAAACACTTTTTTGGGTCAATATCGGTATTTTTAGGTTATTGTTTGATATATCAAACTCAAATTTTATTCACGCTTAAAGCGGTAACGACCTTATAAATTAACATAGGGTGTGAGAAGAAATGTCACTGCTAACAGTTGATTTTTGGTAAACAAATATGTATAGCAAAATTGAAGAAAATTTAATTCTTCATAAATCTGGGAAAAAATATACAGGCTGTTCCATTTAATATTATTAAGTTATTCATCATTTTCGATTACGAAGTTTGACATTTTATCTCATATTTTTTGAGTAAATTTTTCACGCCATCAGATGTTTCCATTTAAAATATCAAACTTGACAGGTGGTCCTTAAAAGTGGGACACTAAAAAATATTTTTCAATTGTAGCCACTGAGAAACCTAAAAGAATGGTCAAAACTAATTTTGAAGAAATCTACTTTTTAAAGGCAATATCAAAGGTCCACGTACTTCCCGGACAGGTTGTAAGTGTATTGGAATTTATGATTGTCACAATATAATTACCATATTTAATCTGTATGTTTTTTGTTACATGGTAAAACAACACTACTACTTTAAAATAACCGAGTTGTTCCTTATGCATCAAGATCTAGTACAAATAATAAAAATTAAATAACTTTGTCAATATCAATATGCAAAACTACTCCTTAATAACTTTTTGTATAATTTACTTTCAAAAACTTTAAATTTAAACGTTGTCTGTTTAATGGATTTTTGTGCCCCTCTTCGGAGAAGAACTAATTATTTCTGTGCTAAATATTAAAGGTACTCTAAAACTGTTTCTTATTTTCTACCTTTTGGTTACACTAAATTGTCAAATAAATATATTACTTAATTAGCTCTTGACTTACGACCTTGAAACACTGAGTAGTTTTTTGTTACGTTTTGTAAAATTTCTTGCATTTCTTGTTTTCTCTTTTATTTTGGTTTCTCTCTTTCTTGTTTTATTATTTACTAATTACATGATTTTGCATAGTTAATAAACCATAAAATTATTGCAGTGAATACCAACAATTTATAATGATTATTTTCATTAAGTCATTAACGTACTTGCTAATGTGCGTTTGGTAAAACCACAGACTATAATTAAATATAAATGCCATGTAGTTTTACGGAAAATTTTCTTCCGAAACATAAATTCTTAATTAGTAAAAATTAAATTTGAAAAATTTAAATCTAATCATTAATAATGTGTATTTAGTTACACACATATATAGAGCGTTGGTTAATTTTTCACGCAGTTGGTTGTTTTTTTTAAAAGTACACGTAAGTACCTTTTTTTATTAACATTTAATTAACTTTTTTTAATTTGTTGATTTAATAATGTTTCCAAATCTAAATTATATTTTCTTACCGGATGCTCAGATATTTTTGAGATCCCCATATTTGTCAGGTTAAAAGAAATTATGTTTTTCTTTTTAAAGTACATAACACTAACATAAAGAGAAGGTTAGGTTACACCAACTACGTCAAAAAAATTCAAGGGCTGTATTTTAATTTTTTTAGTGAGTTCAGATTTATCTAAAAATATTCTAGAATAAGGTCTAGAGATCGATTCAGAGTTTTCTTAAATATAAGTTTCATTTGTACTTGAATCAATGCTTGAATTTTTTTTTAAGTTAAGCTAAGCATTACTTTGCCAATTTTGTATTTGAAGCCGCCATATTGGAGCCACCGCTTGTGCGTCAAGTCTTTTTAGCGCAAAAGCATTTGTGTTCTAGGATTTTTTGTCGCCGACCAATTTTGTCGATAGGATATTTCGGGGCACGTCGCAAATTGTTTTGGGCTGTGAATGTTTTCGCGTTGGTTATGTGACGTTAATTGTGTATTAACTTTTAATTTTACAAAAAAATAATCAAACCTTTTAATTTATATATTTATCTGAAAGAATTTTCGGTGTTGAAAACTTGAATTTGCACCAAGGTGTTCTAAAATCAGAAACCAACGTGCCTAACTAATATCATTAACAAGTACTTTATTTTAAATAGAACACCCTGTATTTTATTATATTTTTGATGTATTTATTATGTACGAGGATGTATTGATATCTAGTTAGCCTAGACCAGTTCCTTGCATAAACAAAATATTGCGTTACCATAGCAACGAACAATAACTTATTAGAAGTGTCAGTGTAAAGTTTGACGTCAAAAAAGTAAACCAGAGTCACGCAATAAATTAAATGAAAAAAGATGTCCACCGAAATTGTGAAAATCGAAAAATTGGAGTATCGAGCCATCATCAAGTACCTGTATTTAAAAGGGTTAAGAGGTAAGCAGATTTACGAAGATATGCTTAATACCCTTGGTGATCAATGTCCTTCGTATGCGACCGTCAAAAATTGGAATGCAAGCTTCAAAAGAGGTAAATTTTCCATTGAAGATGATGACCGATCGGAAAGGCCAGTTTCTGTGTCAGTCCCCGAAAATATCGATGCAGTTCATGACATGATTTTATCAGACCGTCGAATTGGGCTAAAACGGATATCTGAAGCACTGAATATTTCATACGAACGCGTTCATCATATGGTTCACGTCAATTTGGACATGAGAAAAATTGCTGCAAAATGGATCCCCAAATGTTTGAATGTTGACCAAAAGCGTGCAAGGGTAGAAGCATCGCGTTCGATCTGTGCTCGATTTGAAAACGATGTAGACTTCTTAAACCGAATTGTTACTATGGATGAGACATTTCTACGATCCAGAAACAAAGCAACAATCGATGGAATGGCGACACTCTGGTTCTCCAAGACCTAAGAGTTTCGTGTCCAAAATCTGCTGGAAAAGTTCTTGCTTCAGTTTTTGGGATTGCCATGGAGTAATCATGATTGATTTTTGGATAAGGGTAGAACAATAACTGAGATTACTATTCGACATTACTGACCACTCTACGGGAAAATATTAAAGAGAAAAGACGCGGAAAGCTATCCAAAGGTGTTTTGTTTTTGCAGGACAACGCCCCTGCACACAAATCTCATGTTGCCATGCAAAAATTCGTGATTTAGGGTTTGAATTACTAGAACACCCCCTTATTCACCCGATTTGGCTCCGTCCGACTATCACCTCTTTCCTCAACTGAAAAAAAGTTTAAAAGGTCGTACATTTTCTTCCAACAAGGAGGTAATAGAAGCTGTGGAGGTCTGGTTTGCAGAGCAAGAAGAAACATTTTTTTGAAAGGTCTAGAGACGTTGCAGGTTTGCTGTAATAAATGTATCCAATTAAGAGGAGAATATGTTGAGTAATAAAATATTTTGACATTGAAATTTTGTTTGGTTCTATAGTAGGCTAAGAATTTTTCAATATATCCTCGTATATTTAATTGATATTGGCAATTTTATATCTAACTCCAACTGTTTTTATGATATTTACTATTAATTAAACATACGAAAAATTAGAACAAAATTAATCAAAACTAAACAAACACACAATAAATAACTAAATTTACAGTTACTTAACTTTATGTTAAACTCATTCTTGAAAAAGTAGTAATAGTAATGATTAAGATAAACACAAAATACAAAATGAGTTAACTTAAAAACAAAAAATTTTTTTTAATTTCAGTTTAGAGAGCGGGATATTTGTTTAGATTCAAGGTAATTAAATTACTAGCCACATCCTTTTGTTTTATGTTTTTTCATAGTAGTTACAGGATTGAAAAACTGTACTCTTAATTTAACCCCAAATGCTATAATCTAAGGGTGTTAGATCTGGAGAGCGGGCTGGGCAACAATAAGGACCATCATTAGCAATCTACTTATCATTGAACAAATTATTCAAATGCTCTTCAACATCGTGAAAATTATGCGGAGATGCTCAGTCCTGTTGATACTAAGCTAAATCTTTTTCTCCAGCACCGAGAGTATTTTAAACTGGCCTGTACTACCTGTTGCCAAATATCACAGTAGCGCAACATCAAAGTTTTAAGCACTTATGTCAAAAAACAATTGGTAATTAAATAACTATGCCATGACAACCAACCGGCCTACTTAATTTATTTATGTCGAATACTAAATATTTCCAAAACGGTTAGATTTAGGTATAGGAAATACAAACCGGGAACCGCCATTAGCCGTATACGAAAAAGTATACATGGAAAAAATTTAAAAATTTGGAGAATAACTAAAACCAACTTAACTAAAATATTTTCAGCCTTCTGACCCTTCCGGTTGTACCGGAAGTCAACATAAACTTTGTTATTTTTAATAAAATACCCTATATATTATTGCATTTTTGGATTCCACATCAAATTTTAAGGTCACTTTCTATGACATTCTCTGTTACTAGGAGTTATAGATTTTGAGATATTAATTTTTCTAATAAAATTTTCAAAAAACACTCTG
Organism: Abscondita cerata; assembly: GCA_030710515.1. NCBI lineage: Eukaryota > Metazoa > Arthropoda > Insecta > Coleoptera > Lampyridae > Abscondita > Abscondita cerata. Next base: position 545,406 of record JALBCR010004303.1, on the reverse strand, counting down.
TAGTGAGCAGTTTGCAGTTTTCTTTCAAATCGTATTTACCATTACTGCTACTACTTTTAGAGATATTTGCAACTTTGTACTATTTTGAGGCGTTCCAAATCTGTTATGTTAATTGTTATCGTGCCGGCATTATTAAAATTACAACCCACAACAATGATTTGAAAATTTATTAGATTATGTAAATTCACACAGTTTTATGTTTCTCAAACAATACTAATCATGGCCAATTCGATAACAGATCTGGTACGCCTCAATAGTAGAGAATTGCAAATATCTCTAAAAGTAGTAACTATAATCTTAACAATGCTTATATGATTTGTAAGAGAATTTAACCTGCACTCAACAGACTAAAAAAAGTATAGAGTGTTTCATTTGACTTAAAAAAGTTATTCCTCTTTGAAGATGTCAAAATGTAACAACAAATACGAAACACTTAGTATTACATTTTTTAATCTATGGGCACATCTTTGTTTGCTATAGTCTATTCTCTTTATACAAACTAAAAATTAATCCGATATGCAGTTTCCGTAAACTTTTGCATCTGTGAAAATTTGACTAAAAAAAAATTAATATTTCAAAATCTATTAACTCCAGCTATAGAGTATGTTATACAAAGTGACCCTAAAATTTGAGGTAGAAGCCGAAAATGCAATAATATATAGGATGTTACACTTAAAATGACAAAGTTGATGTCGACTTCCGGTATATCCGAAATGTCAAAAGAATGAAAATATTTAGTTGAGTTTGCCCTGTTGGTTTTAGTCATTCTCCAAATTTTCTATTTTTTTCCATGTATACTTTTCCGTATACGGTTAATGGCTGTTTTCGGCGAGACACCCTATATACAAACAAATCAAATTGATGCGGTATATACAGGGTCATTAATAGTCGATAGTAGGTTAGACGTTTATGGAAATCGGGACATAACAGTAATCTGAAAATTTGGTTACTGTCATGAATGGACACGATCTATCTTTCTAAAATATTTTTATTTTTGGTGATGTTGCCGCTTCTACTCAAAATAGTAACAACTTGTTAATTTTAAATAAAACACCCTGTATATTATTCAATTTTTTAGAATTGCAATTTTTTATTAATATTTTTAAATAGTTTTCTATACCTATCTACACCGCTTTTTGAGATAATAATGATTTTAGGTTATTTTCTTTCAAAATATAATTCCAGCAAAATTTAAATTTAGCTGCTATTTGAACCCATATAAGGCTAAAATTTTAGATGCAATTTGCATAAGCCTTGTATTTAACAGCTATTTAAATAAATTTATTTTATCTACACAGGGCGGTTTAAAATTAATAATTATGACGTGACATACAAAAAGGTCAAAATTTTATTTTTTCTAATAGAACACTCTGTATATTACTTAAAATTCTAATAAACAATTAAGAAAGTTTATTGCAAATACAGGAGAACTTTATCAATTATGGTTCTGAGCTTAAAGCATAAACTTTCTTTTGTTCATTGGTTGCAAATCAAAATACATTTCATTGAATTTCCTACACGTTCTTGCTACAATTTTTTCACATTGTTCGTGAAAAATAAATAGATTTTTCAAAACTTCATGCGAGTAATTACTTCGCCTCATTGTAATTTGTTTTTAAATAAGTATTAAGTCGTAAATTACAATTACAATCTCAAAACTTTTACGTCTGTTAAACACAGTAAATAATTGAGCAATTGTCAAATCACATGGCGTTCCATGGCTAACTAATGCAAATTACGCGAAGACAATGTGATTTTTAATCATTATTGCGATTATTTCAAAAAGTTGACAAATTAGCTATACTACTATGCTATATCAACTCAAAAGCATTTTAATTGTCTATCAGATTTTTAAGTAATATACAGAGTGTTCTATTTAAAAAAATTAAGTTTTGACCTTTTTTGTATGTCACGTCAAAATCATTAATTTTAAACCGCCTTGTATAAGATAAAATAAATTTATTTAGATAGCTGTTAAATACAAATCTTTTGCAAACTGCATCTAAAATATCAGCCTTATATGGATTCAAATCAGCTAAATTTAAATTTTGGTGGGATCATATTTTGAAAAAAAATAACCTAAAATAATTATTATCTCGAAAATCGGTGTAGATAGGTATAGGGAACTATTCAGAAAAAATTATTAGTAAGAAATTGCAATTCTAAAATTTAAATAATATATAGGGTGTTTTATTTAAAATTAACAAGTTGTTACTACTTTTGAGTAGAAGCGGCAACACCGGAAAAATGAAAATATTTTAGAAAGATAGATCGTGTCTATTTATGGCAATAACTAAATTTTCAGATTACTTCTTTGCCCTGTTTTCCATAAACGTCTAACCTACTATCGACCATCAATGACCCTGTATACACTTACTAGATAATCGTAATCTGGATTAAAATAATAAATTTTCTAAACTTTACACGTTTTTTGACATGATAAATAAAAAACATCTACAATTTGGAGTTTTTTTGTTCAGTCTGTCTATCGATGAACACATAGTTCTATATTTCAGAAGACATTTCTACAGAATGTACATAAAAGGAGAACCCGTAAAATTTGGTTTCAAGTTGTGGTGCATTTGTTCGTCAGATGGATACCTTTACAAATTTAGGCCGTGCGCAGGATCTAGTATACAAAAATATGAGATGGGTCTTGGTGGTCGAGTAGTATTGAATTTATTATTAGTTGTCAAACAACCTAACAAACATCAAGTGCTTTGTCATAACTTTTTTTGTTGTATAGGTTACTAGCTGTTCCGGCGCGCTTTGCTACGTAAATAAAAGAATTGTTAGCAGTTATCTGTTAGATATTCGGAATTTTTAACTTTATTTTTTTTTAATAAGAAGTAAGAAAACACGTAAAAACAAATGAAACCAAAATAGTTACAATTGATTGTGTGACTTACATTCATCTGATTTTAAGCTATTTTCTACCGAAAGAAGCGAAAAAGCATCAATGATTTTCAAAAAATCATTATCTCCGAAAGTATGCGTCTGATAGCACATTTTTTTTTGTTGGTAAGGTACATCTTTTGGCCATCTTCGCTTCATAAATTTCGACCTCCTCAGAAACATGTACACCACTGTGCGACGAAAAACGGCTAAAAGTGGGAAATTTTGCTAGTTTCTCGATATTTCCGCGGAAATCGCAAGGGCAATAGCAAAAAACAAATGTTCGTGACCTATTCTGGATCGACTTGAAGTAGTGTGTAAAATTTCATTCAAATCGGACTAACGATTTAGGAGGAATTCGTGGACAAACAAACAAACACACATTTATTTTTATATATTAGATTTACTGAAATTATTAAAAAATTTTGCCACAGGTACTATAAGAGAAAAAGGACGCTTTATCAAAATTGTACAATAGGCGTATTAATGGGAGGCGTTGATTTACAAATTCGACAATTTTGGGTAGCGAACTACAGAATAGTGAGCATGTAATAAGATTAGGAGGCGTTGATTTATTATAAGGAACAGAATAAATGTAATAGCTAGTGGTGGCAGTTATTTACCAATACAATCTACAGTATAATAATAAATTCGTGGAAGCTGTATAATTTATCAAATAATACAAAAATATCACAATTAGATTTTAAACCTTAAGTTAGCTGTTAGGTTACTAAAACTAAAAGAAAATAAGCCAAAACCTTGATCAACAAGTGTTCCTACCGAAGTACGGTATGATTACGTTGTGATAACTAAAGGTGCAGATAAAAATTGTAATAATCACACAATATTTTTGTAATGTAATGTGCATCCGCACACAGATTGTTTCGAGAGTATCACAATAAGCAAGACATATTATTTTCAATGCATTTTCCCAATGGCACGAAAATGCACCAGCAGTTTTCAAAATCTATAAAACAAATACTAATTGTGACTGATTTCAGTTTTTGTTGCACTTTAATTTTTAATTAATTACTAGTGCTCCGCTGTGCCCAGCATTAGAAAATTGTATTATTGGGTTCCTAATGAAAAATTATAAACATTTAACACTGGTATTATATTATAAGCCGAATAAAGTCAAGCGAGCTTTACATTCTTTACTTAAGTAAATTTCGATGCTGCCATTGGTTGGGTGAAAAACAATAGGTACACTCATGAAATTTAAAACTTGGACACCACAATTTCTGTAAACAAAGTTTGCACATTGTGAAGCAGGCTTAAGGGTATCATTTACAATTCTAACAGCAGGTAGTCTCAGCAGGGGTTATCTTATAGAAGGACTGTAGAATGAATCATTACACTAAGCACGTTTTAGAAAATAGGTAATTTACGTTGCTTACTTAATTTTTTCTTTAAAGAATATATTTGAAGGTATCGCTAATTAAACACCATAGCTCGATTAATTATCGAATCAAAATTTTGTTTAGGAAATGTTTACAAAAATAAAATTAGAAATAATTTTGATTTAAAAAACGTCTACAAGCAATAACTTTTAAATTAAATCAAAAACTAAACATGGTTATTTGGGTTGACTGATTATTACTTATTTTAAATAAATCTAACCTACTAATTATTGTAAGTTATTATTTTTTTTTTTTTTTTCTCTATTCATAATATTTAGTCCTTACAAAATGTATATTTTATGACGTTTCATTTTTTTCTGTAGTTAATATAAAAAGTGAAAATAAAAACTAAGGCAATTCTTATTGTCAACGTATATATTTAGTTTTTGACAAGAATTTATTACATAATTATAATTAAGATACCAAGTTATAGTTTAAAATTAAATGAAAACTTTTTTTAAATAAAGGTATTACTATATAAATAAATATAAGAAATCAATAATGGGTGTGACCTCCATTATTATTGATACATTCTTGGAGGCGTCTGCTCATTGACGCTATCAAGGTATCAATATAATTAATATTAATCGTTTCCCATGCGGTATCAATGGCTGCAATTAGTGCATTACGGTTTACTGGTATAAAATTTGGCCCTTGTTGTCTTCGGATAACAGCAAGTATTCGAGCCCAAACATTTTCGATAATGTTAAAATCTGGGCTTTTGCTGGCCAGGGTAACAGCTCCAAGTTATTTTCTCGTATCCAATTGCGCACAACCCGCGAAGTATGAATAGGGGCGTTGTCCTTTAACAACAAAAATACATTATGAAAATGTTAATTCAACAGATCCCGAACTATTTTTGGAGAAAGTATAGTGAAATAAGAATACTTACTTGTTGGAAAATATAATCTTCGTCTGGATAAAACACTTCGACTGAAGGTTTCATAATAGTTTCCAAAATATCTAAATACGCAGCAGAATCAAGACGTCCATCGATAGCCCAACAAACTCCTGGACCCCGCGCGCTAACCCAACCCCACACATTCACAGAAAAATAACCACTTCGTTTTTAGGACATATGTGATTATTTTCGTAACGAGTTCCTTCCATTCTAAAAACTTTTAGTGGTCCATCGTTGCGGCTATTGAACGTTTTTCGTCGCTAAAAATCACTCGATTCCAAAATTCCAAGGTTCGTTCACATATCGCCTTGCAAATTCCAGACGACGTCTCATATTTTCGTCACTGAGAACTTCTTTCGCAGCAGCATTATACTTCTTTATTCCCATCTCCTTTAATCTTTTTGTGCAGTTATACGGCATCCGGGAAAATGTGTATCTGCTATAGCCCTGGGTATGTAGCAAATGGTTGTTCTGTTACGTAATGAAACAACTCGAGATCTTGAGCACGTGTAGATACTTTAGGTCTACCACTTCCGATGGCTCTTTCCAAAGTGTGTTCAAGATTCCATTTTACTCGGTAATGCCCTACGGTGCTTTTTGGTATATCTAACATACGTGAAATTTCACGCACGCTACGGCCGCCGCTAATTCCGAAACAATCCGCGCTTTCAAATCAGCACCGAGATGAGGTGGCATTTTCACAACACTTGAAATTTTAAACTAAAATGGAATTTACATTTCTTACTTTATTTATTGGTTCACACTACCCCTTCTCAAACAGTAGGTAATTGTTTATTTATTACATACTTCTAATGACCAATGTAACAACCCTTAGAGCAATATGACTCAAAGGAAGTAAATTAAACAAGCAAGGATATTCTATTGTTATTGAAACTTATTCATAAAGTAAAAGCCATTTCCTTATAATGCTAATGGACAGGATTTTCTTTTAAGTATTAAGATTACAATAGAGGACTTATAAACTTTCGAAAATATCTAATTATAAATATTTACACTGCAATTGCGCTTTTTCCTTAATAATTTCTTAGCAATAACATACACGTTCTTGGTTTTTAAGTTGTCATAAATTTGATATGATATAAATTTGTGTTTCTAATATTACATCACAAACTAATCTTTATTCGCCAAAAAATTGTTGCTTAAGTTGTAAAGCTTCGTACACACCTGAACAACAAACCGAGCAACAAACATAACAACGAACCGAAAGTCAAACAGAACGACAAACGATCTTTTATGATTTCCACAATCCGAACAACAAACGGAACGTTTGTGCTGTTCCATAATTATTTTCAGTAGTTTTCAGTTCATATATATTTATTATTGAGAAGAAAAATTGCGGAAAACAAGAAGATAGTGCCAACCAAATTTTTACGCACAAAGAAGAGTAAAAAATTATAATTTACTTCGCTTTTTTTTTTTTGGAAATTTCCCGCCCAAATGATGCTAATAGGGTTTTTTTTTTTTTTTTTTTTTTTTTTTTTTTTTTTTTTTTTTTTTTTTTTTTTTTTTTTTAAAATTTTATTTAAAACACAACAAACCCACAAAAGGAGGAAAAAAAATAAATAATTTAATTTTCCCGCATAAGTTTGTTCGCCGTTTTGTTTAGATTCGTCCAAACCTGCAAACGCATTTGCGCGCATTTTCTTTGATGTCGGAGAAAAAACCGACAAATTGCGGGAACGCCGCAAACCGTTCGTGGAACAATCAGGACTTGCGAATCTGTTCTAAAATTCGTACGTAGCACCGTCCAAATTAATGTTCCGATTGCCGTTCGGTTCGTTGTTCTGTTTGTTCCTCGGTTTGTTGTTCAGGTGTGTACGAAGCTTTACAATAAGCATATAAATATAACTATATCTTATGAAAGGAAAATTATGTAACTATAATTAACGACTTAACGTTACGTTAAAAAAAGAGAATTTGGTATTTTAAGAATTTAATAATAAAATTTTAAGAAGTTTTTTGGATTGTTGCCTGGGAAATCAGGTGGTGGAGCGTAGCAGAGAAGAAAGGGGGGAAAAACTGTAAATATTTTTATTTGGGGGAAAGGGGTGTATGGTGAAAGAATTTATTTAATGGGGGGGGGAATTTCAAATTTGCGTTTTTCTTTTTAAGTAAGGGAGAATAAATTTTGTTTGTTAAAAAAAAATAAAAATATAATTATTAATAACTAATTGATGCGTTGGTGGTAGATTCCATTTACTATTTACACATAAATATCTTTTTTCTTGGAACATTCGATAATTAACTATCGGGATATGATGACCCTATACTTCGCAGGTTGTGCGCAACTGGATACAAGCAAATAACTTGGAGCTGTTACCCTGGCCAGCAAAAGCCCAGATTTTAACATTATCGAAAATGTTTGGGCTCGAATACTTGCTGTTATCCGAAGACAACAAGGGCCAAATTTTATACCAGTAAACCGTAATGCACTAATTGCAGCCATTGATACCGCATGGGAAACGATTAATATTAATTATATTGATACCTTGATAGCGTCAATGAGCAGACGCCTCCAAGAATGTATCAATAATAATGGAGGTCACACCCATTATTGATTTCTTATATTTATTTATATAGTAATACCTTTATTTAAAAAAAAAAATTTTTCATTTAATTTTAAACTATAACTTGGTATCTTAATTATAATTATGTAATAAATTCTTGTCAAAAACTAAATATATACGTTGACAATAAGAATTGCCTTAGTTTTTATTTTCACTTTTATATTAACTACAGAAAAAAATGAAACGTCATAAAATATACATTTTGTAAGGACTAAATATTATGAATAGAGAGTTTAATGATTTTTTAATAACTTACAATAATTAGTAGGTTAGATTTATTTAAAAATAAGTAATAATCAGTCAACCCAAATAACCATGTTTAGTTTTTGATTTAATTTAAAAGTTATTGCTTGTAGACGTTTTTAAATCAAAATTATTTCTAATTTTATTTTGTAAACATTTCCTAAACAAAATTTTGATTCGATAATTAATCGAGCTATGGTGTTTAATTAGCGATACCTTCAAATATATTCTTTAAAGAAAAAATTAAGTAAGCAACGTAAATTACCTATTTTCTAAAACGTGCTTAGTGTAATGATTCATTCTACAGTCCTTCTATAAGATAACCCCTGCTGAGACTACCTGCTGTTAGAATTGTAAATGATACCCTTAAGCCCGCTTCACAATGTGCAAACTTTTGTTTACAGAAATTGTGGTGTCCAAGTTTTAAATTTCATGAGTGTACATCTAAGTTTATAAAATCTTCGCAATTATATAAAGCATGGTTTTTTATTCTTACTATAAACACAACTGTTGTGGTGTTGAGAAGTACTTACATGAGTTTTCGTATATTTATTTTAACTTTTATCGATGCGTTGTGTATTAAAAATTAAGGCATTTCTTTCTAAATATACCTAATCGTTTACTTTTGCTTTCCAAAATTCAAAAACCTTTAAACGTGGGGAAATTCGGTTTTGGTTTGTGTAATTTCCATTCTTCGCAAATTTTATTAGACAATGCATGCAATGTAAATTAGTAATGAATCTACGGTCGGTTGATTATACTTTTATAGTGATTCAACGCATTGTAGGAGATTATTCAAAAATTTTTGTAACAGAGCATAAGAATCTATCTTTACGGGCTCTAATTCAAATAATTCCTTGAGGTTGCTTTGCACAATTAATCTTTTATTTTCAAACCTACGCTTTAATATATCCCATGCTACGGAATATATTTCCGATGTTATTCTAACGGACTTTATTGCTTGAGCGGCATCACCCTTAACGGCAGACATTAAATAATGAAATTTTTGAATATTAGATAAACGCGAATTATTATTGATCATAGCATCAAAGGCATCGTGGAACTCGTTACAGTTTTCAAATTTTGGCATGTTTACGGAAGGCAATCTACAAATGTCCGCATCTGTACCTTGATTACTAATAATTCGTTCACGGGGTACTGAAGAAGTTTCGTGTGCGATAATAATTGGTTTTATTTGACTCGTTATTTCATAGTACGCATCTTCATATTCTATAAGCTCATCTTCTTTCGCGGCATTATTGTCGACAAGAGCGATTTGTGAATGAATATTTTCAAATTCCGACAACAATGGTTCTCCACGATCAAGACGCTAAAATTATTTTAAAAAGGGTCCTATGTATGACTACAACTAATGTGCGCTGCCATTGGTTGGGTGAAAACAATAGGTACATTAGACAATACTAATCTTACAAAAACAAGTTTGAAACTGGTATGTTATTGTATAAAAGCTTAAACTAAGAAATGATTATTTAAATGTATAAACGTACAAAACTAATCACCTATTCCTATAATATAAAATTTAGAAATCGCATAGACAAAGAAAAATATAGATACAATGGGTCGATACAATAACCAGCAAATGTACAAATCATGTATTTAAAACAAAGAAAACTTAAACTATTGTTGACCATAATTCAGTTGTCAACAGTTTTGTTATTTTTAATGTACTAGTTAATAGCAATAAATACGTTAAATTGATTTTTTTCAAATTTGTATAGCCTTGGTAAAAAGTTAGTGATCCAAATAGAAATAGTTGTTTGAACTGTCTCGTATTTTGTAATATTTTTAAAAATTGTTTTACAGATAACCTATTGTGACATCAAATACAACATTTTAAAATTAATTAATTAATTTGATAATCTAATTTTAACTAAATATAGAATTTGAAGCATTAAAATGACGGCTACTTCCACAATAACCGGCAAAGGTAAACGAATACAATGTCTTTCAAAATAAAATTTATTTGATAATTACAGTAATAAAAAAACGAAGAATTATTAGAAAAAGTGTTTGAACCAAGACAGTCGCTGTTAACCGAGTTATTTAGCAAAGACAAATATTTAAACTCATTACACAAATTGTGTTTCGGTTTAACCTTGTGTGTACTCTTTTCAACCGCAGTTGAAAACTACCGAAAAGAAAATAGGTAAACCCACTATATTTTTAATATTGTTTAATTAAATATTTCTTTTCAGGTTCTACTTGGGGTCAAAAATCATAATTACTGCATTTAAAAATTTCGATTTTGCTTTATTAGGATGGATTTACTTGTTTTTGTCAACCAACTTAATTTTTTGGGGTTTCACCATTTGGGCACGAATGAGGAGGACGTTAAAGTGTACAATTTTTTATCAAAAATTTGTTTAAATAAATAATACTCTTTTATATGTTACAGCAACTGTATGGGATGTTTTATGGTTAATGATGTTTGCATTCTATTATCCACTGCTGTTGATATTTTCGAGTAAATTTGTACTACAGTACGACTTAGGAGTTGCTTCATCATTATCTTTACTAATGGAAACTGTACGTAATTTTTTATTTTTTTACTACTAACTACAACTAGTTTATATTTTCAGACAAGGTTGTTAATGAAAGCACATGCGTTTGTCCGTAGTAATTGTCCTAAATATTTTAAAGAAAACATAGAGGAAATATTGCACCCAACTTATTCACATTATTTATATTTTTCCTTCGTACCTACAATTGTGTATAGAGATTCGTATCCAAAGTAACGTAATAACTACACTCACTTATGCTTTAATATATTTATAATTTACAGGTCAAATGATCCCATTCGATGGCGAAATGTTTTGAAGTGGTTTTCTGAATTTTTTATGGGAATTTTATTGTTTAGTATTTTATATGACTATGCATACAGAATGCCTTTAAAAGATGTTGGTTTAAAACCGTATTCGTTAATGGATATATTTTTGATACAAGTACTAAACATTCATACTGGTGTTGTGCTTTTTTTGTTATTTTTCTTTGCCGGGTCCCATTGTTACTTTAACGCGATGGGCGAGATGCTAAAATTTTCAGATCGTACGTTTTACAAGGTAAGATTTGTTGTTAAATTTTAAACCACATAACATTTCTATAAATATTAAATTTGGTATTATTAATAGTAACTAAGAGTAGAAAATAGATAGAAAAGTAACTAAAATTGATCTACAGTAACCCCGTCATATAAGCTTATCAGTGCCAAAAGGTCGACATTAGTAGTGAATAGGCAGCCCATACAATAGCATATACAGTGTGTTATAAAGTTCCGCACAAAATACAAAATGAAAGTTTTTTGTAATAGTATAGAAAAACGCTGAAACAAGTCAATTAGAAATTTTGAAAAACAACATTTTGACATAATTTTGACATTTGGGGCGGTTATCATGGCAACGCTATGACGCATCAAATCAAATATTTTTTTTAAATAGAAGCATAACATTTGTAAATTCGTTATTAATCAAAAATTATGGCAATATGTCATTTATTATAAAAATACAGTATGGTTCAAAGTACCGCACACCAATCAAAACAGGAGTCATTTGCCATCATATGAGAAAACTGTTGAACTATGAGAGTAAGTCAATTATTATCCGGAATGTAATTATAAAATTTTATTGTAACCAAATACGAAACTTATAACTACATCATTTGCTTTTCTTGGGCATCGTTGTTCAAGTTTCCTGATGCTCTCATAATATGAAATGATTTTAAGAAGAAAATAATGTAGCAGTTACAATGACAATTACGTATTAAAAAAATAATTGAAGCCTAATCTAAATGTATCTTTGAACCATACTGTATTTTTACAATAAATGACATACTGCCATAATTCTTGATTATTTACGAATTCACATATGTAAAAAAAATGTTATGCTTCCATTTAAAAGTATTGTTGATGAAGACATAGCGTTGCCATGGTAACTGCCCTAAATGTCAAAACCATGTCAAAATTTGGCTTTTTAAAATTCTCAATTAATTTGTTTCAGCGTTTTACCGTGCTATTACAAAAAACCTTTATTTTGAATTTTGTGACGAACTATTGTAACACACTGTATAGGAAAGTATAATATTCAAATCAATGATATACTTAAACACGAAGTGAAGCTGAATGTTTCCAATTGAAAATTAACTTTAAAACCAGTAACGTGGCAAAATAATTTAATTCTAACATTATAGAAATTTAATTACAAATAAACTTAAACTTAATGACAATTTAAAATATAGCAACTAACCACAAACGAAAAGTTGACTACTAATGTCTCCAAAAGAAGCTTCAGTTTGTTGGACATGAAAAAGCGATAGAAAAAGAAAGAGAACAGTAACTAATGGGGTATAAATTTAAAGACAAGGATGAAGCACCTGAAGTTGCAAAATTTTTATTAGGAAAGTAAATGTAAAATACAAGAAGTGCAGAAACTAAAAATTAAACAAGGGAAATTACAACAACAATAGTTAGAGTGGACAGCTAGAAGAAAAAGAAGTTTATGAAAAATAAGAGAAACACAATATTTTTAGACTTACTCAAACTAAAGAAAAAGTACAACAAAAGCTATAAAAAACCTTGAAAAAGTAGAAATAAGAGAAGAAAAAGTACCCAAAATCGGGTAACAATTTATGAAAAGTAGTTGGTGGAAATGGAATCCATAAACTGAAAAGATGGAGGCAATAGAAAGCAGTACTGACAAGCCAAAAAAGTAACCAAGAAAAATATTGGGTTACACGAGAAACATATACAACAATGGCAATGATACGATTATAAAAATACTTAGGATATGAGAAGAAGCTGTCGCGAGCAAAGTGCGGTAAAGAATTTAATTTAAAAAAATATAAGATACAGATAAGTGAATACACGTTTTTTAGTAGTTTAAAAAGAAGATAACAGTAACGTTGGTACAGGATTTACAATCAAAAAAGGGCAAAAGTAATAATTGACTTCAATTTAGAGTACGTAACTGCAGCACAAAAATATTCGCAAAGCTACATAGCGACTCCGAATAAATGCACTAAAAACCAAATTGACCACGTGTTGGTAGAGTCTAAACATACAAAAGCCACCTAAGATAGTAGAAACAACAGAGGGCAAACGGGGACACTGACAACTTCCTAGTATTAATAAAATTAAAACAAGAGTTGCCAGATTAATCAGAAGGAAAGAAAAATAGCATAAAACGAATCAAGACAAAGCAACTGGAGCATATAAAGGTGAAGAAAAGATTAAAAACAGAGATGTCAAAATCGTTAGAGGATGAACCAGTACAATAAGTCATAAGAAGCGGTGGGACGTAATAGGAAAAATAGTCCAGCAACTGTTAAAGAATTATAAAAAACATACAAAGATGACTAATATGATAGCAAGTCTTATACAACACAAACCTATCTACTAGATGTCCACTATGTCTAGCTAAAGATTCATAATACAGTGGATATCTTGCGGAAGTCCAGTTGTCACAAACGTGGACGTCCAAGGGATGTAGTTTGTTAATATCTACTGGATGTTTAAAAGTATATTTTGTTGATACCCATACTTAATACTTTTGCAATGTCCAGTGTATATCTCATACGCTTGTTTGGTGTATACAGTATTTTCAATACTCAAAGGATATTCGATTAGTTTATTTATGGCATATTAACGTAATGCATATGGTAACAAACAAAACTCAATTTAGTTTAATTAATCAATATACTTATTCTTAATATTCACTCAATAATTATAACAAATTTTATTTTCTTGAGTTTGCCTGTTTGATGCGTTCTGATGTTATTTTTATATATTTTTTTTATGTAACGTAGATGTTATCTTTTGGTCCCTGAATCCCGGCTCATTTTGAGGTCTTCTAAAAAAATAAAATAATTTTTTATTTTTACAAATATAAGCATTAGTCAACATATGCTTCTGTATATTAATTGCAATTGTTGCTGCTTATCTTATCTTATCTTGCCATGATTGATGGGCCAAAAATGTCCTTGTACCCCGTCGTCTTGAGGGATGTAATCTGCAACAGAAATTTTAAATATTATTTATGTTAGTCTTGACAGGGCGAGAAAATTTTAAAGGACGTCGGGAAAAACGGTTTTAGGGCGTTTGATTTTGAAGGGATAGGATACGTCGTAATCGGTGGTTTTGCGGATAAGCGGATTGGCGTTGGTTTGGTTTTTCGTTATATGGAATACAGTGCGGTGGCGGAGTAGTGTTAGTATAGTGGGTAGATTGTCATCGTGATGTAGGTCATCGTTTCGGATGTACCAAGAAGCGTTAAAGGTAAGACGGAGGGCTTTGTTTTGGATTGTTTGAAGTTTTCTTATGTGGGTTTCGGCGGCGTAACGCCAGACGAGAGACGCATAGAGCATGATAGGATTTATGATGGATTTGTAGAGAAGAAGTTTGTTTTTCGGTGATAAGGAACTTTTACGGGATAACCAAGAAGCCAGCGACTTTAGGGAGCCACGGCTTTTGTTAAAGCCCGATTGGATGTGTAATGCAAAGGTGAGGCGGTTATCTAGGATAACGCTAAGGTATTTAGTGGATTTGGTCCATGGAATGGGAGTATTGAGGATGGTTAGTTGGCCGTCGAGTCGGTGCTTGAGTTTACGGAAAAAGATTACTGCGGCACTCTTTTCCGCGTTAACGGAAATAAGCCAGTCAGTAAACCAGGGTTCTAGGGCGTCGAGTGCGGATTGTAGATATTGAGTTAGGTGTTTAAATTGCCAGGATCGTGTTAGGATGGTGGTGTCGTCGGCGTACAAGGCTAGTTCGGTACGTGGGGTTTTTGGAATGTCGTGGGTGTAGATATTAAATAATGTAGATGAAAGGACGGAGCCTTGCGGGACTCCGGCGGTGAGGTAGCGGACTGAAGATTTGACGTTGTTTAACTTGATTTGGATACGGCGGTGTGCCAGGAATGAGTGGATTATGCGGATTAATCTTGAGTAGATTTTGGAACGGATAAGTTTGTAGACAAGGCCAGCGTGCCATACACGGTCAAAAGCCTTAGAGACGTCGAGAAATACTGCTCCGGCGGCCTGGTTGTGGGCCATGGATTAGTAGCAGTATTTGGTTACGCGTAAGATTTGTTGGGTTGTGGAGTGGTTTGGTCTGAAACCAAATTGTTTGTCGGGTAGGATTTTTAAACGGCAGATGTCTAGGTTAAGCCTGTGTAGGATAATTCTTTCAGCGATTTTTAAAGGTGGAGGAAGTAAACTGATCGGGCGGTGGTTTTGCGGATATTTAGGGTATTTTGAAGGTTTCGGGATCACTATGACGTCGGCTATCCTCCAGTCATCGGGGAAGTAGCCTACTCTTAGTATGCAATTGATGATAGCGGTAAGAAATGCTATAGGTTTACATGGGAGGTGTTGAATCATAAAGTTTGTGATTTGATCGAGACCGGGAGCTTTACGTTTGCGGAGGGAACGTATGATTTTGCGGATTTCGGTGGGAGATGTAGGCGTGATTGAATCGTCGTCGCGGTTGTTTAGTAAGAATCGGGATACTATGGATTCGATACGGGAAACGTGATCGAGATCGGCTATTTCGTAGTTTGGGCTGCATTGGAGTTCTAGGTTGTCGGCTTGGAATGATTGTTGCTGTGTATCAAGATTTGAATTTAACTGTGGGGTTAATTCAAACAACTTCAGTTTTTAAAGAATTGAAATATGCTGTGGACTATTATCTAGTTTGCTCAATAATAGTTATTTAACAAATAAGTGTATGGATTGTGTCACTTTGTGATTGATTTTGATTACAACAATCGATTCCTCTGGTCCGATATTCCCTTAAAACATGTTAGTTTTCTTGTCACCTTCTCAATTAGTTCGTGTTTATAGGTCATTGACTTATTTCAACACAATAGGTTTTTTCACTTTTTTCGCATACCAAAGATCCAAAATGGGTCACTTCAACCACGTTACATATTTTAAGTGTTTTTACAATTTACACAAACTACTAAAACTGTTTGAACACAACCCCTTTTCTTAGTCTTAGAAAAAACTGAGGTATGTGCATAATACTTTAAAAAGCTACTGATTTACATCATTAGATGTTGTTTAAAATATGTCTTATAAACATCCATTTAATGTCCGGAATATACGTACATTACTTAGCCATTAACTGGATGTCGATTAAATATAGAGTGTTGTGTGGGATGTAACAAAGGTTGTAAAAAAAGTAACAAAATCTGGATAGCATGCAAAATAAAGTGGAAACGTTGGATTTGTGTAGAAACGAGATAAGAGAACTAGTAGGGGACATACAAGAAAAAACTGTGGTATGTGCATCATACTTTGAAAAACTACTGGAAACTAAAAAGAAAAGGAAAAAATATTTTTACGGTTTCGAAAGAGAAAGAAGAAAAAGCATAGAATGTAACAGACCTAATTCAACAAAAAATAGAAAAATAATACAAAATTGGCTAAAAATAAAAGTCCTTGGAAAAACGGCATAACAGCAGAGTTCTCGAAAGAATGATATCTAGAATAACAGATATATTAGAGAAAGTATGGAAAGCCAAAGGAATTCCAGAATCCTATACACAAAAATGATACAACATCATATGTAATAATTTTAAAAGGATTGTCTTACTAGACACAGTTTTAAAATTTTGTCAAAAATAATAAAGAAAAAGATAAAAAAGTATACAAAGAAAGTTATTGGAGAGTACCAAGATATATTTAAAGAAGAGCGATCCACAAGTGATTAAACCTTAGCACTTAAAAAATTACAAGCGATTAGTTACGAAAATATTTGCCGCTGCACATTCTATTTATTGTTTTCACACAATGGGCGAACACCAACAAAACTAAATATATGAATATGTAAAGTAAGAGATCGTCAACACTTACAAGTTACTACGGTAGAGAGGAAGACATTATTTTGTAGTGGTGGATCATTTTGATTACTTAAAAATGACGATAACGAATATAAGTAAAGAAAAACTAAAACTAGAGAAAAGAACAAGTAAAAAAGTAAAGTTGCTGGCGCACAGGTATAAACACGTTTTCTTAGCAGCTAAAATTTGGCTATATAGAACTGTACCATGCTTTGTACAGTGTAGAATTGTAGATAAGGAGACAGCGAAATTGATGATGAAAGCTGGAGAAGATATACAAGTAAAAAGTAACAGAAATCTATAAAGAACCAATAATAACACAAAGAATTAGAGGAGAAAAAGTTAGGTGGCTGGGATACATAAAAATATGCAGCCCAAAACAGAAGTGCTAGACTCAAGGAAAAAAAAACACCAAAAAAGAAGTGGTTGGAATCAGAAATAGATGAGCTAAAGGAGGGCAGAGTATAAAAATAGAAAAAAAAGTCCAAGACAGGAAAACATAGAAGAACATATTACTTTATATAAAAAATACAAACTTACAGGTATAAGGATAAAGAAGCCAGGGGCCTTAAAGAACTGAAACGCTAAAATATTATTATTATATATTTCTTACTCTTCATTTTTTTAATCTAAAATTGCACCTCTAAAAAATAGAGAAATTGTTATAACATGATAAATAAATAATCTCATAAAATATTTTGTAATCCGAAAGGCATTCATCAAATAGTTATTTATGTATCAAGGCACTAAAGTTTAATTTTTATGACCAATGTGTTTTAGTTGCAGAGGAGATAGCCGAAGCAAATAAAATTCAGTGAACAGTAATCCTATACCAATTTTTTGACTTAATCATATCAATTTATTTCAAAAATTTGTTGTTAATTTTTCTTTTTTTTTTTTAATTAGGACTGGTGGGTGTCTACCACTATTGATAGAAGCTTACGTACATGGAATATTTTTGTGCACGATTGGTTGTACTTGTACATCTATAAAGATTTTTACGAGCACGTATTTCCGACAAACAGAACATTGTCCAGGTTAATGGTATTTCTAGTGTCGGCCGTTTTCCACGACTATATTATTATATTCAGCGGGCGCGTTTATATACCAGTTTGTACCATGATGTTTACATTTTAGCAGTTTTAATGTACTCTCGGTCTGTCGTTAGCAAAATAGAAAATATCTACTTTTGGTTAATATTAGGATTGTTAATGAGTGGAAAACTGACATTTTTAACTGCTGAATATTTTGCAAGAGCTAATTGTCCTATAGAAACTGTTACCTTTTTAGATAATTTCAAATTAAGATTTTTGAGTTGTTAAACTTTATTATATTATTAGTAATTATAAAATTCTTGCAAGTTTGTGTTCATTTAAAGAACATTCTAAAATTATTAACTTAAGTAAACAAACTTTAAAATTAAAATTCTCTAAGAATAAGTATATGATAATGTTGACATTACTATGTATTTAGTTTTTATTTTATAGTACCTGAGTATTTTTTTTTACTATGTATTTTTTAGTTTTATGAATAATACTTGTTTGTCCTAATTTACTTTTATTAGTTTTGATTCCATGTGTTCTTAAATAATTCCAGTTAAACCAAATTAGTTGCAATAGCAAGTAAAAAGTTTGTCATGGTCGAAAGGGCACCAAAAAAGTCACTATGTTAAATAGCTTCAACCCATCTTTATTAAAAGCATGTCCAAAGGGTACTTTCCAGTTGATTTACCTTAACACAGTACTGTCACAAATATATTAAAAGTTAACCCAACGCACAAAAATAAATCAAATATAAGTTAAAAAGATTCCTTACAAAGAATAGAGAATCAAAGTGTAAGACAATAATTGAAAGAAAATTAGAAGAGGTATTCTAGACGAAAACAACCTGAGACCTTTTAAGTCCGAGCTTGTACTCACCCTACATAAGAGACTTCAGGTTATAATTTCAGGTACGACAATAAAGACAGCAAATACGTTAGAGAATTAGCAAAAAAGGGAATAAAGTAGTAGGGCAGATATGGGGAATAGGAAAGAAATTATTTGAGAAGGACATAAAAAAAGGAGATAAGTTTTTGAAAAATTGGTGAGATGTGTAATGATGTACGCATCGCAGATATGGGGATGAAAGAATTGGCAAAAATTAGAATAAGTGCAGCTAAAGTATTGAAAATGGACTTTAATGCTAGACAAGAAAACACCTGGTTATATAATTGAAAAAGAAGTCAAGCTAAGAAAAATAAGAATTCATGCTGGAAAGCGTGCAATAAAATTGAGAAAAGGATAAATAAAATAGAGGAAAGTTTAATATTGAAAGAATGTTCTAAAAAAATTAAGAGACGAAAGTAAGAATAAGGACAAGAAGAAAGAAGACAATATTATGAAAGACGGGGATATTCAAAGAAAGAAGTGGAAAATATGAAGGAAGAAGAAAGGAGTGTAGTCAAAGATGTGGTAAGAAGAGATATGGATACACAATCAAAAAAAAGTAGAGCAAAATTAAAAGAAAGTAGATGCAACGAAATATACTTAGAGATAATCACCGACGGGAAGTTTAATTATTTAACAAGAGAAAAAAGTTTAAAAAGCAAAAGAATAATAGCGAGGTTTCGAATTCAGTCACAAGTAATTCGTTTATTTTATGAAAAGTAAGGATCAAATCAGACCTCCTATCCTTACTCTTCGCAATAATATAGAAAAGTTGTATGTCTTAACCGGTCACTTTTGGATCGTACAAGATGTCTACTAATAGAGTCAAGACTCCCAACCGCTTTTTAAGCTAAAGCTGTAAACTGTGCAACTTACCTACTTAACAGGTCGTCGTGAAAGTATGGACAACAAAGATACCTGTTCTTCACCATTTTCAAATTTTTGATTTCAAGGCACCAAAAAGAACAAAACTAAGGTCAAGATTTACTCCTTGTATTTTTGTGGGATATTCTCAAGAAACAAAAGGTTACAGATTGCATGACCTTCAAAAGAAAATTATCTTTGTAAATGTAACATTTTCTGAAGATCAGTGAGGCAGCTCATTGCTAGAAAACACTTTAAAAGATACCGACAACAACTTCTATGTGCTCCCGAATGAATCTGATGCTGTGGACAATTCCTCTTTTAGCTTTGACGACAAAAAAGAATCATTGTCATTGACTGATATTAGTTTCCCGGAGGGTGACGTACTGATTCTTACTCAACAGCAATTAGACCACAGCAAGACAGACAAGCTCCAGTTGCTCCGAACTTTCTGTACAAGCTTTGAGCTGCCAGATCCGGTGTCTAACGACGATGCTTTTCTTTGTCAAGATATTCGTTTGTAGGGTCACGCCAAGAAGCGTAAATTTAAAGCTTAAATTGATAACAAGACCTGGAAACTGGTTAAACTCCCTGTTTTCAAACATCCCCTCGGATGGATAGATGAATGTTTAGAACGAAGAGGGATGCAATTGGTATAGTAACAAGTCATAAAACGAGGTTTGTTGTAAAGGGGTTTACCAAAAGGAAGGGAGGGAATGTCTTTAGTAGCGCAGGAGGATTTTTGGTTATAGGGTCTTTCTGAAGAGCTTGAGCAGCATTTAAAGAGTAGGACTCGTATTCAAATCTTTTCCGACGATCAAGGTGAGGGTGTCACCCTTAGAATTGCTTAACAATAGACTAATTAGAACAATTTTACCAGTAAGCGGTAAAATATTATCAAACAAAAACATAGTTAAGAACAATTATTTAGAAACAAAAGAAGGCAAATAAAAAATTTTTTTTCCCTACTAGCTATCAAACACAGTCATATTAACCTTAATGCAGGTTGTGAAGTTGAACTTTTAAAGCTACAAGTCAATAAAAAAATTTTTATTAACCTAGGTCAATAATAAAACAAATTTGGTAGTCCAAAGCCGACTCTGCGTTCTCAGTTGATAAACATAACCTCACAACTTCAAGCTACACAAAAATTCAAACAATTAAACAATTTTTAATTTATGAATACAAATAACGTTAGAAAAGTTCAAACACATTAGGTAAGTTAGAAACAATGGCATTACTATCTATTTATAATAATAGTTTATCGAACAATTATTATAGGTCACATTAATTCCCGAAGAACTAGTGATCGAAGAAGTATTAGCTACATTTTGCATTGAAGGTGCAGTGTTGCACTTTCAACGACACTTTCAACTGCTGTTGATGTTGATGCAGAATTAGACGTAGTGGCACTAATGTACGAAGAAGACTGAATAGGATTTGAAACGAAGGTTCCTTGTAGCATTGACGCAATCCGTTTCTTGTCAGTAAGAGATTGTTCAACATATCCCTCTGCTACCGTAGAGCTTTTCCAGCCTCCTAGGCGTTTCAACGATAAGATATCGCCACCGCTTTCTACTAACATGGTCGCAGAGGTACGTCTTAAGGAATGACCAGAATAACAATCTGCATCTTCTAATTTTAGATATTTGGCAACTACTTTTGGCACATTACTGATAGTATTATGACCTATATTTTGCTTGGTTGGTTTACCACCATGAAATCTTATAAAAATCTTTGCATATCTGAAGTTGGTCGAGTGCCTGCATATTTTAACACTACTTTAAGCCACAGTGGATCAGTTATGACAAAGTTCCGGCTAGTGTCATTTTTACTATTTGGAATGGTTACTACGACAAGATCATTTCCTCGTACATCAACATCTCTGAACATCATTTTCACAAGTTCATCTGTTCTACAAGCCCTTGCTATTCCAACGACCAGAATTGCCTATAGAAAACTAGATTATTCTGTAAATTCTTAACAAAAATTTACTACATTTACCTTTGTAGAAAGAAAAAGTCATCAGGTGCTTCAGTCAAGAATTTTATAATTTGTTCTCTGGAAAAACAGGTGCCTTTTTGCTTTGTATGATCTGTTTTGCCTTTTAAAAAGATATAAGTTTTGGATACTTTCCGCAATCAATATTCTCTCGAATTGCAAGGGTAGATTTTAACATTGAAAATGTTGACCATAAAGTAGATGCCTTTTTACATTTGCGTGCTCCTGAAAATATACCAACAGCACGTTTTCTGTTACTGTAGTAACATTTTTGTGTGACACCAATCCTTGAAATCCTTGTATACTTTTAAATATAAATGTTTTGATTTTTCTGGAAGCAATTTATTGTATACTTGTTTTGCAGCTTCATGCAATTCTGGAGGAGTACACCCTTCACTTTCATCACTAGACATGATAAAATATTCGTAAATGAAAATAGTAATTGCAAATTTGAAATTACACTTTTTCAAAATGTCTGATATAAACAAATGAGTAGTGATTTCTATTCAAATCAAGACTAACATATTTTTCATAGTTTTACAAAAATTCAAAAATTAAAATACTTCCAATTAAGTTTAGTAGCTAGTAGTGAAAAAATAGTATATAAACTACGGTAGTGAAGGTCATTATTGCCCTCTCGCTTCAGCGGTCGGGCAATAATGACTTACTTCACTACCTAGGTTTATAATATACTATTATAAACGAAGTGAAGATCCATATCTCAAAGTATTGGTTTATTTAATTAATTAAAAAAATATAGAAAGAAAGAAACGCATTTGTCAATTCCAATACTGATATTATTTTTATTTTTATTTTAAAAAAAAAACGTGACTATTTTTAGTTTTATGAATAATACTTGTTTGTCCTAATTTACTTTTATTAGTTTTGATTCCATGTGTTCTTAAATAATTCCAGTTAAACCAAATTAGTTGCAATAGCAAGTAAAAAGTTTGTCATGGTCGAAAGGGCACCAAAAAAAGTCACTATGTTAAATAGCTTCAACCCATCTTTATTAAAAGCATGTCCAAAGGGTACTTTCCAGTTGATTTACCTTAACACAGTACTGTCACAAATATATTAAAAGTTAACCCAACGCACAAAATAAATCAAATATAAGTTAAAAAGATTCCTTACAAAGAATAGAGAATCAAAGTGTAGGACAATAATTGAAAGAAAATTAGAAGAGGTATTCTAGACGAAAAACAACCTGAGACCTTTTAAGTCCGAGCTTGTACTCACCCTACATAAGAGACTTCAGGTTATAATTTCAGGTACGACAATAAAGACAGCAAATACGTTAGAGAATTAGCAAAAAAGGGAATAATGTAGTAGGGCAGATATGGGGAATAGGAAAGAAAGAAAGAAACGCATTTGTCAATTCCAATACTGATATTATTTTTATTTTATTTTTAAAAAAACGTGACTAGTTTCAACGTTATAATATGAAACGTGATCTTCAGATTCAGCTACAAAATGTATTTTTAAAAAAAAATTTATTATTGACAAATTAATTTTTGTAGCTTAGTCTGAAGATGACGTTTTTCATATTATAACGTTGAAACTAGTCACGTTTTTCTAAAATAAAAATAAAAATAATATCAGTATTGGAATGTGTTTCATTCTTTCTATATTTTTTTAATTAATCAAATAAAAAGTTCTTTGACAGAAGTAGTAAATTATGGAAAGAATTTAAGGAAGATGATAGTGTATTAATAAGGAAAGGTAAAGAGTGGTTTACAAGATGTATTGTTCAGAAACATTTTAATCCGAGATCTTATATTGTTATAGACCAAAATAGTAAATTGTTTAGACGCAATACTCACCCTTTACAGAAAACACTATCCTTTAACCGATTCGTTTTTCCAGAAATTAAAACAAGGAATGAAAATAATAGTGACAAACAATTTAGTGGAAATAACTTGTATATGGGTAGTTATCAATCACGATCAGGTCGTTCTGTTGTGCCACCTGTTCGTTATAAATTATTTTAGGTTGTAAATTGATAATTGAAATTAAGTTGTATATAAATACTGTTATAGAAGTTAAGTTATAATTTATTTTAACTTTTGTAAAATGGCAGATGTAATATAAGTTTACATTTAGTGATTGTTGGTTTTATACAGTCACACACATACAGTAAATAACGCCATTTAATAAAATAGATTTTCTCAAGAGCGTATTTAATAAAAGATATAACGCAGTGTTGGGTACCGATTTAGATCCGACATTAAAAAACGACACCAAATAAAAAACTAAGCTGAGCAGGTCGTGAAATTAAACTGATTTATTTATTTTTAGTGTCTACACAACAATTACAGCAAAATAACGCGCGGTGGCGTAGAGTACTGCATTAAAACGTGATATAAATATAACCTAAAAATTTAGATATGTTGAATTCTAAATTAAACTTTGTATACGCTGACTACTTCGTTAAAGAAGTTACCAAATGTCAAAAAAATTTTAACTACCCGAGCAGCACAAAATATTATGTAACTATTAGAAAATAATGTTAATCAAACATTTAAATGTTTGTATATAGATACATTAAAAAATATCTAAGGAAAATATTTGTTGAATATTTTTGTAAACATCTCCAAAATATTTGAAATAAATTTTATAAAAAATATTTAAAATAAATGATAATATTATATTTTAAATAAATATGTTTAAAATATTTGATTTAAGTTTTTTAATAATATTTTCTGAAACTGTACCGGTTTATACTGATCTTCTGAGGCACCATACATAACACTTATATCACAATACAATAATAAAATTTACCATTCAAATAAATAAATAATGATGTTTATGCAATATTGTAAATAATACAATAATATTAAACCAATTTACGAAAAAAGTAAAATTATATTCTAAATTTTTTATATGTTCTTCTTTATGTTTACTAAAGAATATTATTAATACATAAGTAATGTAAACAATATTTATTACATAATTCAAATACATAAATTCATAAGTAATGTAACATAACATATAAAGACTACAAACTAAACATTAAATTATGATCGTGATATAGATTTCTTATTCAATCAAATTATTCCTGTAAGTAAAATGTATTAATTTTTTAATTATAAAGCCACACAAAACATTCTAAATATTTTTTAAAAATTCAATTGTACTAAGAAACCAAATTCAATGAGTACGCTAATAACAATTACAAAATAATTTAATATTTTAAGAAAGCATACTTATTATTGGTTGTGTTGTTGTGATTATATCTGCTGGACTTTTTCCTACATGCGCTTTTGCTGTTGATAAAAACAGGAAATCCGAACTTTTATTTCCTGGTCGGTAGCGTTGGAAAACCATTTTTTGACGTTATCAAAAATGTGTCGTATAAGTATAAAATACATAACATATTTAATTGAGTTTTTACATGAACTTAAATTTTGCAGTATGCTTTTGATTATGGTCTCTAGGGTCTGACTAATGTGCGTTTATTAAGAAATATTTTAGTTTATTTAGTAAAAGCTAATAATTGTATTTACAATCACGACCAGTAAAAAAAGTCCTTTTTTACGTCATCAAGACTCTTTATCACTATAGACAAATATGGCACTTTTTATGGCAAAAACATGAAAACAAACGGCTAGTTTTCAATAAAAAGAAACATCTTGTAAAAAAAGAGAAACAAAAATCGCTAACTAAGTGGCGCCTAGCAAATCCTAGATGCATCCATTTAAATTAGATACACTTATGATGCAAAATTTGACAAATTATCTATTACACAAAAGTTGAAAACAAAAACATCATTACTTATTACTGTTTGTCCTGCTCCTGCGCTTTTACTTTTTTAGTTGTTTGTTCTGCTGTTGCACTTTTATTGGACCTCATTCAATTGATTTCACACAAACAAAACACCCACGTTAGCAATTGTATACATACTGACAGATGATAAGATACAAAAATGAAAATGGTTAAAACACAAACACAACTTAAAACTGGATGCATCCAAGCCCTTTCTTTATGGATCTAAGAGGTGAGTCTAAGAGGACTTGCAAAACAAAAGATTTTCTAGCCCTCGGCTTTGAACTAAGTGTTTTACAAATTTTATTTTTATATCTGCTTTGGTGAAATTACCAAAGAGTAATATATATGTTAATATTTTCCAAATATTTTTCTTTATATATTTTCACAAATTCTTAGGTAAATATTTACTGAATATTTGTTCAACATGTCTGTTTTTCACTAATTTTAAATAAAAATATACTATTTCTTAAATACTGTAGATTAAATATTTGTTAATAGTTATACATAAATTTTTGTTTCACAATTCGTGTATACAGGGTTTTCAAACTTAAGTCGGCACTATTGTTAACTTTGTTATTATTAGAGTTATATGGTCGGTTAAATAAGCAAACTAGTAGCATTTGTTTCTCTCATCACTATCGTGAAAACATATTAAAAATCGAACATCGCGTTCGCGAGTTATGTCAAATTGTTTCATATTTTTAAATAGGACACAATATTTTCAATCGATAGGAAATTGAATATTGAATAAAAAGTGCCCTATTATTTTTTATCCTAAAATCAAAATGACAGAGCTAAAGTCAAAAATGACAGAGAAATTGATGATTCTAAAATTGGTTAAGGGGTGGTCGAGAAGTAATCATAAATAGCTCTATCATTTCTGATTTTAAGATAAAAATAATGGTACACTTTTTGTTCAGTATTTAATTTTCTATCGATTGAGCATATTGTATACAGGGTGTCCCATTTAAAAAATGAAACAATTTGACATAACTCCCGAACACGATGTTCGATTTTTTATTCTGTTTTCACCGTAGTGATGAAAAAACAAATGCTACAAGTTTGCCTATTTAATCGACCCTGTAATTCTAATATTAACAAAGTTAGCAATAGTGGCGGGTTAAGTTTGAAAACCCTCCATATTATGAATAACGGTATATCAAATATTTGTTAAATGTGAATGTGCACGTAGAAATAGTTAACACAGATTTCCAACAGACAAATATTAGAATAATATTCATATAATGTTATTCAAGTATTTGGTTCTGCTAGGGTACCCAACCGAGTATTTTATTTAAACGCCCGTTACATCTAAGAAATGGAACTTGTAATTGGATTTAGATTCCTTATAAATTAAGATCTATTATCTTTTACATTAAGTTGTTCATTAAAGATATAGATCATTGATGTATTGTGCAAGCAATACTTTGAAGACAACAATTCAGAATACTGTAATTAAGACAGATATCCCCCATAAAAAAAACATAACAGGTACATAAATAATTAATAAAACATAATTAATTTGTTTTTTCTTTAATATATGTTTTGATTTGCAGGTTGATAAGTTTTACATTTTAAAATAATTTTAAAATATACAGTATGTGACAATAAAGTGAGGCACAACAAAGTTATATTTTTTCTTATAGAAAAGCCTGTATCTTATTGTGTTTTTGATTCCCCGTAAAAATAAGGTATATTTTCATAAAAGTTTCCTATACCAAACACAGAGTATTTGGGTTTTGTCTATTTTTCTTAAAATATAGAGTATTAAAGAAAATTGAATACCTTCTAATCCAACAAATCATAAGAAATTTACTCATACGTTTAAATAATTGGATATTAGATTAATGTATTTTATAAACAAATATTAAACATCTCTTTACAGGGTGTTCAGAGTTTACAGGTTAATAATTAGATCATTCAATTTTTACATATTAAATGATCTATAATTAACCTGTAAAGTTATTACATTTTTTTAATACTTTATATTTTAAGAAAAGTCGGCGTAACTCAGAACGCTCGCAATACAATACAGGGTGTTCCATAAGAGAAAACATAACTTTGATGGGCCACACTTTTTGGGACATACTATAAATCTCCGTCCCGTTGGTGGTGATTTACCCTGTATATAATATGTTACTATATAGATAAATTTGATCTGGATCTAGATTTGCAATAGTAGTTTTTACCCAACATTGCGGAGAAGTCGCAATTTAGCTAATAAATTGACCAAAAGCGTAATTCTACTTTCTCTACTTTCTCGGACGTATTCTTTATAATTCAATATTTCTTTAAATCGAATAAAATTTGTCATTAAAAGTGATATATTACTATTTGACTTTTATTTGGTAAATAAAGATCAAAAGGTCAAAACAATTTAAAATATGAGTTTCTTCTTTTAGATAAAATGAATGTCCCATATTTTTAAATGGAAATTCAAATATTAATATTAACTATTATGTCATCACATAAAGTCTATTTTATAATTACATTTACTAATAGGAATTTTTTTCAGGACACCAATTTTTTTTAAGAACGAACCACCGCTGCGTTTGCATACACGTCTTATCATCTTACGTTCATTATCAAATAAAGTTTCTTGTGATTACTGTTTTGTTTTGATTTCTGGTGTATCAGCAATTACGATTAAAACATTTTTTTGTCACAAATTACTAAAAATAATTGTTGTTTGCTTCCGAATAAAAAGTGCTGGTTACATTTTGGAGTATTTAATAAAATTAATATATGTACGGATGGTCATTCGAAATTTTAAATTTTTTATTATTAAAAATTGATTTTGTGGTTTTTCTAAATACCGGATGTAATTTGATACTAAATCACCAATCTCAAATTCAATAAATTCAACACTAACAACATATCAATTATAAAGCAAGCACGAGGTAAAGAAAAATTAGACTTAAATATTTGTAACTATTTAAGTTAGTGATTCAAATACAAATAGTTGTTTAAAGTGTTTCATATTTTGTAATATTATTAATTTTGTTTTAGAAATAAACTATTGTGAAGTCGAAACACACAATTTTAAAATTAGTTCCTTGATTTGATTATCTAATTCTCAATTAAATATAGAATTTGAGATATTAAAATGACTACTACTTCCACAATAAACGGCAAGAGGTAAATACATATAATGAGTTTCAAAATAAATACATTGAAACATTTCAGAAACGGAAAAAACGAAGAACTATTGGAAAAAGTGTTTGAACCAAGGCAGTCGCTTTTAACCGAGTTATTTAGCAAAGACAAATATTTAAACTCGCTGTACAATTTGTGTTTTGGTTTAACCTTGTGTGTAATTCTTTCAACAGCTGTTGAAAATTACAAAAAGAAAACAAGTACATCTACTATATATTTTAATACTGTTTAATTAAATACTTCTTTTTAGGTTTTACTTAGGCTCAAAAATTATAATTAATGCCTTTCAAAATTTTGATTTTGCTCTGTTAGGATGGATTTGCTTGTTATTGTCAACCAACTTAATTTTTTGGGGTTTTACGATATGGGCCCGAATGAGAAGCACATTAAAGTGTACTATTTTTAGCATAAATTTGCTTAAATAAATAATAAACTTTTTACATGTTACAGCAACTGCATGGGATGTTTTATGGTTAATGATGTTTGCATTGTATTATCCACTGATGTTGATATATTCCAGTAAATTTGTAGTACAGTACGACTTAGGAGTAGCTTCATCATTAGCTCTACTAATGGAGACCGTATGTAATTTTTGATTTTTCACTGTTAACTACAATTTATTTTAATTTTTAGACTAGATTATTAATGAAAGCACATGCGTTTGTCCGTAGTAACTGCCCTAAATATTTTAAAGAAGACAATAAAGAGATATTACACCCAACTTACTCACACTATATATATTTTTCCTTCTCACCTACAATTGTGTATAGGGATTCGTATCCAAAGTAACGTAAAAACTACACTCACTTAGGTACTAATATACTTACAATTTACAGGTCAAATGATCCCATTCGATGGCGAAATGTTTTTAAGTGGTTTTCTGAATTTTTTATCGGAGTTTTGCTGTTTAGTATTTTATATGACAATGCATATAGACAGCCTTTGAAATATGTTGGTCTAAGACCGTATTCGCTTATGGATATATTTTTGATACAAGTACAAAACATTCATACTGGTCTGGTGCTCTTTTTGATATTTTTCTTTGCCGGGTCCCATTGTTACTTTAACGCGATGGCAGAGATGCTGAAATTTTCAGATCGTACATTTTACAAGGTAAGATTGAATTTTAAACACATGATTTTTTTAAATATTAAATTTGGTATTATTAATAGTAGGTATGCTGTCTAAAGCGCTTGAATATACACTTCATACAAAAAGTTAGGGTATTTAAGAAAGTATAAATATCCAAATTAAAATATTATAATACAAAAAAATTTGAAAGAATTGTAATCGGAATAGAGCAAAAATTATTGTAAAGGAACAAGAAGTTATATGTAGTACCTATAAGCAATTAGAAGCGATTTGTTGTGCCCCAAATAATTAGTTAAATTCTAGAGTATACAAAAAACACTGTACTCCAATATAATCTGTGTGTAGGTAAGTGTCATTATGCTGCTACCCCAAACACAAAAATTTCAAAACAAAGAGTCATCAACTGAGGATAACATGAGCAAAAAGTTGAGAGGAGGAAGAAAACGAAAGTAACCTAGAGAAAATGGATAAACAAGGATTACAGAAAATATAAACGCATTCTACTAGAACATAGAACAGAAAAACAAGAACTAATAATTAAATTCAAGAACAAGGATAGAGCATCTAATAGTGCAGAATTGTTATTTAGAAAATTTGGAAGCTCATATGAAAATAAAAGCAATGCAGAAACTAAAGAAGGGAGAAAAATAAAAGATTATAAAGAACAAATGGAAGCTAAAAGAAACAATATTTTAAAGATAGCAATCTTACTTAGACTGAAAGAAAATAACAAAAAAGCTAAGGAATTTTGCAAAAGTACAAAGAGGGAAAAGAAGAGGAGTTAAGGTAGAGTATTAAAAACTTTTTGTGAAAAATGTCTAATAGAAGTAAAAAACGGAGAAGCAGCACTTTTAAGTCAAAATACTTCTTATTTTTTCGTGCCCTGCTTGTATACCAAGCGTTGACAGTCACCATGTCAATCATGAAAACTTTTTACAGTCAATCCAGCGTTTTCTATCTACTTTGCTCTGGATTAATAATTTAAACAAGTCTTATTTAGGACCGCAAACCATATGACCAAAGTACTATAGTTTTCCTCATTTGATGATGCATAGTGATACGACTATCTGTGTTCATCCTTGTCAGTAATTTTTCGTTGGTGTATGGGATGTCCAGTTATTAACATTCTGCAGTAACACCATAATCTTATTTATAGTAATAATCTTCAAGGTCCGCGTTTCACTAGCGTACAACAAGACCGCCTACACATAGCATTTTAATACTCTCAGTCGCATGTTCAACGTTAGGTGTCAAATAGTTAAAACAGCTTTTCATGTGTTAAATAAGTTTCTTACCATTTCTATATCACCTGTAGTCTGAGTCGTTACTAGAGTTTATCTAACAGCCAAAGACATTTGAAACGGTGATGCTTCAAAAAACTAACAAAGGCAAATATTTTACAAAACAAGATAACGACAATGGCAACGAATAGTATTATGCGAAAAAGTAAACAAAAAAATCATGTCATGAAGATCAGTACTTGTAATGTAAAAAACTGTGCAATGTGCAGTGAGAAATTTAACTAAGATTTTGAAAAACTATAAGATACAGAGATTAGCATAACAAGAAACAAAACAAAAGGAAACAGAAATTAGCAAATAAGATACATACATTATTTTAACAATGTCGGATAGAATGAACTAACTAAGGGTTAACCTTACTAAATTTGCATGCTCCAACCAAGGAGAAAATTAAAAGCAAAATACCTTAATATGACCGGGCAATTGTTATCGAAGATTATAACGCAAAACTGGAAAAGGAGGAAAGCTATAAAAGCATCGTTTTGAGGGATTAAATAATGATTATGAATACAGAGTTACAGCACAAAAATATACCCAAAGCTGGATTTGACCCCTGAACAGAAGCACTAAATATTAAATAGATAATGTGTTTGGTAGAGTCTAAATACGCAAAGGCTATCAAAGATAGTAGAAATTACAGAGTGATCAAAGGAATCAAAAAGATAGAAAAATAGCATAAAACAAACTAAGGCAAAGGAACTGGAGAAACGCGGAGATAAAGGAAAGATTCGAAACAGAGATGTTAGAAAATGAATCACTAGAACAAAAAACAGAAAAGAAATAGAATGTAATAGAGACAACGTTGACAAGAACAGCAGAGCAATTGCTAAAAAAATCATAAAAAACATATGACTAATATAACAACGAATGTAAAAATATTATACAGAAAACAACAAAATCAGGATTAATTATGTTCAAGAAAGATACAGATAAGATCAAATAAATTCATGCGAACACCAGGACAGCAGTACAAGGAAAAAAAGGAATTACTCGACAAAAGGTAAAATTACTGGAGGGAAAGTAGAAAATATAAACAAAACTGAGATGTTTTTACAGTACTTTCAAAAACTACAGAAAACAAACTAAAAAAAAAACAATTTTTCGGCCTCCGTCTAAAATTACTGATTTTCTATTCGCTTAAATTGTCTTGAAAACACTTATTTTCAAGTCATGGCACGAAAATAAAGAGAGGGATTTTCATGATCGATTTTTAAGTTGGTTGCATTGACAATTTGATTAACAACGAGTTCCGATTGACAACTGTGTAGTTTGGAATGTGAACTAATAAATTAAAAAAAAATATTTCAGTGTTCTTAAAGGATTTCATCGCAAACAGTTTCATATTCATAAATCGATTTATGTAATTCAACCGTAGGTAAGCAGTAAATTCAAAGAAGCATTTTTTAGGTTATGTTTATTTTTTCAGTAATTATTAACTTCAAATAATCCAATTGAATTGAATAATTTATTTAGAAACAAAAATAGAGGAACAACAAACAACCAAACGGAAATTCTAACTAAAATCAGAGGTAAATTTTCAAAGAATTATTTAAAATTAAAGTTGATCGTACAATTTTCCAGATGGGAGAGATTAATATTCGGCAAATTTGTGTCTTGTAATTTAAGTTGCACATTATGAATACTAGATGGTTTTAATGAAATCGGTTCTTGTAAACTTTCTTGCTGGATTCCTGTACTTGTCGAGGGCTGAGGTTCTGAACGATTTTGATGCAATAATTTATTGGCAATGTTTATTTTAGCACCCAATGAATCCTCTATATATTGTTCTGCGACTGTAGTACTTTTCCATCCGCCAAAGCGCTTCAGGGTTGTTATATCTACCCCATTCCCTGCCAGAGCTGTAGCACCACTTCGCCTAAAGCAGTGACCTGTGTATCCTTTTGGATTTTCTAATTTTAAATATGCAGCTATTTTAGAAGGCATATTTCCAAAGGAGTGAATGCCTACTGGCTGTTTTGAGCATTTATTTTTGCATAAAATAAAAAAATCTATCAATTTCTGTATTGGGCCTTAACGTAACATATTTGCGAATTATATCCATCCAATGAAGTTCGGTCACACAGCAGGTACGAGGTTTTTTAGTTTTTTGTTTGAGGGATGGATAAGATAATAACATCCCTTTATCAATGACATCTTTGATTTTCATGTCTCGTAATTCATGTATTCGGCATGCACCGCATATGCCAAATATTAATGCTGTCTATAAATAATTTTTGTAAATAAAGATTAAAAATTAATCATGCCTACCTTTATCATAAGATAATCTTCATTGGGTGCTTCGTTAATAAACTTTTCTAAATCATCCATTTCTAAAATTTTGGATTTTTTGCACGATATCCGTCATGTTTGCGCTTTAACAAAGCTATTAATTTTGTATATTTTTCGATATTAATGTTGTCTTTAATGTTTAAGGTAGTTTTAAGCATCGAATACATCGACCATAACGTTGACGATTTGAAGTTCTTAGATTTTTCTTCAAAATATGCAACCAAAACATATTCATTATACACCGATACGCCATTTTCAGAACCCCATTTTTTAGTATCTCATATTCTTTCCAATATCGATTGGATGATTTTTCAGGAAGTAAATTTTGAATTGCAGCTTCTGCTACATTTCGAATATGAGCTGGTACTTCTAATACCTTTTCTTCATTCATGTTTTTCACAAAAAATTCATAAAATTACCAAGCGCAATAAGATTATTTTAAATTCAAATCACTATAGCGGTGAATTGAATCGCCAACATAAGAAAGATGAATTTTCTAAACCGACGCTATTTAAACAATAATCATTAATATTTTAATTTAAAAATTTTGTCGGCCGAAAAATTTGTGTATCACACGTCCAGAAACTTTTTGCGAGTATTCAGACTTGTAGGCCTCGGCTTCGCCTCGGCCCACAAAACGTACTCATACTCGCAAAACTACAGTTTCTGGCCTAGTGATACAAATAACTATTTACGGATTCAAAGAGACAGAAAAGCAGCACAGAATGTAACGAATCCAACACAACAAAAAATTTTAAAAATAATTAAAAAATAAAGAAGAAATAGAAGTCCTAGGAAAGGCGCCGTACCAGCAGAGTTCTAAAAGGAAGAAGGTCCGCTGCTTTTGTCAAGGATATCAATTTAATAAAAAATATGAAAAAGAGAAAATATGCCAGACAAATATAGCAGAGCAATTATGTATCCCATACATAAAAAAAGAACATCAAATGTAATAATTTTAGAAGGATTGGCTTACTAGATATAGTTTTTAAAATTTTTGCAAAAATTGTAAGAAACAATTTAAGAAAAAACTTTATTCATTTTTTTAATTTGTTAATTTCTGATTTATGGGTAAAATCGCTGTCAGAATATGCAAAAGTTTTTTTCCAAACGCCAAAACCCTCTTTCTGTAAGGACGATTTAAAAAAGGGAAATAAAAAAGTACATAACTTTACTTTCAATTTAACACAAATGTTGGCAATAAAACTCTGTTTTTTAGTTTTCCAAAATGTTTTTCTATTGCGTTTACTTGTAATTTTATATTTGTTCGTATTACAGTTGCAAAATGTACTGCAAATTTATTAAAAGAAAGTCTTTGAAGTGAAAGATGCCTATGTCTTAGTGTTTTCTAAATACTTATATTACAATTCTTCTTCTCTAGCCGTTTTCAACTTGTCTGGTATAGGCCTCCTATATGTGTTTTCATTTTATGCTGTTCTGTGCCACCCTGTACCACTTTATATTCAATGTACGCCTTTGTAAACGCCCCACACTTCTCCTCTGTCTACAGGGTCTCTACCAGATGATCTTATTGCTCCATCTGCCTTGGCTTCTAGCCACATGTCTAGTCCATTCTTACTTCAGTGGCGCCAGTCTTTTGATTATATCTTGCATCTGTGTTCTTTACCTAATCCAATTATTTGTCTTACGGTCTTTTAGAGTTATATCAAGTATTTTACGTTTTATTGCACGTTGGTTTGTTTTCAATTTATTTGTTATAGATTTGGTGAGAACACAAGTTTTAGCTCCATAGGTAGATACTGGCAGGATACATTGGTATTTATCGTTTGTCTCAAGTAAATATATTGTATTACTATTTCTATGTTTTCATTTACAACACCTGTGTCATCAATTTGGTTCGACATGTATCTAGTCTTCGTTAGATTTAGTTCTAGCCCTATTCTAGCAGATACGGTTTTAATGTTTCTGACCATTGACCTTAGATTTTTTCTGCCATCTGCTAGAACAACGATGTTATCTGCAAATATTAGATGATGGAGTTTCCCTCCTCATATATTTACGCCTTTGTCATACCAATCTATTGATGTGATGTTGTAAAAAATTTAGGAGACATATTTTCTCCTTGACTTACACTTCTTTCAATGTTCACTTTTTCCACGTTATTGTACCCTCTAAATTTTAGACTAGCATGATTATAGATATGTTTAAATATGTTAATATATCTGCTGTCAATCTTGACATTTTCAGTAGCTGAATAATAGCCTAAATTTCAAATAGCTTAGCTATTGAAACACGTGTCCGAGTATAGTTTTTTGGTGCAGTTTTTTTGTGTTTTCCCGTTCGTTGCCATTCTATAGTCCAGAAATGCCATACATAAGGGAATATTGCACTCAATTGCTTTTTCTATCAATATTCGCATTGTCTGAAGATGTTCTATCGTACTGAATGGTTTCCTAAATCCTGCTAATTTTTATCTTGGTAAAACTCTAGTTTGTTTGATAGATTGAATATTATTATTCTAGTGATACTTTGTGTATCTGAGAGAGGAGACTTAGTTTTCTAAATCTTGGGCATCCCTTTTTTTAAAAATCAATATTACTACGGCATTTCTCCAGTCTGAAGGCACGTCTACCACACGTAAGCATTTGTTAATTCCATCTTCTCCGGCAGCTCTTCCGTTTTTCATGTCCTTTAATGCAAATTTTAGTTCTACTATTGTAAGGTACTAATCCACAATTGCACACGGCTTCATCACAACACTATACAGATTTATACTAATCTTCCGAGAAACAATACACAATACAAAGAAAAATAATAATATACCATAAAAATGTAAGAAACCGTCAATTGGTTAATATAAATTTGCCGCTGAGATAACGATTATCTCACATTATAAAATTAGATTGTCAATAGAGACGTTGTGCGCACCGTCCCACTTAACATTACCCCACGTACAACCGTTGTCCACTCTTCCGTTAGCAATAACGTCCCCTATATAAGTGCAAGATCCGTTTTTTTTACAACTAGCAACTTTGTATCACCGATTCCCCTATAGTGTGGTTGATTTATTCGGTAGCAACTAGTAGCGGGCGTGCTGGTAGAAACTGACTCATCCGAAGTACAACCGTAACGAAACCACTAGCAAGAGAAAGGGTAGAAACTTCTCGTACGTAAACTGCTCGGATACAAGGCGTCACCGTGAGTGGATGACCATCGGACTTCCGTCGTTTATAAAGCCGTAATTATTATGAATTTTTTTAGTTTCAAAACTTAATTTATTTTCTCTTTTAAGTTTAGACTTGCTGTATAGTTTGGCAGCTTCTTGTAATATTTCAACAAATTTCTTGTTTGGTCGCTTCCTGTATTACGTATGTTCAGAACATTCATCGTCATCAAATATATTAAGATAAGAAATAAAAGATAAGAACACGTAGTCAATTTGGTTTTTGATTTTTCCCGTCAGGGCTTACTCGCGTCCACTTTCTGTTGTATTTCTCTTGAAGAATGCATTCATGTTGTAATATTTTTTCTTGTTCCTTTCTCCTAGACCATGACACCCACATATTTCTCTCTTTTGTTCATGCTTATCTAATTTACAGTTGGCTTTAGACACGTCTTCATAACATTCCATGATTTCCTCATCTGTGTGTTGTCCAGTAGGAACATATATCTGTATAATTTTTAAAATATTTATTTTGTTTTATGTGATTGTGATGTATATCACTCTATCAGAAATAGAATTTATAACACCTAGCTTCTTTAGTTTTCCGTTTACTAGTAAGCCAACTCCACTAGTGCTGAAGTTGGTCTGACCTCTGAAGTACAAAAGATTGTTCGATTTTAGTTGGAGCCACTTTTTATTACGCCTTCTAACCTCACTAATTCATAGGACGTCCCAATTATAAGCCTAAGTTTATACTCTAGTTCTTCTAGTCTTTTTTGTGTTGTTATTTTATTTTTATTTTTAATTTTTTTGACTGGTACAATTGTCATACTTTTGTTGTCTTCCCCTTCCCTAGAATCCTCGTGACTAGCTGACGCTAATTCAGCGTGGGATTGTGAGCAAAAGGTCTCATCAACCAGGCGGGTTGTTGAGTAGTAATTAACCGCCTACTCTGTGTCAGACGCTGTTTACAGCGGCTCACTGTGAGACAGACGCGTTGTTCTAGTTTCGGTCTACTCTGGGTATTTTATTTTCCTGGTACCACCCATATCTGGGAGATTTTCCTCTATCCGCTACCTGAGGAGGCGCCCGGTAGGTGACTAGTAACCCCCTCGGGATATTACAATTACTTTCTACTATTGATGTATGTCCAGTATTTGATCAAAGTAATAGAACGCTAAACTGCAGCGTTTATTTTAACGAACGGGAAAACACCAAAAACTGCTCCACATAACTGTACTCGGACACATGTTTCAATAGCTAAGCTATCATCATCAGCGAACCGATATCGGTTAATATTTTACTAATGCTTTGATTAAAAAAACTAAATATTGGTACAAATTCTATGTGTACCAAAAGAATTAACCAAATAATAAGTAAACTTCAATTAAAGCAATTTAAAAAAGTTAGTAGAGGTGATGCGATTTTAAAAGGTGGCAGATTTTTTTATCATGTTTGAAAATTTAAAAGTTATAATTCTATGTTATTGATAATATAATTTTGAAACTTTTTTATTTTTTATTTTATTTTATAAACATTTAGTCATAGTATACAACTTTTTTAACTTAGTCATATCACTTCATTTCAAAACTTTGTTAATTTTTCTTTTCTTTTTAAATAGGACTGGTGGGTGTCTACCACTGTTGATGGAAGCTTACGTACATGGAATATTTTTGTACATGATTGGTTGTACTTGTACATCTATAAAGATTTTTACGAACACGTATTTCCAACCAACAGGACATTGTCCAAATTAATGGTGTTTTTAGTGTCGGGCGTTTTCCACGACTACATTACTATATTCAGCGGGCGAGTTTATATTCCAGTTTTTACCATGACAGTTACAGCTTTAGCGATTCTAATGAACTCTCGGTCTGTCGTTAGTAGAATAGAAAATATCTACTTTTGGGTAGTATTAGGATTGTTAATTAGTGGAAAACTGACATTTTTAACTGCTGAATATTTTGCTCGAGCTAATTGTCCCATAGAAACAGTTACTTTCTTAGATAATTTCAAATTAAGATTTTTGACTTGTTAAGCTTTGTTAAATTATAAGTAATTAAAAATTTGTTTGAATTGGATAATGGACTGTAAAAAAAATCTTTTAACCCGCTAATCTTTAACTTAAAACATGCGGTCACTTTGACTGTTGAAAACCAAATGCTTACAAAAGTTTCTACTACAACAAATTAAATGTACAATCTTAACATTGTTTTTTATTTTTCTTGTATTCTGTTTTATAAATACATAATACCATTGTTTTAAGTATATAAATACAATGATAATGCATGTTTGTCTTAATTTAGTTTTATTAGTTTTGATTGATTTTGTTCTTAAATAATCCTCATTTAACTAAATTAGTTAAGTTACCTGGTATAATTTTCATATCTTTACGGTATTTTATGGTAATCAATACAATTCCTTTATTTGGAGTCATGAGACAAAATTCCTCCCAATCATGACGTGTTACAGAAAAAATTGCCTACCAATTGGTTTAGTAAATCAAATGCTTGCATTTTCATATACTTCTATTACAACGTACAAAACATACAGCACCGTACCTTGCTCTAATAAACTAATTTTGCAAATGCCCGTAACTTCTAGTAATCTATAATATCTTCACAGAAATAAAATCGGTTTGTGACGCTAATTTTTCTTCAAATATTTGCGGTCGTAATTGTTTTTCAAAATTCTTTTTCGGCATAAAATTGTATATTGGGGAATTTTATTTGCGGTTGTAGAGGTCCTAACCCCGTTGACATAAGCAACTTGCAATTAACGCCATTCCACTATTCGTTCGAATCGATGTTCGTTTCAACGAAAATTATTTGTCAAACATCTGGCTTTCTGAATTTTGGTTTCTTAATTAATACACGTGTGGAAAAAGTATTTCTTTTGTGCTGTATTGAAAATAAATGAATGCATCAGAAATCCTTTATTTTTTGATAGAACATCCTTGTATTGTTAAATTTCTTGTAGTTTAATGAATTGCAACCGTATGGAACTAACCTAAAAGATAATACATCAAAACATTTCATCGAAATTTTGCAAAATTTTTTGGAAACCGCGAGTAAAAATGGCCATGTTATCTTCTTAAGTGCCATTTTGTCCTTGCTTTGTAGAAGTTCCACCTGGGTTGGATATCTTTAATTCAAAATCTAGGAGAAAAATTACTGAATATACTAACTGAATGGATATTTTCTCTTCTTTCATGTTGATTATTATCGCAGACAAAAAAGTCGTGACAACCAACGATCTTCACCTCCGACACCTGCGATAAACACGTAATTAGCTCCTAATCAACATCCTCCGTCAATCAGACTTACGAATTTACAGCAGTGAATATTCTTGGACCTTCTCACACAGTCTCAAAACAAGTATCTAGGCAATAAGATATGCATGTTTTTTTTGTTAACGTACTTGTTTTTATTACGGAAATCTAGTGTCAATTTTAGATAACGGTGGACATTACTATGCTGAATGTTAGATTTGTTTACTATAATTTGTTTTATTCCTACTCGCTATAATTGTGATTTATCCAATTAATGTTAGTGTGTTTGTCGGCACAAGTGGTAAAGTCTAGCTTTATAAAATGTATACATTTCTTTGTGGCAACAGTTTGCTTATTCTGTGTCCTAAGATCCACTGATTAAGACGAATCAATACAGAGTAGGTAGCTCCCAAATTGTTTCAAAGTATCTTTACATCTACAATTTACTAAAAGTTGCTCGAACAAACTCTAATAGATTTATTAAAAACAAATTAAATTAATTATTTTTAAGAAAAACTTATTATTAGCTTTATTATATTTAATTAAACATGATTCCAAATTAAATAATTTTTGTCTAGTCCGACTCTGCGTTTTAAAAAAAAAATATTACAATGTCATATTTTTTTTAATTAGAAACTACGCTATTCAAAGGATACACTTTCCTGTATGTTTATTATGTTACGTTTCTATTACAACAAATTGTTAATTTTGGAAAGCGCCCTAACTCGCAGCTGTACGATTAATAAATGGAAAAATCCCAGCTTTGACGTTGACAACCGTAACAGAAATATTAGTTAATACTATTTTAAAGTAATTTTAGTGTAATCTTATTGAACCAAATCTCCCTAAACAAGAACCATTTTACGTTTTTTTTAAATTTTAGAACAATTTCTTTCATCGCCACACCTCCTATAAACATACCTTTAGGGATATTACCAATAAAAACTTTTTTGTCAGCGTTGGCATGTTTAGATTTTGGTTGGTTTTTCTAACCTTACCCCTGAAAAATTGTTGCCCACTCTTTCGTTAGCGATAACGTCTCCTTTATAAGTGCGAGCGCAATGCCGAGAAGACACTTACTTAATTATTGACTTGTTCAATAATTTTCTTCCGATCCCAATACCGATTCCAAAACCGAACCGAATAAACCCCCTAAGACTATCTGCTGTACTCAGTTTTCTTACTTCTGTTACGGAAATATCGGTGGGACACGGTGATTAAATTCGTTTTGTTCAACCATAGTTCCAGTTATGTTCACTAACCGCATTTTCAAAGTCCACCTTAATTGCTAATTGAATTTGGCACGGGTCGTGGCAAAACAGTACTAACCGCTTAAGAACTACCTAGAAAACCGCCGTTATTAATTCGCATAGCCATCACCTACTTACCGCCGAACCCTATGCAGTGTAGCCAATTTATTCGGTAGCACGTGATCCGTTCTATTTATAACTAGCAACTCCGTATCACCGAACCCCTACAGTGTGGCGGATTTATTCGGTAGCAACTAGTAGCTGGCGTGCCGGTAGAAACTGGTTTATCCAAAGTACAACCGTAACCAAACCACTACCAAGACAAAGGGTAGAACTTTTCGTACGCAAACTGCTCGCATACAAGGCGCCACCGTGAGTGGATGACCATTGGACTTCCGTCGTTTATAAAGCCGTAATTATAAGCTCCGTTGCTTATCACTTAAGAAGCGACCTCTGTCCGATGATGATCTAACCTATAATATTAATCGTTTTTGGTACTTTAGTAAGATTTTGGAAAACTTATATTAATATTAACAATTTTATGTTGAAAGTCAAACGTTACGTTGACAACCGACTGCCTTAACAAATTTCAAAAATTGTGTCAGTGAAACCACAGGTGAAACATACATTATTTTAACTTTACATACATTATTAATTCTTTTATCACGTTCTTTATTGTAGTACAATCAAGTGTGTAGATCATGGGATAAGAACTACTATTAAAAAAAATTCTGTTTATTTACAGGTTTATTCGTAGACGTTTTACTGCTTATTGCAGCTTTATTAAACATTACAATTAAATATTTTTTTTTATATTTAATTGTAATGTTTAGAGTCTTGACAAAGCTATAATAAGCAGCGAAACGTCGACGAATAAATCTGTAAATAAAAAAAAATTTTTAATAATTGTTCTTATCCGTGCTCCACACACTTAATTACATACATAATTTGTAAGTGTGCATAATTTTGCCACCATTCCCCTTCTACATATCCGCTATAAAATTGGCAGCTTTGCAATTAAAAATTAATTTCTCATTAAGAAATCATTTAATGATCTTTTAAAACCCTTCGTTAACGACTAATTGCTAAAAAATCGATTTTATACAGCTCTATATCCAACCGTCGATTCTAGCTTTTAACTTGAGATTTAATTCTCAACGCATAACTTTGTAATGCAGCTTCTAACTGATAATTTTCATAAGGATCTTCTTGTACAAAAAAACACTTACCTTCAAATTTGATTCTAAAACTAGAATTTGCAATACATACGCCGATTCTAACTTTCGACTTCACGTTTAATTCTCAAACCGTAACTTTGTAATGCAGTTTCCAACTGACAATTTTTATAACAATTTTCTTGTACAACAAAACCCTTGGCTTCAAATATTATTTTCAAAGTAAAATTTTAGCTTTAACTTGAGATTTAATTCTCAACGCATAACTTTGTAATGCAGCTTCTAATTTTTATAACGATCTTCTTGTACAAAAAAACTCTTGACTTCAAATTTGATTCTCAAAGTAAAATTTGCAGTACAGCTTTTATTTATTAACCGATACATTTATAAGGCCACAGATCTGAGTCTACGGTTTACCTCGTCTGCTAACAATCTAAATCGCTTAATTTACAGTCTACGTACCTAAATTGCGTTTCTATAAAAACACTCTGGTACAGCTCCGGTGCTCGTAGAGTTGTTTTTTAACCCGGTCGAGCCATTTAAAGGTAGTTTTAATCAAAACTCGAAAGTTTTAAACAAGCACCTAAACCAGACCATCAAAATACATAGGCAATTGTATTAATGTCAAGTCAATGCTTCAAAGCCTATAAATTACCAGCGAAGACAAAACTTCAGAAATCAACAAATAACTCTTACTGCATTACATTATACCGGGTGTGGCAACGACAACAGTCGGCGTTAATAAAATGTATTAATTTGCCACTACCACACTTTTTATTTAATAATTTTTATTTTGTACATTTTGAGATAATTTGAGACACATTTTACTTATGTTCATTGCTCCACGAGAGCTTAAAAGACCAACCGCCGTCTTGTACAGTCGTATACCGCACTTAAGTATACACCTCTGATGAGATTACAATAAGAGCGAAATGCTGCATTAGGTGTTCTTTTGTTGCGTGTGTGTTAACTATTGGCATTTTTCTTAGTTTATACTATTCATACGTTTCAATGTTTACATGAGATGTCGCAAGACACACATTTTACTTATAAACATGATGCTATCTCGGAAAGTTGGATGATAAGCCCCAACTTTGAAGGTATAGTTTTATTGCTTGTGTTATACAACATCATTTTGTCTCATGACATTTTTCCGTATCTGTCATAATAAGGAAGGGGGAGGTCAAATCATTTTTCAGTGTTTGAATTGCAATATCTTCTAAACCATTGAAGCTATTGAAATATTTTTAATATCGTTTTAAGAAAATATTTTTGTTGAATCACCTAGTTTGAAACATACAAACTAGAGGCCGTTATCAACAACAATTACATATTTTAGTGATTTTTGGGAAAAAGTTAAATAGAACGGTAGTGTTTTATTTACAGGTTATTAGCCGTTATGAAGTCAGCTATATTTTAGTGAAAATCGCATGGCGATATCTCCATCCTTTCATATTGTTTCAAAAAATTAAAACTAGATCGATAAATAATAATTCGTTTTGCGTTATTAAAGATAAGACGGCCATGGCCGCTTTATCAAATCAAAACACTTAAACTTGAACCACATTGCGATTATCGTCGATGTTTACGCTAGGGAATTCAAACGAGTACTCATTTATTCATAGAAGGATGACACTGTTCCATCAAAATCTCTTCTTCAAATTTTGTAAGTATTTGCTTCATTCAATTCAAATGTAATTTCTTATAATTTCCATTGTTAACGATTGTTCTATATTTAGTTTGTGGCCACGAACGCAAGATCTGCCTTTTTGTAAAAAAATTTCTCGTCGACAATTTTTACCATTTTTAAAATACA
Source organism: Abscondita cerata (assembly GCA_030710515.1). Lineage (NCBI taxonomy): Eukaryota > Metazoa > Arthropoda > Insecta > Coleoptera > Lampyridae > Abscondita > Abscondita cerata. The sequence goes on along the minus strand of JALBCR010004303.1, from coordinate 501,492 downwards.
TTGAAGTCGCGAAGTAATAATGACGAAATTTTTGTAATGTACACTCATGAAATTTAAAACTTGGACACCACAATTTCTGTAAACAAAAGTTTGCACATTGTGAAGCGGGCTTAAGGGTATCATTTACAATTCTAACAGCAGGTAGTCTCAGCAGGGGTTATCTTATAGAAGGACTGTAGAATGAATCATTACACTAAGCACGTTTTAGAAAATAGGTAATTTACGTTGCTTACTTAATTTTTTCTTTAAAGAATATATTTGAAGGTATCGCTAATTAAACACCATAGCTCGATTAATTATCGAATCAAAATTTTGTTTAGGAAATGTTTACAAAATAAAATTAGAAATAATTTTGATTTAAAAACGTCTACAAGCAATAACTTTTAAATTAAATCAAAAACTAAACATGGTTATTTGGGTTGACTGATTATTACTTATTTTTAAATAAATCTAACCTACTAATTATTGTAAGTTAAAAAAATCATTAAACTCTCTATTCATAATATTTAGTCCTTACAAAATGTATATTTTATGACGTTTCATTTTTTCTGTAGTTAATATAAAAGTGAAAATAAAAACTAAGGCAATTCTTATTGTCAACGTATATATTTAGTTTTTGACAAGAATTTATTACATAATTATAATTAAGATACCAAGTTATAGTTTAAAATTAAATGAAAACTTTTTTTTTTAAATAAAGGTATTACTATATAAATAAATATAAGAAATCAATAATGGGTGTGACCTCCATTATTATTGATACATTCTTGGAGGCGTCTGCTCATTGACGCTATCAAGGTATCAATATAATTAATATTAATCGTTTCCCATGCGGTATCAATGGCTGCAATTAGTGCATTACGGTTTACTGGTATAAAATTTGGCCCTTGTTGTCTTCGGATAACAGCAAGTATTCGAGCCCAAACATTTTCGATAATGTTAAAATCTGGGCTTTTGCTGGCCAGGGTAACAGCTCCAAGTTATTTTCTCGTATCCAATTGCGCACAACCCGCGAAGTATGAATAGGGGCGTTGTCTTTTAACAACAAAATACATTATGAAAATGTTAATTCAACAGATCCCGAACTATTTTTTGGAGAAAGTATAGTGAAATAAGAATACTTACTTGTTGGAAAATATAATCTTCGTCTGGATAAAACACTTCGACTGAAGGTTTCATAATAGTTTCCAAAATATCTAAATACGCAGCAGAATCAAGACGTCCATCGATAGCCCAACAAACTCCTGGACCCCGAGCGCTAACCCAACCCCATACATTCACAGAAAAATAACCACTTTTGTTTTTAGGATATATGTGATTATTTTTGGAACGAGTTCCTTCCATTCTATTAACTTTTAGTGGTCCATCGTTGCGGCTATTGAACGTTTTTTCGTCGCTAAAAATCACTCGATTCCAAAATTCCAAAGGTTCGTTCACATAACGCCTTGCAAATTTCAGACGACGTCTCATATTTTCGTCATTGAGAACTTCTTTCGCAGCAGCATTATGCTTTTTCCTTAATAATTTCTTAGCGATAACATACACGTTCTTGGATTTTAAGTTGTCATAAATTTGATATGATATAAATTTGTGTTTCTAATATTACATCACAAACTAATCTTTATTCGCCAAAAATTTAATTTTAAACTATAACTTGGTATCTTAATTATAATTATGTAATAAATTCTTGTCAAAAAACTAAATATATACGTTGACAATAAGAATTGCCTTAGTTTTTATTTTCACTTTTTATATTAACTACAGAAAAAAATGAAACGTCATAAAATATACATTTTGTAAGGACTAAATATTATGAATAGAGAGTTTAATGATTTTTTTTTAATAAATTACAATAATTAGTAGGTTAGATTTATTTAAAAATAAATAATAATCAGTCAACCCAAATAACCATGTTTAGTTTTTTGATTTAATTTAAAAGTTAAAAATTTTGATTCGATAATTAATCGAGCTATGGTGTTTAATTAGCGATACCTTCAAATATATTCTTCAAAGAAAAAAATTAAGTAAGCAACGTAAATTACCTATTTTATAAAACGTGCTTAGTGTAATGATTCATTCTACAGTCCTTCTATAAGATAACCCCTGCTGAGACTACCTGCTGTTAGAATTGTAAATGTTACCCTTAAGCCCGCTTCACAATGTGCATACTTTTGTTTACAGAAATTGTGGTGTCCAAGTTTTTAATTTCATGAGTGTACATACATTCTTTTAACAGAATTAAATATCTATAATTCTACCTTCATACCTATTATAGGTATTCGTTGAATATTTGGAAGTAATGTTTGGAATTCCTTCAGTGTTCAACGGCTATTACTATGTGTTGCCACAATTCTTCTTGAACTATGTTGGGTTTTTTATAAGACTACCACATTAGACATTTCGAGTATACCAATACATTTGTCGCTTGCTTTCAACTTCTACGACCAAAACAAAACGTTTGATTGGTAGTATAATAATACTTACATTTAAGATTATTATTCATTATGCATGTTAAAACAGACATGCTTATTTGTCGATCACTAAGTAATATGTTATAGAATAATATAATTTTCTAAAATCTTAAGCGCATCTAGTCAATTTGTATCTAGTCATTGTTGTCTTATTTTACACATTAATACTTATCGTGTGTATTCAATGCCAAATTCTTAGGTACTGGTTTTATTACTGGTTTGTTCGTCAATAGATAACTGCGTGTCATTTAATTATTTATTTATATACTTACCATTTTTAATTATTAACGTCTATATGTTAATTTTAATTATATGTTGTTGTGTGTTTTTAATTACTAGTGATTCCATTCTCTAAATTTAAGGTGAGTTCAATATGTTCTTCTAATTCTAACTTGAATTTATTATTGTGCTATTTTGATTCTCAAATTGGTCCTAGTTAACAGGAAATTTTTGGTTGTATATATAACTGTAACATTAGCTTGTAGATATTGTTTGCGTTTGAGTCTTTTTTACTATGTTTTAACGTATTGACATATTGTACTTCTTTTATTAAACTTAGCCGCTCTAAAGAAGCTAATGCATTGTGAGCGAAACTTAAGCGATTTGAATACTTGAAGAGTATTTATTTATCCTCACCTCCACTAAAGAAATTAACATTGCCGTTATCTTAAAATCTGAATTGGAGGGATTGTATATTTTTAAATTCTATTAAATTTTTAGACATAAACACGTCTTTAAAGAGTTATGGTAAAAATTTTTATATTCATTGTCTTATGTCCTGTGTTAACTGCATACCCATCATCGTTAACTGCTCAAAACCGTTTTCTCCCTACCTTCACTTTGTTTATAACGGACGCACAAAAATCGATTTATTCTCATAGCATACAATAATTCATTAAAATGGTCTTGCAATTACTACAATTTCTAAAAAACTATGATCTTGCAATCACTGCAATATGTCAAAAACTATAACATAATGTCTTGACAATATAATGGTGCTGATGATAAAATTTAATGAGGAAATCAGATATGGTGTCACAATAGATTCATTGCATTTAAAACAACAAAAATGGCGTCAATTTTTGGTATATCCCGAAGTGCCACCATTTTGAAAATATTTTAGTTAGACTTGGTGTAGTCAATTATGGCATATACCAAGTCTAATATAGATGGAATTTCAAGAAGTCGATAACTTTCTAACCGGCGGACTACGTGAATCCCTCTGTGTATGTTTTGTAACCCTGTTACAATCTATCCCATTCATTTTGATTACACTTGATATTTAGAGTTTTGTTTTACTACTAATTTAAATTTAATTTTGGTAAAATTAACATTAAATATCAAAATCTGGTGATCGTATGAGTTTTTGTAGCAGTATCTTCATTTAGATAATAAGGGATTAAATAAATAAAAACTGCAGTCTTATTATGCCAATCTACTTTATTTTTTCAGTCAATGTCTTATATCTACGTTTTGTTGTAAAACAAATAAACAAGGATTCTGTACGAAATTAAGTTTGTTGCACTCAGTGCATGTAAAACTACCAGATAAGTACGTCAATACGCCTACCGAAACAACAAAATTACCTACAAGTGTTTCAAAAATGTAGCAAAAACACTGGGTTAGTAGAGCATTTTACTACAAAAATATTTGCAGAAGCACACAATTTCAGTTATGAGAAATCACTTTACATCCCTACTATAGCAAAAACTCCTTCAGATCTGTAATAATTGATAATTGAAAATTCGAAATGACGAACGACAGCTTGTATATCTATTATTTGTCACTTTTATGTAGATAGAACTACTAGAGTGCGTTGTACACACAAATTTTTGATGTACTTACATTGTTCGTTATTTAGAATGCAATTTACGCATCTTGTATTTTTTGTAAATGCCGAAAAATAACCTTTAAATAAAAGTTTGACAATTAAATAGGTTAACTGGATGACAAATGTATGCATTATGTGCATTAGCGTTATAGCCACAGCTAACTAATTAAATTTGTAGTTTAAATGTCATAATATCAGAAATTTGAAAGTGCGAATTTAGAAAAATATCGTGCAAAAATAGCATACGCAACTTGTGCGTAAACAGTATTCGAGAATTTGTACCAATGCACTTATTCCAGAAAAAATCTGTTTACGCACATGTCACGTAAATAACTATTAGTAGTGTTGGATGTTTTCTTTTTCTACAGGTGGTTTGAACTACCTTGCAGGTTCAGGTACTCGCTTGAACACTCATCAATAGAAACATTTAACTAATTGTTTTTTTAGAGTGAGTAACTAATTCGTCTAAAAAGATGACTGCTACATAAGGCCCAGGAGCTGTTCCATAGATTAGTGTCTTTAAAATATACTTTTTTTTATTGAAATATTATTATTATAGCCCCACCTTCTCAAACAGTCTGTCTTCATCGGCAAATCAAATTTGTCCTAATCTGGTAGAATTGCATATATGTTACTAGACCCGTTAAGTTTGTTATTGACGTTTATTTAATGATATTTGGAATCTCTTATAATAGTTTATTACAAGTATTCCTATCTTAAATTTGCTGTTTTCAATCGGTGGGCAATTTAAAATTTAAAATTTTTCTTGATAAAAACCCTGCAGGGTAGTTTATAGTACAGAAGTTTATATTACAGCTTTTTTTTCTTATACTTAGTCTGTGTAATACTATCTGTAAAAACTAGGAAATCATTAATTTTTGATGCCTTCTATATTACCTTTTTCAACTTCTTATTGTAACGTTTTATTTTTTTGGTAATTAACATATATGCGGTTTAAGTTGCCTACAACAACGTCTTGAAAATTATTTATTTAAAAATGGAAATTTGAACATTGTCACATTGAACATTGAAGGTTATCGAAGGAGGTGTGTGATAGACAGAATTTTAGTTGACGTCGTCGCAAAAGTAACTTTAGTGCCAATTGTAAGCATGAAAGAAGACAAACTGTATTCAGACTACACTGTACCGTAAGACCGCTGTTCCTCTGCATAACACCTTAAGGGTATAGTAAGCCAATTTACGCAAACTATTGTTGGTGGGATGGTGCCACTGGTTAAAATTTTTGTTATTGAGAGTTTTAGGCAACTTATTTAACATAGTACAAAATTTACTTGGAGAGCGGTACTTTTGATAATGGTAATCCTTTTTACAAGCTTGTAAATAGTCAATTCTGTTAATTTTATAAAACGGTACGACGAGTTTGGGAGAAAGGATAATCCTTTTGGGAAAGTACCTAAACTTATCTATTACAAAGAGGTGATTATCTTTTGAAGAATGTGTTATTTGTGATTAAGTAATGACAAGATAACAATAGTATATTTTATACATTATTGAATGCCTAATTTATACAAAATCTAGTCAATCTAATAGATAATAATAGATCACTATGATAATTCTGACAATGCTATTAATTGAATATTGATATATATAATAATGCGATTTATTGAAAATCTTCTGTGACGATAATGTATTTGCTCGAAAATGGTTAACAAAGTACAGCAACCGAAAAATATATGATTACTGATACAAAATGTTATTCAATCAAATATTTAGTTTTACTAATTAATTGAATTTAGTACATAAATTAAACCTATTTTATTGATTATAAAACTTAAATCAATGCATATTTTCTAGTATCAGATAAATTGTATAACCGTTGGTATTTTGATTCAAACAATGTTATTTACAATGGTCATTTGGTTCTTCTGCTCTCATCCCTCTAAGTATTCTCGGGTCCGCAAGTTCGGGCAAAATTAATTAATTTCGGTAACATCATATTAAAAAAATTGATATCTCTACGTATTTCTAAAATTACCAGATCTACATCTGTATACAGTATTAAATTACAAAAATTTATTTCAAATATATTCAATTGGCCTTGTATTTGATACAAGATACTTGTGATATTTTTTAAAGTTATCTTAACATCTTCAAATAATAGACCTACAAAAATTTTTTTCATAGACAATAATATTATATTTTCAGTTCTTATAGAATATAAACACTTTACTTCTATGAGTTTTGCATTATTCACTATTTCATCGAAAAATGCTGCTAAGAATGGATGTGTTATTGAAATATAAATGCCACATTTTTGAGCTTGAACTTTCTTCAAAGTTTCGTATTTCTTGATAGCAGTATCTTCCATCACTCTTCCATATATTATTGGTTTACTGATACTTGCTGAATCTGGACTGCCATACAACAAAGTTTTCTACACGTTGTGACATGGTGTTTTTGTTCTTCGAATGCAAAATTAGATGCTGTTATTCGATCCCGCCGTATTTGATGCCATAACATACTTTTTGATTGCTCAACGGTTTTCAAGAATATCTTGTCCCTGTCGTTACCTTCTTCCTTAAGTATAGTTGAGATTATTTCAATTTTTGAAGTTAATTCTTCTGCACTAATATCAGCAGTTTATTCCGTAATCATTATCACCGAAATTTGAATTTTGTTTATTTGATTTTCTTTTTAGTTGCCTCTTTCGCACAATATGTTATTGTCGTTGACGCACAGCACAAAAGTTGCTAATTACAAGAAAATTCAGAAAGTTCTTGTTCGAAGTAGGACCCGAGTTAAAAGACAAACCAGCAGCAATAGATCTTCTTTCGTACGATCCATTCTGGGTAAAATTAATTCTTTTGTCACCTGTAAATTTGGCCACTAAGGACATATATCTTTCCGCGTGGTTAGTTGTTTCATTCGACACTAATCGTTCTGATTTTTTTGCAACATTCTCTATTAAGTTTATAATTTCTTTATATAAATTTCAACTTGTTAGCAAATGAACAAAATTAGTTTGGTTGAGTTCTTTGCGTTTGCCATAAACGTACCAAAGACGTGTTGAGGAATATTCAAATTGTCATTGTGCAACGTAGCCGTTTTCTTATTATTTGAAGTAGCACACCGCAGTGATGTAAATAAACGTTGCAAATTATTTTTTAATATTCTTCGGCCACAAATGACAAAGTTAGTTTTTTTTTTATAATTTATTCAAATATGATGTAAAAACTCGTGTAACATGATTTGCGCATTCCAGCTCCATCTCCAACAAAATATTTATATCTTAAACCATACATTTTTTTCCGATTCTGCAAACCCCTGAACAATAATTTCTTGTTCCATAATACTTGATGGTCCACTGTAGTTTTTAAAACAAACATCTTCTCGCTTCTCGGCAAAACAACAAGACAAGCAAAATTTATTTTTAACTCCAAGGTATAAAAGACGTTTACTTTCCCGCCCTATTATGCATGCGACACCAGAATTGGATTTATAACTATGGCCAGAGGATCGCTTAGCCCGATCTCCATCTACAATCACAGTAATAAAAGAAAATCCTTGTTCAATATTTCCAGCTTCCAATGCATAAGCCTTTTCAACGTCAGCTATTTGTTTCATCTCCTGCCTAAGAGCAGTTTCCCAAGAGTGGCCAATTGCTTTTTTATTTTGCACAAAAACGGTTTTGACAATCCAGGTATGTTGAAAAACTCCGAACCTTGGGAGTAACTATTCTCCACTGATAATGTGCCTCACACAAATTGTCTGTTGACTTCATTGTGTGTTTTTGACTTTTTATTATAAAGGTTTTATAACATCCTGTACACCGTATTGTAAAAGTGGACAATAAACCAATGTTTTGTTCCCCGATATAATTAATGTACCTTTGCAATTATCCGATAATGAATGTTGTTGAAGTTTAATGATTTCATTGAAAACATATATGCGATTCCCAACAACCATCGATTTGGGAGCTTCAAATTCTACTTCTAAGTTCGGCAAACAGTGTTCCGAAAGACTGTAATAATGAAAATAAATTAATGGTTATTGCTGCTGAATACACTGGTTTTCAGGGAAGAAGACAGTTGCACCATCTTATCTAATAAGTAATGACAACAGAGTACTTTTATCGCTCATTTAAAAAGAAGAGAAATATCTAACTGTCGATACTTCTATTTATATGTACATAGGTAATGAGACAACTGTTATTATAATACATTTGTATATGCACTGAGTGTCTCAAAACGTTAGTCTAAGAGCAAACCTATAGAGCTAATAAATACATAATTTCGGTTTTATTATTCAAAAATAGAAACAGATACTCAAACGAAAAACCGACTTGATTTTTAATAGGTTATAACGGTTCATAGTCTGTTTATTAATAACTTTTCTTTTTTATTTTTTGTCTTTTGGGAAACCCTGTACATTGTATAATAAAAACGGTAAAAGACACCTTGTGGCTCAAATTTCAAAAAAATTAAACTCTTCGTCTTTCAAAAATATTTTTTTAACCAAAAACGGAAATTGACACTCAAACCAAAAATGGATCGGTTTGCAACATTGTGTTGATTTTTAATAGGGTGAGTTATTGTAGTATTCAACATATGCGACTCCGGGCACATAATTTTACTTTTTTCAAATACGTTCTTTAATAATTCACGCGTCCGTGGCAATTTTTGTGTTTTGGCTGCTTTATTGTTTTTAATTTTACGCCCATAACGTCCCATGATTCACAAATAATTTCAAAGCAATTGTTCTCACACACGTTACAGTACCCAAAAATTATCTCGCCTCGTTTAAAAATCAGATACACAAACACAAATATAAATCTATCCATAAAAAACCTTACAATGATCAAATAGTTAAATGTAAGTAAAATATCACAACTAACACAAAAAAAGATCAAAATTGTACGAAGCACAAGTTGCCAAGGCAAAACAAAAAGTAAAATCACATATTTACAAATTGCAAAGAAAAGTATTTACCTGACATGACCTTTTTGACACAATTGTGAAGAAACTAAAACAAGCTTCATTTTTTTTAGGAAAAGATGTGTTTTTGCAGTAAGAAGATCGTGTAAAACTTTCTTTAAATTTGAATCAATATTATGGAAGATATCGTGGAAAAACTATTGTTTTTATCCTTAAAGTACAATTAAAATACCCGCATTGTCTTAACATTTAGACCAAACTTAAGCAAATAGAAAATAATAAGTTACAATATTGTAAAAAATTCCAAAATAAGAAAAATTAATTTCATAAGTACTTACAACTATCATATATTTTAAATACGTCAACATAATTTGCTATCGATATCTTTTGGTAAACATGAGATAATATTTATAAAAAATTTAATTTATCAATTAACAATTTATAATATGTGTTATTTAATTGAATAATCTAACCACATTGATTATCACGATCACTATTGAAAATTAGCAGATGGAAGTAAATAGATGGTATAAGTTTCAAAATAAGATGCATTGCAGTTTAATATTTCAGAAATGGAAAAAAAGGGAAAATTATTGGAAAAATCTTTTGAACCAAGGCAGTCGTTATTAACTGAGTTATTTAGGAAAGACAAGTACTTGAATTCACTTCACAATCTGTGTTTTGCTTTAGCCGTATCCATAATTATTTCAACAGCCATTACAAATTATCAAAAGGAAAACCGGTAACTACGTATTATTTTCTAAAATTTTCAATTAAATGTGTTATTTCAGGTTTTACTTAGGCTCAAAAATTATAATTACTGCATTTCAAAATTTTGATTTTGCTGTGTTAGGATGGATTTTCTTGTTTTTGTCGACCAACTTCGTTTTTTGGGGTTTTACTGTTTGGGCCCGACTTAGGCGCACGTTAAACTGTACTATTTTTATAAATAAGTAATTGACTTGATTAATAAAACTTTTTGTATGTTACAGCATCTCTGTGGGATATGCTATGGTTAATGATGTACGCATCGTATTGTATACTGATGCTGCTGCATTCTAGTAAATTTGTAGTAACATATGACTTAGGAGTAGCTTCTGCATTAGCTCTACTATTAGAAACGGTAATACCATAATAGTTGAAAACTAACTACAATTTATTTTTATCTTTAGACAAGGTTTCTAATGAAAGCGCACGCATTTGTTCGTGGCAACTGTTCTAAATATTTTCAAAAAGACAAAGATGTGATATTACACCCGACTTACCGGCACTATATGTATTTTTCTTTTTCACCTACAATAGTGTACAAGGATTCTTATCCAAAGTAAAGTACAAACTATGCTCACCTATGTCTTTATATACGTACAATTTTAGGTGAAACAATCCGATTTACTGGCGAAACGTATTTAAGTGGTTTTCTGAATTTTTAATCGGAATTTTGCTGTTTAGTATTTTATTTGACCGAGCATATAGAATGCATTTAAAAGATGTTGGCCTAAGATCTTATTCTTTATATAAAATATTTTTGATTCTAGTACAAAACATTCATACTGCTCTGGTCCTTGGTTTGATATTTTTCTATTGTGGAGCCCATTGTTATCTTAATGCAATGGCTGAGATGCTAAAATTTTCAGATCGCATCTTTTACAAGGTAAGATTGAATTTTAAACACATGATTTTTTTAAATATTAAATTTGGTATTATTAATAGTATGCTGTCTAAAGCGCTTGAATATACACTTCATACAAAAAGTTAGGGTATTTAAGAAAGTATAAATATCCAAATTGGAAATATTATAATACAAAAAAATTTGAAAGAATTGTAATCGGAATAGAGCAAAAATTATTGTAAAAGAACAAGAAGTTATATGTAGTACCTATAAGCAACTAGAAGCGATTCGTTGTGCCCCAAATAATTAGTTAAATTCTAGAGTATACAAAAAAACACTGTACTCCAATATAGTCTGTGTGTAGGTAACTGTTATTATGCCGCTACCCCAAACACAAAAAAATTTTAAAGCAAAGAGTCATCAACTGAGGATAACATGAGCAAAAAACGTTGAGTCTTTGTTTTAATTATGTACCTTATACAGTGTGTCCGTAAAGTCCCGGAACATGCGATTATTTCGAAAACGGTATTTTTTTTTTAAAAACGCTGAAACAAGTCAACTTTTTCATTTTCCTAGCAATTTTTTAGCCTACTTAGTTGGTATTTTGCCAAAATCGGCTTGTTGCACTTACTGCCACTTGTCACTTTGAAGTTTACTGGTTATATCGGATAAAAAATAATTATTTTTATAAAGTCAATCATATTTCAAAAAACATCACATAGTTAAACTTGTTGGCAAATAATTTTGAAATGGCTAATCGTCTTAGCAACACCGATAGGATACAAATCCTTATGATGGTCGGTTACGGTGATCGGAGAAAAACCCTTGATCAGGTTTGTACGCTGTTTAATCAACGCATCCCGATAGGCAGATATCAAAATCAACGGTAAGCAGATTGCTGCAAAAATTAGAGATTTATGGTGAAGTAAAAGACTTGCCAAGATCAGCTTGACCATCTTTGTCCGAGGATGATAAATTAAACGTTTTGCTGGCAATTCAGGATAAACACCAATCGACATGTCGCCAAATGGGCAGGAATCTGGGCATATCTAAAACGTCAGTTCATAAAGTTCTTCGTAAAAACAAATTTCACCCTTACAAGGTAAAATTAGTTCAGGAGTTGTCAGACAACGACTTCGATCGGCGAAGTGAATTTTGTGAAACCATGCAAGAACTTTGTAATAATCCACAGCCGAATTTTGCTCACAACATTGTTTTTTCTGACGAGGCATCTTTTACATTGAATGGCATGGTAAACCGACACAACTGTCGATATTGGTCGGATCTGAATACTCATTGGGAAGGGAACCTAAATAGACAACGTTACCTAGAACTACTGCAAAATGAGGTGGTCCCTGCTCTTATTCAACGCTTTCCAGGGCCACAGCCAGGTGAAATTGATCCTCAGATTTGGTTTCAGCAAAACCGGGCACCACCACACTATGCATTGCCAGTAAGGGATTATTATATCAGGTGTTCCCCAATCGCTGGATAGGTCGAAGGGGTCAAATCGAATGACCAGCGCGATCGCCTGATTTGACCCCTTTAGACTTCTTTTTATAGGGACATCTTAAAAACCGGGTCTATGTAAACAGCCCAAAAAAAAAAAAAATTTTATTCAAAAAAAAATATTTTTTTTAAAAAAAAAAAAAAAAAAAAATTTTTTTTTTTTTTTTTTTTTTTTTTTATTTTTTTTTTTTTTATTTAAATAAAAAAAAAAAAAATAATATAAAAAAAATAAAAATTAATTAAAAAAAAAAAAAAATAAAATTTTTTTAAAAAAATAAATTAATTAATTTTTTTTTTAAAAAATTAAAAAAAATAAAAAAACTTTTTATTGTTCGTTAAAGTTAATCGAAAAAAAACCTTATTAAAGTTTGCACGCTGTTTAATCAAACCTTGATTGAAATATTGGTAAAGATAGTCAACCGCTTGTATTTGCTTGTATCACGGATGCAATTCACATATGCATGTTGGGTTGCGTTTTTGTTTACTTTTTTCACCTGTACTGAAGCGCTAAGTTATAATGTGTACGATTCTTGAAATAGAATAGTTCAATTTATTCCACCGTTGTAAAAATGGCGCAACATACAATCCGTAAAATTTACTTTTGTCAATACAATGTTGCAACGTTTTCAAATATTTAGTAAACGTATTAACTAGTAATTAAAAGTGACGAATTTTTCATTTATGAATAATACCATTGATGATACATATCTTGGATTTTAATGACAATGTTTTTTTAATAATTTACTAAAATACATGCGAAGCGTTATTTGTTAAAACAGTTTGGTTTGGTCGGTGTTAGATAAATAAGAAACAATTATTTTACAAATTATGCTTGCACTTTATTTTTTAACTTGCAAATAATAATGTTGACATTTGTTTGTCATTTAATAACTTCGTTAGGAATAAAGTAGAACATACTGGGAGAAATACCACTAGAGTTCAGAAACGCAAAATTATTGGTTTTTGTATCTACTTGTTTTTACGTGTTCAGTTGAAAAGGATTTTAAATAAAAATTGGTTTTCAAATTTTTCAATTCAAAAGGCAACAAGTTACCGTGTTTTTTAGGGAAAGTGGGTTCCACTAGACCTTCAAATTTAAATTCACTTGGTAATAAAACCTATTCCTATTACTTCTAAAAATAAAAGTACTAGATTTTAGCTTGAGGTGTGTTGTCTCCCGACGCGGTGCGGATAATACGTGTATAATACACTATTCTTTTCTGTGACGAAATAAATGACGATTTAATATTGAAAAATCATATTACAATAGAATTAGAAAATTATTGAGGGAAATTTGGTGTTAAAAATAGTACTCACTTTTTTCCCGAGGGAAAAAATAATTTACGAAAAGTGACACTTTGTTATCTGTTAGTAGAGATAAAAAGTTAGGATTTTACTCTTTGAAACTGTATCAAAATATCATGGTTTCGAATTAAAATAGTTTAATTAAAGTAAAATAGCTCATTAATTATAAACATTGTTTCAAAATTACAATTCCAACTGATCTAAAATAATAGTAATAATTTACAAACAATTTACACATAAATAATAACGTACCTAATACAATGCTATACATAAAACATATCCAAACATTTACACTTATTTATGCAGATAATATTCTTATTTTACGGTGTGGTTTTGTGACATCACTGTAATTATAGCTATTAGAAATATGTTTATTAGCCTCCCACTTTAAGGTTCGATATAGTTTTATTTTAACCAACTGATCGATAATTAACAGTTTATGAGTGTCGCATTCTCTGAACCATGAATTCACACTGCTGTTGAGACATTTTTTATACGGAGTTTAATTTTTTCCAATAAACCATAATCTGTTTTAAAAAGATGAAATTCTTCAGTAAAAGTTTCAATAAAAAAACACAAATTTTGAGAATTCGGGTGATGGTCTGTGTAAGTATTTAATTCCATCAGATTTGCTGTAATCTTTATATAGAATTAATGATTCGTTCACATTGAAAACACTTGAGTCGTTAACTGTTAGCATTTCCTTACACGTATTACAATGTACTTTTTATATATGTAGTGACTTAAATAACCCGCAACATACGACACTGAACAAGATTCTAAAGAACTATTAATTACGACATTGTCTTCATTGATTTTGTTCTCCAGACAGGTTCTAGACGATCTCTTTGTTTCATTATTTTCTACACTTTCATTTGTCCCAATTTTGTTATCCTCTTCCTCATAGTTAGTGTTAAATTGTTCATCTATACCATATAGTATCTCGTCGTTATCTTTTTCACAATTCCCTTGTTCTATTGGTATTTGCAAGCGAATGTGCATGTTATGTTGTAATGCAAGCCTAAATTCGCGGGCAGACGGTTGGGCATTATAACCTCCTCTAGCACGAATCATTGAAAAGCATTTTCTAGAGGATCTTGATTTATTCGTGACGTTAAAAGTACAAAGTTCCTTCTCCCTTTAAGTCCTCCCACAGACTTAAAATTGAATTTATAGTCCATTGGAAACCTGCGATACAGTATATATTTTTCTTTCTACACCGTTCTCATAAAACTTGATGGAATTGAAGTATTGTACAGAACGTTTCAACGTTTCGCATGGCATGTCTTTAAAAACTGAAAGACCACGCTTGTAGGGATTCGGATCATTTACTGAAAAACTATTTAAACAGTCAAAAATGTTGTTAATTGTTTTAAAAAAGATGCAGTATCTAACGCCGTATTACTTGTTAATTGACCCGTCATCACAGCACTGCTAATTGCTGCAGATACAGAATTGCTAAATACCTGAGCGGCGTATTTAACACGCATCTTTTGAAAATTTGATGGGTTAATATGTTTGTCCGTAATTTTTAACATGGATCTTGCTACACTGCTACACTGATCAATATAAAAAGTGTTGACAAAATCGGTCCACTGAATTTTTTATTGTTGACGACTATTTCCAGTTTGCTGTTCATGACATTGTTCCTTAAGCTTTTTAGTAAATGAGGAGGATCATACGCTACATATATTTTGTTATTGTCGATTTGAATTGTTGGATTTTCTTTTGTGGCGCCTAGACAAGATAGAGCACTTCTGTTATTAGATCCTTGGTCGCAAACTAACGCTCGAGGTTTCAATCCAATTTGAAACAACTTATGCATCACTTGCTTTATAAGAGTACATAATATTTCGCTTTTAACTGAACCACTACTGAGAAAATAACAAAATGGAATTTTCCAATTATACAATATTCCTCTCAAATAAAAAACCAATCCATGGTTACTTAAAAACGGTTTACGTCCTAATTCCCCTAAATCTTGATATCCTTCGACGTAGTCCCAATATTGGTTATAATTTAAATTTCGTTTTAAAGTAATTTCGTCACACATTACCACGCACTGCTTTTCTTTGTCTGTCATTCCTTCAACTTTTTTTTTTAATTTTTGTATAAGAACATTATTTGTCCCCGATCTTAAATTAACAATTTTCAACCACGACTTGATTGTTGAAATTGCTGGCAAAACAAATCCTAAATGGTTCAACATAAATTTGTAAGCGGTAGGCGATTTATAATACAATGATAATGCCAGTTGTTTTTCTGAATCCTTCCATGGAGTTCGTGTTCGATGAAAACATTGCATATTAATAAATGTCTTCAAAGCCGGTTTTTGTTTTTTAAAAGACCCGAAATTGTGCTGTTTTGAAGTTTGCGCTTCAATCTAAATATTTCACACTTTTGACTATTCAATTTATTTTTAAACTTTTTAATTTTAAAAGAAACGGTTGTCTGTATAGGTTTATCAGAACTTATACTTGCACTGATTGTTGCACTTTGAAGAACATTCACAAAGGAGGCATCACTAACTGAATCGGCGTTGTTCTCAATTTTTTTCTTATTGGCTGACAGAAAATAGTTGTAATTACGTTGCAAATACTTTCCGCTAGAAAATATATTTTCATAAGTTCGCACATTATCAGATTTATAAACTGTCAGAACTTCTGGTGATTTCTGAGTAGGATTTCTTTCTAATCGCAAAGACTTCGATGTATCCTGTTTAGGTTCATCTGCAATCAAAGCAAATAATTGTATTTCTTGAAATTTGGGCTTTTTAAAAGAACTTTATTTATGTATTGGCAAAATTTTTAATAAAAATGAAAGTATTTCTTGAAATTGATTTTGTAATTTGTACTTTGCGATACCAGTAGTGGTGAGAAGATTGAAGACATGAAAGTGGTTAAAAGTGTTATGTAAAAAAATTGAGTTTTGAGAACGTTAAGATACTTCTCACCACTGGGTACCTACCAGACCGCTACCAATAAGTATTAGCAAATTGTCATTGCTGAACAAAAATTATTACTTACCCGAAACAAACTTCTTAGGAACTGCAGTAATATTAAGTTTCTTCTTCGCAGCGGAAGGATCTCGAAAACTACTAGATTCAAAATGCTTCTCACAGATTAATTTATTTCGTAATAAATTAAGATCATCTAGTAGTACTAGCTTTGAATTACCACAATTCATCACCCAATTTTTGCATCTATTTAGACAATTAGTAGGAAACCGATAAAAGCTGATCGTCGGGCAATTTTTCTCGAATTATTGCAACCGTGATATACACAGCGATGACACGCAATAGTATTACTCATTTTAATGGATAAGTTTTTAAACCAGCAATCCGATCTTACATGTAAATAATAACTACCGAAATGTTTTAAAAATCAAAATCAAACTCGAACCGAAAACCTCTTAAACTGAGCACAACAGGAAGACTAATTAATTTTCGGTTTTGTTGTTAAACTAAAAGTGGTGGGGTATTATTACTTTCGATTATTTTGTGTTCTTTTGATAGTATTTTGTAAATGTTATTACCATTGTTATTAGTAAAGCTCAGGAAATACATACTTAAAAACCAATCTTGATTGTAATATTTTCATTGTAACAAATAAACAGATAATCATTAAGCTTTGCATAGATGCTTCTTTAATGCGTTTATCATATCTTAAAATATAAGTACACCTAAAGTTGATATTGAAACAAATGTATTACGAGGAGTCTTCCGGATTATCGTTTATGAGTCACATTCCTTATCGGCTTAGTCAGAAATTCTACAATTGCATACTTTTAGCAACACCTTTAGTAAATGAGTAGGCTTGTTATAATATTGTTTAGATGCAAACAGTTGAGTACGTTAGATTGTAATATAAGAAAATTCAACATTCGTTCCAACATAAAAAGGGATAGCGTTTCTATGTTAAAAAATTTAATTTCAATGACCAAAATTTAGAAATTTACTTGCGTAAGCCTAATAGATTTTAAAACATTTTCAACGGATAAACGATGTTAATGTAATAAATATATGAGTATGGAATTTTCAAAAGTATTTAAAGAAATTGTTTTTTTTGGGAGAACGTTTTTCAACGATTTCTTTACGAAATTAATACTTTTAAATCTGCAGGTTTTTTTTCATAATAATAAACTTTATTCACATGTGTATGTATACAATCTTTGTACATATATGTGTTTGTCATGATGGTATAACCATTGTTATAACCTTACGTAAGAAAGATACAAATAAATATTATTACATTGAACAATTAACAGACAATAGAAAAAAAATATATAACAAAGGACACACATTTAATTAGTACGTCGACAAAATCAATAAATTCTTGTATATTGTAGAACGCATGTTTTTGTTTGTTTGTCAACATTGACTCAATGCACCAATATTTCAATCAACGGCATGATGCATTGGCAACAATGTCGTGCCTTAGCATAAACTATCAGCAAAATTACAGTTTTCTATTTCACATTTATCGGCAATACTGTTCTGTAAATTCTACAATACAATTGACGTATTTTCTTAGCACAAAGCGATACTACCGACCTCTGATGTTTAGAACAAATTTCGGGGTCGCATAATCCCGTAAGGTTGACTATCTTTACCAATATTTCAGTCAACGATCAAACGCATCCCGATAGACAAATATCAAAATCAACGGTAAGCAGATTGCTGCAAAAATTAGAGATTTATGGTGAAGTAAAAGACTTGCCAAGATCAGCTTGACCATCTTTGTCCGAGGATGATAAATTAAACGTTTTGCTGGCAATTCAGGATAAACACCAATCGACATGTCGCCAAATGGGCAGGGATCTGGGCATATCTAAAACGTCAGTTCATAAAGTTTTTCGTAAAAACAAATTTCACCCTTACAAGGTAAAATTAGTTCAGGAGTTGTCAGACAACGACTTCGATCGGCGAAGTGAATTTTTGTGAAACCATGCAAGAACTTTGTAATAATCCACAGCCGAATTTTGCTCACAACATTGTTTTTTCTGACGAGGCATCTTTTACATTGAATGGCATGGTAAACCGACACAACTGTCGATATTGGTCGGATCTAAATACTCATTGGGAAGGGAACCTAAATAAACAACGTTACCTAAAACTACTGCAAAATGAGGTGGTCCCTGCTCTTATTCAACGCTTTCAAGGGCCACAGCCAGGTGAAATTGTTCCTAAGAATTGGTTTAAGAAAAAGGGGGACACCACAACAAAGTACTTCCAATAAAGGATTATTATATCAGGTGTTCCCCAATTGCTGAATAGGTCAAAGGAGTCAAATCAGTGGCCAGCGCGATCGCCTGATTTGACCCCTTTAGACTTCTTTTTATAGGGACATCTTAAAAACCGGGTCTATGTAAACAGACCTCAAAATTTGGACGATCTAAGACACCGCATTCAAGCTGAAATCCAGATGATCACTCCAGCGGTACTAACAAACGTACAACGCTTATTTGTGGATAGGCTGGCCTACTACCAAACAGTTAACGGTGGCCACTTTGAGCAACTACTCTGGTTGGCTTCTCAAAAAACAGTAAGTGCAAGTTCCAGTGTAAGTGCAAGTGTAAGTGGAAGTCGATTTGTTTAAATCCAGCAAAATACCAAAAACCTTCTTTTCTCAAAAAAATTTCTTATATAACCCCCCACATGTGGCACATCATTGTACTCAGGACAATAGTAGCTCTCCAAAAATGTAATAAAAAACAAGGGTTGTAATTTAAAAAAAACCTGATTTTGATTGTGGCTCCGTCATGCGGCAAATTTTAGAACAACTAAGTGAGCTAAAAAATTGCTAGAAAAATAAAAAAGTTGACGTGTTTCAGCGTTTTTAAAAAGAAATACCGTTTTTGAAATAATCGCATGTTCCGGGACTTTACGGACACACTGTATAATTAAGCATTAAGTTTAGTATGATCCAAGTGAAAGTGAAAATTCAAACTTTTAAAGTAATAGTTATTTACATTCGCGGATGAAAAATTAAATATTACAACGATAAAATAAATTATAAGCTCCACGAGTTAGTCTTAACGGAGTGCTTTAAATTTATTAAGCGTTGTAAAATAATTTAACGCACGAGATGTGTATTAAATTTTTTAGCCGACGATTTTTACATGGTAAAAATTAACAAATATTTTGCTGTCAATTGTCAATATCGGTCATAAAGTGAACTGTAATTCAGAATACATAAGATGGCGCTAATCATTTACATAAAAATATTCCATTTAACAGTAAAAAAGTTTTGTAATTAAGTATTAGGAAGTTTCCTAACCAAAGTTAGGCATTCACTGAGGAGTGTGCTGAAGAATTCTACTTCAATGACTTTCAAGTATTTTCTAATCTGATGTTTTGGTTACGTGTGTGCAACCTTTTTCAAGGTATCAAAGAAACGTCGGATTAGAAGATACTTGAATGTCATTGAAGTAGAATCCTTTGACACACTCCTCAGTGAAAGTCTAACTTTGGTTAGGAAACTCCCTAATACTTTATAATTTAAAAAGAAGCCATGTTTAAATAGTTGTGCAATTGTTGATTTAGTAAACATATTTTTTGTTCTATAAAAATATTTTTAATGACAAATGTACTTTAAGGGCAGCCGATTTGGGTTATTCTTACTCACCCTGTGCGTGCACTGTACGTATTCATGACGTTTTAGGGTTTGTAGTTTCAATGTTTATTTGACGTTTACACGTGAGAAGGCCAAAAAATAATTTAACGCACAAGATTTGTATTAAATTTTTTGGTCGATGATTTTTAAATGGTAAAAATTAATAAAAAATATTTTGCTGTCAATTGTCAATATCGGTCATTTACATAAAACTAAAAATATTCCAAATTACATTATCTTTTACCATTTAACAGTAAAAAAGTTGTGTAATTATTAATTAAGTGAACATATTTTTGTTCTATAAGAAGATTTATATTGACAAATGTACCTTAAGGGCGGACGATTTGGGTAATTTTACGCACGCAGGGCGTGCACTGTACGTACTGATGACATTTCAGAGTTTGTAGTTTCAATGTTAATTTGACGTTTACACGTCAAGAGGCCAAAAGGTATTTAAGATAACTAAATAAATTTTCTTAAATTACGCACACAAATTATTTTACTGTCACTAAACCTATAGGTTCTTATAAAGGGTAATGACTTATGTTTTATTAGACTATTTTTATGAATAGAATATCTCAGTCTTATGGAAGTCTTTCCAAAACTAATCCGTTGCGATTAAAGTAATTCTTCCTCGGGTGGGTACGGACAAAACGCCGAATGGACAAATCTCCAAAAAATGCTTCTGTGGACAAATCGCCGAATATAGTCAAAACGGCGAAATAGTTATTTACATTCGCGTGCGAAAAAATAAATTTTACAGCGCGAAATAAATTTAAAGCTTACGCGTTGTAAAATAATTTAACGCACAAGATTTTTATTAATTTTTGTGGTTTTTTGGCCGACGATTTTTAAACGGTAAAAATCTAAAATTAACAAATATTTTGCTGTCAATTGTCAATATCGGTCATAAAATAAACTGTAATTCAGAATAAACAAGATGGCGCTAATCATTTACATGAAACTAAAAATATTCCAAATCAATGTATTTTTTACCATCTAACAATAAACAAGTTGTGTAATTGTTGATTTAGTAAACATATTTTTGTTTTATAAAAAGATTTTCATTGACAAATGTACCTTAAGGGCGGACGATTTTGGTAATTTTTACGCACGCTGTGCGTGCATTGTACGTAATCATGGCGTTTCAGGGTTTGTAGTTTCAATGTTAATTTGATGTTTACACGTCAGGAGGCCAAAAAGTAATAAAAAACCCAGGTGGACGGTGTTGGTTGGTAGGTTACAGTTATTATAATTTCTTTCTTTTAGAAAAATTGCAATCATAATAACAATTTCAAAAGCAAACTTGTTTTCATGTAAAATTTGTTTTAATCAATTTAAGTAAAAAAACAGCATTTTTGGGGTTTTGTCAACAGTAACATTTTCGGCGATTTGTCTACAGAAACATTTTTGGCGCTTTGTCCACAGAAGAATTTTCGGCGTTTTGTCCACATATTCAATTGGAGTTCAGGGACGACGCCAGGTTACGATCGCTAAAGCGTCATTTTTTACTTTTTGGCGTTTTGATCACGTGTGGCAATTTGTCCACAAAAATATTTTTGACTTACTATTACATTACTCAAAAAATAAATTTAATAACAATAATAAAGCTCAAAACTTTATTTGAACAAATAAATTAAAAACAGCACTGAAATCCGAAAACAAAGGATTTTTCGAAACAAAAATTTCAGACTCTGATAAATAAATTTCTTTATTTTTTTGAGGGTTTTTTCCCTCCATTTCTTTAGATGCTTTGCTAAAGGTCACTCTAAGTGTGCGTCAGCAAAACAAAAAGAACAGGGCTGTTTAACAAATTAAATCCTTCTTTCGAACAGCTCCTAAAGAAAGCCTAACCGGTGTAAAAAAATTACAAGATAGAAGAGGTCTAATTCAATTATCAAATATTTCCACCAGAATTTATTAACAACGTAGCCGACAGTGTTTCGTATATGAATCTGAATCCGGTAAATTTAAAAATTTTGCAATTACAGATGACATGTTTGCAACAGTGAGTTTGTCGATAGCTTGACTAATATATTTACCTTTACATTTACTCCAAACTTCTTACAAATTTTGCAATGAACTTGATGAGACAACACCGCGCACAGAATAAAACAAAATCCCCGGAAAATATGCAAACTAATTTTAAAAACTCGTGATGGTAATGTATATAATCATCCAATCACTGCTTGCAGGTACATACCGTGTAGAACAATACACAATCGCGCTGTTATTGTTAGTGTTTCATTTTGACACTTTTACATAATAATTGTAATTGCTCCCTGAGTTAAGACTTTTGTTATAAATAAAGCTTTAGTA
Organism: Abscondita cerata; assembly: GCA_030710515.1. Lineage (NCBI taxonomy): Eukaryota > Metazoa > Arthropoda > Insecta > Coleoptera > Lampyridae > Abscondita > Abscondita cerata. The sequence goes on along the minus strand of JALBCR010004303.1, from coordinate 478,939 downwards.
AAAATATATTTAACTTTATTACAAAAGTTTAAGAATTTTAATTAACCACAAATATTTAAATTTTCACCAAAATGCTTTTTGCTTGGCCTGTACTTTTCAAATAACGACGCCAACAGCCACGCCTTCTCAGGGCTCTTGTTTTTATCTGTGAGCTGTATTTGCTGCTTTTTATTCTCATCAAAATTCATCCATTTCTTGCCAAGAAAGAAAATCCTTGCGTCATAAGTATGTGCATATAAATCAATATTAAAAACTTCTGTGTCAATCTGAGCACTTACTATTTAGTACTGGTTAAAATTAGAAAGCAAATAAAACAGTGTTGGCAAAATATGTGGTAGTCAGTTGAAATATTAACCTTAAAAAGTAACAAGTGACAATAATTATTAACCAAAAATATGATAGCGACCGACATTTGACAAAACGTCAACTTAAATAAAATTGAAGTCAATTGAGTAACTTTATTCATAACACATATAGTTAGTACATCTTCTTTCTTTATTTTACATATCTATGTCTTATTCATACAATGATCGGTACGTTATTTCGTACATAAAAAAAATAATGACGCAAATATCTTCTTTGATGGCACCATGTTTATTTATTAATTTACTATATCGAATTGCACAATATAATTACTAACAAAAATTACCATAAACTTAGTTAATTTTGTTATTTATGTGACAACCACTGCCACTCGCAACGTATCGACTTTCGGTAAAAATAATTTTTGATAATAGTAGCAAAGAGGTGGAAATTATTTGTGAGTTTCTTAAATGATCATCAGAAGTCGTAATTTCCATCTTAAATTTGAGATTATCTATTGTTTTATATTAACGACAGTTAGAGTGAATGCTGTTTTAAAGCTGAGACAAATTCAAATCTATTTTGTTAATGTTTTTTGCCTACCTCTAAATACACAAACTTAACTCACCCATAAAACCAAAATCGTTTGAGTGGGAAATAATCGCGCAAACGTTTCCACATAGGTTTGTAGGAGGGTTTTGCTAAATACAAATTTGTGTTTTCAGGATTCCGACCACCCCCGAACTCCCCCATAATTGCAAAATGATTGTTTTACAAAAGATTTTGCGCAATACAGTGTTAGTCCTCTGGGCCAAACTCAAATAATCGATATTTTTCAAGGTATAAGGTCAAAAATGAGTTTTTCCGAAACAAATTTAATTCAGTTTTTGACGCTCAAAATTTTTGATTCTATTCGGTAAATTAATTGGAGCAACATTTTTTGAGTTACGACGTCGCAAAGAGAATAATTTTCAAATTTCACTTTCGCGGCCTATTCCAATACGCGTTTTTTGGAGGACAACTATTTTGGTCTCGTTTTTGCTTAGATCGATAATTTTCCAGATATAACAACACAAAAAGGCAAATTTTTGAACATTTGATTTTGAGACTATTTCACGCGTCTAATAGCGTCTGAATGCAACACTAACGTATTCAAATTGTACGTTTTTTACAAGAAACATTTTTGGTCTTCTCACAAATTTAAGAAATCAATAATTTTATAGATGTGGACCAAAAACTGATCTATTTTTTTAAAGTCGCGCTTTTTGTGAACTGAACCATGGAGTTCACACGTCACTACCAACTTTGAATAATTTATGTTTTAAATATCAGGTAAGTACTACCGTTGAGGTAAAGATGTAAGCGCATTTGATATCTCAAAAAACATCAATTTTTTTGATTTGGTGATGAAAGCCAAAAATGTCGTGCGCGCAGAAAGGATTTGAAATAGCGCGAAAAACGCAAAATAGAACAAATTTTTGGTTTATACTTAAAAATACATCGATCTAAGCAATTAGCAAGATAGGACCAAAATTGTTGCCCTCAAAAAAACCGCGCCACTTAAGTCCGCAAATAAAACTAAAAATGTCAAACGTGGATTTTCCATAACCCAAGCAAATGTATTTGTTACTAAAAAAAAACCCATTTTTGAGTTTATATCCAAAAAATATTGATTTTTCGAGTTTAATCAAAAATTCTAAAAAAAAACCTCTTGCAAAGCAATCACTTTGGATTGCTTCTACGAGCACGGCACCGCTAATTATGGCCAATCAAATGAATTCAACCTTTTTTTCGATTGTGAAGGGTTTCGGAAGAATCGGAATCATAAAGACACACCTATGTGTTTTTTTTTGTTTACTCGATTATTTTTTAATTAGCTCTTTTTGAGGACAATATCTCCGAACTATACAAGGTTGCTGAAAAGTCTCGCACCAAAGGATTATTTTTGAATTGGATAAATGAAAAGTTTATGGATATTAGAACAAATGTACTGCCGCCATCTTGAATTTTTTGAAATAGCAACCTAAGTCGAGTGACGTATCCTACTTAAGCGTATTTTTTTTCTTTTTCTAAAAATAATAGCAATGTATTACTTTACTCAGAAATTATGATAGAAATTTAACAAAAATGTTGTGTTAATTAAATTTGATCTACTTAAAATTGTTAAAAAGATCAATTGCTTTGTCCTTGTTCTTCTGATAAATGTTTCATTATTCTTAATTTACAATTATATTTTAATACTTTGTATCCAACTTTTAAATTCAGTTTTAAACTTTTTTAAATTTCTAGGATTTACTATTTTCAAGATATAGCCGCTCCGTACTTTTATACGAGACAACCTGTATATTACATTATACAGTGTGAACCATATAAGTAATGAATAACTCAATTTTCCAGTTAGTGTTAGTTAAATAAAAAAATCCTGAAACACGTCAGTTTTATTTTTGAAATTAAACGGAGTTGCTGAAAACACTTACAACCCTTACATTATTAACTTGGATGGTTAGGTTCGCGACACATTATTTGAAGGGCATTTTTTTATTTCTCATTTGAAAATTTTTTTTTCGAATGTTTTTCTCACACTTTGGATCTTAATATCCTAATAAATTTTAAAACTTATTAATTTCTATTATTCAAATAGAAGTAGGTTTTTAAGTAGTTGTCACAACGTGAAAGTTGCATTTTTATATCTAATATCACTTTTAAACTGTTGCATAAACATTGACGGAAATCTGTCATTTTCCTGAATATTAACTTAAACAGTGAAATAGTTCGACGTATTTGAATTTTTTTTATTATTTTATTATTCTTGATTTGTATTATTTCATATCATTTCTCACGAAAAAAAACGAAATTTTTATCATATATAATACAATATACTATTTTATTATGTATTGTGATAAATGTAAAATGCAAAGAAGAACTCCTGTATAGTGTGATGAGTGATGACGAAACCGTTTCAAACTGTACACTATTTACTTTCTGACAATATGCAAGCTAATATCGGCGATCAGTTGAGTTTTAAGTCTGTTTCCCGCACATTGTCTACTATTCTCTCTTAAAAACTGTAGTGGTTACAGGTCTTTTCCGGTTCGTCGCAAAATTATTTATGTATAGGTTCAAGTATATTATATACAGACTTGCCTCCGAAAACCAAAGACGGTAGTTGTTGATGTTACTTTTGAGGGTGGTGTGTGATTCAGTAGATTTTGTTTGTCAACTGTCAGTGACGTAGTGGTGGAAGTTGTCAATTAAAAATGTTAAAGGCTATTACTTTAAAACTGTGCATGGGTATCCCATTCATTGTAGGAAAATACTTAGATGTTAAAATTTTAACGATTAGTTCTCCAGTAAATAAACCAAAAAACTACAAAAGTTTTCCACTATATTTTAGTAATTACTTTTCTCCTAATTCTTTTCAATTCAATAAAACCTCAAATCTTAAGAATTATCAAATTTGTTGTTTTAGTCACCCGGGTCTTCAAGTTCCAACAATACTTTTTTCCCTCAGACATTGCATAACCGATTATGTTATTTTATTACTTGTAAATATTATTCAAAATTTTTTGGTTTTCCCTACTGCGACCATTTAGAAGAAAAGTAATTTCTAAAGGTAGGAAACGACGTATTTAACTTTGGGTTCATTTACAGAAGAACTATAAATGTTCGTGTAGTAAATGAAAAACCCTCAACTCTGTGTCACTCTCAAAAACATTTATATATACTTTTGACTAAAGTGTGAGTAGGTAATATTTTTGAATAGACATAACATAAAATAGAGAGCGTTTCTAAGAAGAAAAATTTACCAAATTTTGAAAAACCGTTAGATACGTCTACATAAGAAAGATGCTCAGAATGACATTAGTCACTCAGGATACAAAAATTCAATCTTAAAGGGTGTTAAAGAAGTCGCTAGCTCTAGTCGGAGGTGTGGTAACGTGGTTAAGATTTACTAAATTTTTACTGCACGGACATTTTAACATAATTGTACGAAGTATGTATTTTGGGCGCCAGGTCCTGTTTAAAAACAAAGGTGCCCGTTGGAAACCCAGCGTAGCATTTAAAAACAAAAAAATATTTTACTATGTTTAATGTATACAAGATTTATACCGGGTGATTCGGCTAACCCGTTCATTAAAAGTTTATGGACTTCCCGTTGAAATATTTGTTTAAAAATTTGAAATAGGGATTGCTCAAAAAAGTTCTATTTAATTAAAATATTTCACCTTTCTAGCACTTTCGAATTACACCGGAGTGACTACAACTTTCTTATTTTAAATGGAATGATATATTTTTTAATATATTTGGATTCTACGCTAAAATCTGAGTTACTTTTATGTAGCACAACCTATATGACATACCAATAGTTTTTGAGATATTCTCATTTTTTGAGAATAATTGGTTTTGTTGTATTGTTTCAAACGCTTGTCAATGATTAAAAGAAATTTTCAATCATTGACAAGCGTTTGAAAACAATACAAAAACCATTTTGTCTCAAAAATAAGAATATCTCAAAAACTATTGATTTTTTATATAGGTTGTGCTACATAAAAGTAACTCAGATTTTAGCGTAGAATTCAAATATATAAAAAATATATCATTCCATTTAAAATAAGAAAGTTGGTAGCCACTTCCAGTGTAGAACTTTTTGAGCAATCCCCTATTCCAAATTTTTAAACAAATATTTCAACGGAAACTCCATAAATTTCTAATGAACGGGTTAGCTGAATCACCCTGTATATAATTGTTTGAATTTCAACAACATAAATAATTTTACAATATTCAATTTAAGAATAAATAGTTATTTACTAGAGTATACAAATTTGTATAATATCTTTAGTCGACGATCATCTTCAAAAAGAACGAAATTATTTGTACTGATTTTAAGTAGGCCTGGCTGTTTAACCATTTTTGTCATACACCTCTTAATATGTGTCAGTTTATTTATTTAGCTAATGACACTATCAATTTCATCAAGAAAAAAAAATTAAATGCACCCTTATTCTGTACATTTTCGTATGAAGCATGGTACAAAGTATTTTTTTTTAAATCAATTTATCGGATTTTATACTTAGTTTATTTTTAAACCGTTGGTAAATATCAGATAAATTAGTTACTACTTTACCGCATAGTAGCCACACTTTATCGCATTGTGTGTAAAAATCAAATTTCAGGACAATATGCACTGAGAAATGTGCTTTACCGTTTAGGAAGTCAAAAATATATTTACAAATAAATGTACTTTGCAACAAAATATTAATTTAAGATATGCGTTTAAAATTTCATTTATCTCTTTTTTTTTAATATATAAAATTACGTACTCACTCTTAATTCAATGTAAATCTGGTATCGTATCATTTGCAAATGTACGTCCGGGCAACATAAACGTGGTATTCTTTAAATGCAATAAATCTTATCTATTAAAAAGTAAGGATAAAACAACACAACGAGAAAATACAAAATTTGATTTTTGTCAAGTTTTGGCGCAACATGTTTGTTAAGCAATCAAAATCCACGCCCAAAGTGAAGTGAAGTAAAAAGTTCAATACCAGTGCTAGAAAGTTGGCTGAACAATTTAGTGCGGAAAATTTAAAAATGACAGATTTTAAAGCTTTAAATAGGTGGCTTGAAAAATGTTGTCAAAAACATAACATAATCTTTAAAAAAAATTGCGGGTAGTCAGCTGATATTAATCTGGACACTGTTGAAGCTTGGAAAGCAAAGCTGTCAGTAATATTAAAGGAGTATTCACCAAAAAATGTGTACAATGCTGACGATACCGGACTTTTTTACCATGCGATGCCAAACAAAACGTTCTCTTTAAAAACGATAAATGTAGTGGTAAAAAAACTGCAAAACAAAGAATGACAATTTTACTTTCTACAAATATGGAACCTGATAAACAAAATCCGTTAATCATCGGAAAAAGTAAACACTCAAGATGCTTTATAGGCTTTCATATGAACAAATTACCCTTAGAATGAGTATATAATAAAAAAGCTTAGATGACAGTAGAGATTATGACTTCCTAGCTAAAAAATTTAATAAAAAAATTAAAAAAATAGCAAAGTCTTATTATTTCTGGATTATGCCACGTCTCATCCCAAAGTAACTCTTGAAAATGTGAACATTATTTTTCTACCCCAAAACACCACATCCCATTGCCAGCTACTGGATCTAGGAATTATCCAAAACTTTAAGATGGCCTACAAAAAGTTTTTAATCAAAAGGCTGCTAACATTTACAATTACCGAACGTCTTGTTGAAGACGCAGAAAAAAGTATCACTTTAACCATCGCTTTAGTTTGGATATCAGTAGCCTGGAGAAACGTTTCGCCTATTACAATTGCTAAATGTTTTACGAAAGCAGGATTGTCGGAAAAGGTCTTGCAAGAAGATTTTGATAAGAAAGACAAACTTCTACTAGTTCAGCTTTTTCCTGTATTACTAGAAGGTAATCAACGTGTAACCTTGAAAATTATACATCTATTGAATGTGATATTTTGACCGAAAGCCCCAATTTAAGTATTTAAGATATAATCAGTAAATTAAACTATAGTGAAGTCTGTGATTTGAACAATAAAAGTGGTGCAGAAGAATCCGAAGTTTTTACGTCAAACATTAAAGATATGGGTGAAGTGTGTGAAAAACTAAGAGATGTTCAAAGTTTTCTATTTTTTAATGATAAGACTGAGCTAGCAGTACTTTTTTTATCAAAATGTGAATCTTTTGTTTTACAAACTAAATTTAGAAATGTAAAACAAACCTCAATACAAAAATATTTCACAAAAATGTAATCAATTGGTATGTATATGTATGTAATTAATTATTGTAATAGGTATAACGAGCAATTAGAAAATAGGTACATATTATGTAAATGTATGTATTATGTATTCAATATGTATAACCCTTCTATTATTATATCGTCTAATTATTTAATATTGCATCAGCACGTTTAAACTTATATTTTAATCCAGATATATAGTACCCTATAGCGAACCGTATTATATTCCATACTTAAAAGATTTTTAATAAACAACGCATAGAAATAATTTTTTTTCCTCCGAATAACGGCCACTTCCATATAATTGTCAGTTTTGCAGCAAATTTTAGTGCCCGCTATTTAGAGGTTTTACTGTAGTAAAATATTCAAAACCTACGACCGGCATGATATATAAAGACAATTAATCATGTGAGGTTGACGTCTCAACCCGATCCAATCAACACAAATTCTACATCCGCATATTAGGTAGAAAACGCGGAAATCAAACATACGATTGCAAGTAAGCAAACGCGGTCAGCATTTCTTAACAACCTTGCTTACAAAGCAAACTAACCTACTTCGCACGTATAAAACAAAGTAGGTTCCATAACACCAATCAGTTCAGTTTAGTTCGGTCCGCAGTTCATCAGTTCAGTACGAGTACAGTCACAGTCGAATCATCAGTTAAAATATCGGCACATTGTTCAAATCCATCGGTCCAATTCAACCCGACGTCGGATCATCAGCTCGGCACATGATACCACGATCAGGTATCACCGCACCCCATATAGTACGCCAATTACTATGTGCTGACATACACCGCTTTTATTCATAAATGTAAATAGTACAGCTTGATTACGGTATATGTAATAATAAACGCTACTAAAAACTGATTCGATTGTGAATTCTTTCTCTGATTCAATCCGGCGTCTAGAGTATACACTCTAAACGCCACAATCAAAAGAAATCATACAGAAAGAAAATACATACCAACTCTGAGAATTTAAAAAAAAATTTTTTTAATGTTATTGTTATCAGAAACGTGCAACACCCCCAACCTTAAAAAAATATAATTTTTGTCAGCGTCATTTATTTTATTTGTCACCACACTATATAGATTTTATACTAGATCTTCTGGAGCACCATACATAACACTTACATTACAATAAAAGAATAAAAATGTACGATACAAATAAATAAATAAATAAATTTTGGAGCAGATAATGTTTTTTAAGCGGTTTGTTGAAGGTATGTGTATAACAATTTTTAAAAGGCAAAATTAAATATGAGGGAGCACTGGAATAACTACGTTAAGTATTTACAAAAAATTATTAAATTAAATAACTCAGAAAATTCAGTTATGTCAGGTGAAGTCATTAAGTAACACTATTTTCTTTTTTCAATTAGGACTGGTGGGTGTCCCCAACAATTGACGGTAGTTTTCGAAGATGGAATATTTTTGTACACGATTGGTTGTACCTATACATCTATAAAGATTTTTACCAGCACATATTTCCTACCAGCAGAGCATTGTCTAGATTAATGGTATTTTTAGTTTCGGCCGTTTTCCACGATTACATCATTATGTATAGCGTGCACGCGTTTACATACCAGCGTGTACCGTATCATTTACTATTTTAGTGATTTTGATGAAATCTAGATCTGCCATTGGTAATATACAAACTTACACTTTTGGTTAGCGTTAGATTTTTAATAAGTGGGAAAAACTTACGTTTTTAACTGCTGAATATTTCTAACTAGAAGTTAATTGTCCTCTAGAAAAAAGTTAGTTTCTAGATAATTTAAAATTAAGGTTTTTGATTTGTTAAGTGTAACTGAATTATATTTTTAAATATATTTCTGGTAATTTTATGAATTGAGTATTTGTATGTAAAGAACACCCTCAAACATATTTTTAAGAAACACATTTATTTTTTAAAATAAAGGCCCATTGATTGGGCACTATAATATTTATATCACTATCATAGTAAAAAAAGTATTGTTAATTTAACACTAAATAATAGTTCCAGCAGGTCTACTCCTATTTGTGGTAATAGTTACAATTGTGTTGTATCAGATTTTCTCAAAATATTTGTAGTTAGTATGTAGCTCAATTATAGTTATAATTACTTTTGATTTGTAGTAATTGTACAAAACCTAATAGTACTTTAAACATTCTATTTTCATAAGACAATTTTAATATGTTGTTAATTTTATAAACATGTTTTTGCTGATTTGATAATTTATAATTCTAAAATAAGCTACACTCTGCAGTTAAATTTACAATAATTTGTTGTCAATTTAATTATTTTATGTTGTTAAATAATTATCAATTTTTGCAAACCTTTACTATATTTTTGTTGTTAATTTTGCAACTCTGTATTTCTAAATTATCTACATTCTGTAGTTAAATGTTATTTTTAACAATTTTTTTGTTGATTGCAAATTGAAAAACAAGTTTAAATTTCCTTTATTACCTGTTGCTATAAGTATATATTAGTATATTGAAACAAGTGTCACAACAAAAGTAGTTGTGACACATGTTTTTCATACTATTTTTTCTATTTCGCAAAAATTTACTTCAAGAAATAAATGTTAATATATGATCTAGTGTTTTTTTTGTTTAAAGCTATGTTGGTAGAGTAGTTGATATTCTAATAAAGTCAGAAACAAATGCTGTTAAAAGTTTGCTATCTTCAAAATAATGTGTTGAGATTTTTAATCACCGTTTAATTCACGAGTTAGTAACAAAACTATTCAATCGACCGTACTTTGTAATTTTAATAAAATTATATATAATTATATATAATAATTCTAGAGAAGAAATGCTATTGTGAACGCACCACAAACACAAATTTATAACCTAACTTCATCCTTTCTACTTTTTGTGAGAACTTCGTCTTTTATTTCCAACAGTATTTTAATATAAGCTCACCAAGTTGATGGAGAATTAAATTACTCAATTTCGATTGTTTTGTCAAAATAAAATAGTTTTCATCACAGTAAAACAAGAAGACTAAATTTTTGTGGGGAACGGGATTGGTGCTTAATCAATATAATGGTCCACCTACAAAGACAACACCAAAAGCGTTTGCCAATGTTTGATATATCATGGATGTAACTTAAGCACATGACGAACAAGTTGAACTTTATATAATGACTTGTCGCATTATACCGAAGAAAGATATTTATATCCTTACTGTGTGCAAGCAGTTTACCAACTAATTGAGACAATTATCCTGCATATATTCAATACTGTCAATGGCTTTGCAACACTTTTATCGGAGACATATTTGCTTAAGACTCCTTATCGATGAAGTTTGGTTTTACATTTACCGTTCTAATTTCACAAACACGTGCATGTAGAGTTTACAAAAACATTTTGTTAAAGTGGTTCCGCTTTACTTCCAAAAGATCTCTTCAGAAGTTGGAATGTTTACTTTTTATAATATTGATTTTTTCTTACAGCCTTACTTAAAGAATCTAACTTTTGAACAATGAGTAAATAATATTGAAGAACTACGTGAGAGAATAGTTTGTAAAATAGATGTCTTGAACACCCTTAAGATGTTATTAAACGTTATCATTGGAATGTTGCATACAGTACAAAAATGTCTTAAAAATCACTGTGTACAAATTAAAGATTTATCACAATTGTGAATTAATGTCGATTTGTTATTATCAAAATTTGCTTTGCTACAAATTACGACAGATTTTTTATTTATACTTTTATGTTGTAGTTGATTGAAGATAAAACGACAATATGTATGTATAGTTGCCTATACTAAAATCAATTATTGTTTACATTAATGTAAGTCATAAATGCGCGGTCGATGAAAGAATATTGTTAAGTTTTGTTTCATAAATTAACATTAAATTTTTTTTTATATATTAAAATCTACTTAACAAGAACTAACCAAACAAAACCTCACTTAATTTTCTTACGTCAAAATTAAAACTGTAAATTATTTGATTATACACTAAAATTTATAAAGTCCTTAAAACAGTACGGAAAGAGCTTCTATTTCCGTACCGTGTACAATACGGAAACAAAGCTATAGAAATTGCAAAATAGAAAAAAATATTCCTTCAAAAGCAATGGAAATCATCAATAGCACTATAACATTAATACACACATTTGACAATACAAATGTAACAAAACTTTGTTTACGCCAGATTTTACATATTTTTTTCTTTTTGGTTCTTTTAATATACTTTATAACAAGAATGTTTATCAGCAGCTTTTGATCATTAGTTGCGGTAAACTTTCACTTTTCTAGAATTAACTTTTATATAACATTATTATCTTTAGTGAATGAATGGAATATAATTTTAAAGGATGTACGGAATAGAACGATAGATTAATTGTTCTATAAGTGACTAGATCAATAAATATGAATTAATAATTAAAAAAAAAAGTTAAATATTACAAAAAGTATAAACATAGGTATAATTGTATTTTAACATGAAACAAGAAAATTAATGTAAACATTCTAGTAATAACCTCATATTCAGGAACTATTCAGCAAATACTTCCACTATCAGATGGTTGGTGTTGATCTGTTTCGGTTATGATCGATTTAACTAAGGTTTTAATGATATATGAATGAAAATTTGGATGAAATTGACAAGTTTTCACTTGCCACAAATCAAGTAAAGGTTGCCTTAAAAAATTACAAGTTCTAAAAATTTGAAGGAAAATGGGTAATCACATCACGATGTTGAGCAATGAACATATCTTTCTGAAATTTGGTTCCAAAAACATAAATCGATTTTGTTACAGTAGTATTATTATCAAGGCTAAAATGATTTGTCAAAGGGTTTGTATGTGATAAATTTCACACACTGAGAGCAGTAGTTCTTCCGTAAGTTGTCAGGAATGAAACATTTTTGTTATTTCACTGGTGTTACATGTGTTCCATGTTTTTCTTCAAATCGTATTGTACTTAATAGAAGAAAAGGTCCTAGTTTCAGAATCACGTAAGGATAATGTGTCTTACCATTGTTGTGTAAAACACCAACAAATACGTTAGTCACTCACTATAAAATCTGTGAGAAAATAATAAACTTAATTAGTACAAGCAAATTAGACTTTTTTGAAGAAAAAAATCATATACAAATTATATTTGAGGAGCAGACTTGCATAACGCAGCTTGTCCAAACTTGTAAATTTTCAGAAGAGACAAAAAACTGCTGCTTAGAAATAGTTTTAGTTACCGTGTTGCAGTTATTAGTGGTAAAAAATTAAGAAAAAATAGAGTGTGTTATTACTAGACTTGCAGACTGAAAAAAGTGAAAATAGTTTTTTTATTTAGAAAATGCTCTTTGCATGTCTCTAGTCGACAAAAAGCGTTTTGATTATCGCCCAAATAGATTTTTGGGTATTATACTAAAAAAAAGACAAAAAAATGTTTTCGATAAACAGTATCTTTATTTTTATTTATTAACATTAAATGAAATTGACGTCTTTCATATCGTCACTTCATTTTCAACCACTGTTGTTTCTCCATTTTCACAGTACTCTTTAAAAATAGGATTTAACCATTCCAACTCTGGAATCATTGTTCCAATTTTCTCCATGTAATGACTCCAATAAATTTTTCAAGCTGTTAATTTTTTTCTCCTTTATCTTATGGCCCAAAGGGAACTCCGGTAATTCTATTTGGCTAAATCTTGCTCGTGGTTTTAGTAAAGATTGGAATTTTTTGGTCTCATCTGAATTGCGATATAGCACTTCACTTTTTATCAAAATACTGTTGTTGGTAATACTCTTCTTGATGAAAAATCTTCGGCAAGAACTTATACCATTGACTTTTTTAAGCCACAACAATAAATTTTTAATATCAAGCAAAAAAACGGATTTTTGTCGCAATTTCAGGAAATTTACCTTTTTTTAAAAAATCTGTAATAGCAGACGATGTCTCAGTGGCCCCCCTACCCGCCTAATGCTCCATCCACGTGTAGAATATTGGTTCCTGACAATTAAGTTTGGTAACACAAAAATAGTATATTGACAGCTGTTGAGCGTAAAATGCCTCCTGTATAGGTATCTTCGGTAATACCTGAACTTGTGGTAAATCGATGCAATATGAAATTGTATGGGGCTCTTCAACTTTCATTAGCTTATGGAGTTGCGCCGCACGAAATTTGTGCACTTTCAGTTCAGTGTACATTTTCTGTTTTTCAGAAGCGCTTTGAGACATACTTATTTTAGTTTGTCTTCTTACGCAATAGCTACAAACATCAGTAGCGGGGCTACCGAATTCTATATTAAAATGCTTACTAAATACCCAACTGAAATACTTGTAATTCACTTTAAGACGGTTCGGTGCATCTTTGTTTTATAACTGGCAAAGTATAGAAATGTTGTACTCCGAAGATAAATAGATCCTTCGAGACTTCTGCCTCCCATAGTGACTCTCTTTTCCTTGTAATTGATTAATAAACGATTTCACAGAATCCAATTTTTCTACAAACTTAAAAGCTACATGATAATTTACAGAAACAGAGTGAGATTTCGCCTCAGGTTTGCGACTTCTTTTTCGTTTAGGTGCATCCAACTTAATGCAAGTGGCTGGTATCCTATCTTGAACAACTTTATTTGGACTTTTGTAGAAGATTTCCCGAAGTTTAATTACATCATCTCGACTTACTTGCCCACACTTTAGATTTCCATTCTTATGGATACACATTATATTAAATTGTTGTAGATCAGGATCACGGTTACAAATTTTAAAGTATCTATTTTATTCATACCTCACTTGTTTCTTTCTTTCCCTAGATGTTAAATTTGTATATCGTTTCCGACTACAACGGTCACTATCACCAACAATCTGCTCACTATCTACAGATTGCATATTAACGAAACCTTGCGAAAAAAGTTGCAAAATAAAGACTAAATGCATTTTGCATGTCTAAGAGATTTTCTCAGTGTATTTTAGATAGGAAAGAATGTGATTTGAATGTCCAAAAGTATCTAAAACAATAGCAATTCAACACAATATTGCAACGCCACCTCCAACTGAAAACATGAAAATTTGGACAAACTGCTCTTTGCAAGTCTGCTCCTCATTTGGCCCGTGCATAATTCTTCATCGGTATACATGGAGAAGAACATATAAACAACAATGAAAGAAGAATGATTAATTTCTGTGAGGAAAACAATCTAATAATAGCGAACACATTCTACCAATATCATATTCTATCAATAATCGACTATATAGTTGTAAATAGAGAATATAGAAAAGAGATAATGGATGTCAGAGTTAAAAGAGGGCCGGAAATTGATAGTGACTATTACTTGGTAGAACCTAAAGTAAAAATTGAGTTAAGAAGAGAAAGAAAAAAACCCACTGAAAAGACACAAAACCTAACATCACAATAAAGACATATAAACTACAAGAAGCAGAAATAGCAGAGAAGTTTAGAAATGTAGTAAAATCAGAAGTAGATATTAAATTAAAAGATAGGGGAGATATGAAATTAGAACAAACGTGGGAAATGTTTAAGGGCATTCTTATAATTGCAGCAAAAGATGCATGTGGCACGTCGGTAATAATTAATAACAAGAAAAGGACCTACTGGTGGAACGAAGAAATAAAAAAAACGGTAAAAATAAAAAAAAAGTTAAGTCGACAATACTTAAGAGGCAGGTCTGAGCAAAACTATGCACAATATAAACAACAAAGAATAATAGTTAAAGAATAAATAAAAACCGCCAAGAAAACAGCCTGGGAAGAATTCGGAACAAAAATGGAAAAGGACAGACACGCAAATCAAAAAACTATTCTTTAGAGTAATAAAAACTTAAGAACAGGAAAAAGAATTGCTTAAAACAGATAAAAGATAAAAAATCAACACAATACTGACAGAGGAAGAAGAAATAAGGGAAGAGGTGGAGAGTACTTTGATGAACTTTTTAATACTGAAGACAGAGGGAAAACAATAATTAAAGAAGATACAACTAAGATGCTAGACAAGGAAGAAAATAGAAATGAAGAGAAAAGTGAACAAATACGGTTGACAGAAGTGAGAGAGGCAATTAAGTACACAACCGAAAGAGAGGACAATATAACAAATGAATTAACAGAACGGATTAAAGGTGCTACAGAAGTGTAGCATGCGTTAAAAACAAACTTCTAGGGAAAAAAGGAATCAACCACAAAAATGACAAATGCTATATACAGACCGATATTGACGTTCAGTAGCGAAAGCTGGGTACTAACGAACGAAATGAAAAGTAAAATACAGGCGATCGAAATGAAATATTTAAGAAGAGTAAAAGGAATCACGAAGATGGATGGGATAAAAAATGAAATAGTGAGAGAAGAGCTTGAAATAGAACCTGTTCTGGAAGTAATAGAACGGAACCAATTAAGATGGTTTGGCCACCTATGCCGAATGGGCGACGAGAGGCAAATTAAAAGAGTATGGGAGACGAGAATACAAAAAAAGGTAGGAAGAGGAAGACCCAAGAAGACATGGAACTACAAAATAGCAGCTAAACTGAAGAAGAAAAACTTAATGTGGAACGAAAGAAAAAGAAAAGCAAAGAACAAAGAGTAGAATAAAATAACTTATGATAAATTGTAATAGTTGTACATATTGTAAACTTACCTTACACCTTACGGTATACAAGGTTTTGATTATATATTATTACGGATATAAGTAAGGATTCAAAAAGTTCCCACCAGTGGCGTAGCCTGATTCAAAAACAAGTCGTAATGTCAATAAACAACGTCAATTTTAGGGAATCAAACTTTGGATATTTCTTGTAAAAAAACAATTTTCTCTATGCATTAGATATCAAACAAATGATCCTCAACCTGTTTTGGAAGAAGATTTTTTGTGTTTCACACATATAAATGACTTGTCGACAGAGAATATTTCTAAGGTAATTTAAGGAATCTGCAACAGTTTAGCATTGAACATGGACAAAATAATCGGCCAAGGATATGATGGCTGTGCAACATTTAAGAGGCATATTACTGGTGTCAGGAACTGTATCCAAAAGCTATTTATGTTCATTGTGCGGCTCATAGATTAAACCTGGTCCTAAGTGAATCAATGAACGTATCTTCCATTGGAAACTGCTTGGGTGTAGAATAAAATAGCAAATCTGGAAACTAAATTCAAAAAAACACGTCTAATAGGTTTATGCCAAACTAGATTTGTCGAACGCCAAGTTGCAATTAATGTCTTTGTTGAATTTTTTTCTGCCATTGTGGAAACATTAGAAGAATTATCTTTAAGTGAACGATCTGTGTCAACTACTGCTTCGACTCTTCTTACTTCTGTAGAAAAAGGAAGTTTCATATTGGAATTATTTGTTTGTGAATTTGTGTTTTATCTCACTCTTTCACTGGCTAAGTTTCTTTGAAAAACCAGGTATTGAGTTATCTTCAGCTCTCAAGTATACATACAATATTTTATTTTTTCTAAAAAATATTCGAGAATCCCAAGAAGAAGAAGAACCCGGTAATTACATTAAGCAATTTTCTGGCTTGTATAAGAATGCAGAGACAATGATGAAAAACATTTTCAGTTGCAAAATTGGACTAGACAATTTAATTCAAGGACTCGAAGGAAGATTTGCTAAGAATAGAAATATCTTGGAAGCGTTTGATATTTTACTTCCAAAAAACAGTAATCCTGCTCAGATTGAGAAGCTTAAACCCCTTAAATTATTTTATGAGGGAAAAGCTTCAGAACCAGCAATTGAAAATGAGTATATATTGTGGTGTTATAAATGGGGGGAAATTGCACAAGAAAAGAGATCTCAAAAGATTCTGTCAATTTTAGATGAGTGTGATCTAAATTTTATACAAACATCAATTACTTGTTGAAAGTGCTAGCTGCTTTGCCTGTTTCAACGTGTGAGATGGAAAGGTCATTCTCATCTCTAAAAAGAATAAAAAAATATCTTTGAAAGACAATGGATAACGAACAACTCAACGGCCTTGATCTAATGTCCATTCTTTACCCAGTACCGTTCACGGCAGAGTAAGTCCTTGATGAAATGGCAAAGTATTCCAAAAGAAAAATCCTCTTATGAAGAAATCTCAGAAGGTAATTTAAACTCAATTCCTTTGTATGTTGAATTACACAAATTTGTTTGTGTTTAATTTATTATTCAGGTAGCATTAAAAAAATATATGTTTGTATTACCATTATGGCATATCTGTTTATTGTTTCCCGTAGATTTCGTGCCACTAAAAATCATATCCAAAAAATTCAGGTGACCAAATTGTTTTTGTTTATCTATACTGAATTAGGTTATAAAGTATAGTAATACTAAGGCCTCATTGATAATATAAGTTTTGATTTTGAAAATAAAATTAGAAAACGTAATTATTATTATTGGATACTCAATACCTCCTGTGATTAAGTACTGATATTTGTAAAAAATGAAATTTAGGAATGTGGATAGAGGTGTTCAAAACATGATTATAGAATGAAACAGCATACTTTCCGTGTACATTTACCAAATATCATTTAAGTGTGGTCATGTGGGATCCCACCCGGAGCAGAATTCTGGCTACGCCACTGGTTCCCACCTTTCTCGTTGATGGAAATACATGTTTGGGGTAAAACCCATCCTTAAACAAGACTTAGTTTCATTTTTCTTTGAGTTTGTCATTTCCACAAAAACAATTACAGGAACAGAAATATTCCAATTTAAATTCTACACAAAAAAAATTCTATGGTCGATTTGCGTACTCCCCGCTGTTTTTTCGCTATCAATATATCTCCGAAACTGCTACTTTAACGTAAAAATTAATTAAAATAAAACTTGTAGGGCAGAATCTCCTTTACCAGATTTATGTAACACTTATTTTGTTTTTATGTATTTTTGTTAAATTTTATCGCTTTTTTCAAAGATACGCACTTTGTAAGGTGACCTGATTTCTACACAACCCTGAGTTAGAGTTCTTGTGCGTTTTTTATGTGGTTTCCTTTATAGGCCTATTCCACTGTTGTCATTGTCTGTTTTAGTCATTGATAAGGTTTTTTTTAATCAGCTTAGCTTCAGTAAGTGAATTTAAGAAGCCTTGTCCGTGACAGTTAAAGCACATAGTTGAGCCGCGCGATCTTAGTTTTACACACCCGCATCGATTCCCGAAGCCCATTCTGCCCTTACAAGTTATAAATTGTAGAATGAACGACGGAGCTAGTGCCTCATGTGTAAAAATGGCTGAGAGAACGAGTTTTCGTCCAACCCGATTGTGTCGGATTAAGGACCATTCCTCTCCTTAACTGAATTTAATGAAAAACTCTATAAGCATGCTGATAAGAAGCGGCAGACGTTGGTGATAATTTTGATAATAGTACAGATTTCTCTTTCTTTGGAGCTTTATATAATGTCATCGTAAAACGCTTTCCAGCAGTTGCGACTTTTTCTTTGCTTGACTCTCTTATACTGCTGACGTTATTCGATCCCAGTTTGCACGATGACAAAGTCGGCATCGTCTTCCACAATGATAGTATTAATTCCTTCCTCTGTGAACGTCTGAAAACAATCAATGGTGTGCTTTCATCGAAAGCAATGTCAGACAAAATGCGTTTTAAAAGTCGTCGTTGTTTTTCCAGACTTTTCATATTGCAGGCATTTTCAGAATTGCCGTCAAACACTAAATTCTGACCATAATGATTTTAAACGAATTGAATATATCTGTTCCCATTTTAGGCCATACTAATTTTGGATAAACGAATACATAATAAAACTTTAGGCAAAATGCACACTAAGAGCTTTGATTGTCTTCTATAAAAGAAACTAGAACGGTTTCTTAACAAAAGATTTACCAATTATAAAACCTGGGGTAGCTTAATATAATAATAATATAATAATAGTTTTAAAGACACCATGTCCTGATGTAATTTTTTCGGGAGCTTTTGAAATAATAGATTCTTGTTTGTCTTTAGAAATTACTATTTTCTATGAGTCTACTTTACATTCAGGAATATTAGCATGGAATGGGTTTGTAGAGTATTGAATCGTCGACACGCAAGTTTGGAAATTTGGTAAGCTTATATGCAAAGATTTTTTTTTGTTTGTGGTACCATTTGTCAATCGGATCATGACAGGATTTGTTATCATTCGAAATTTCATTGATGGCAGAAACTGTACGTAACAGAAAATCGGGTACTAGGTGTTCTTTCCATTCTGTAAAAGATATCAAAATCATATTGTTCAAAACCACGGACCATCGACTGAAACGTATTTGTAAAGTAAGCTATTGTAATCAGATATGATATGACTGTGTATTTTGCTTCTTTGATGTACGGTTTGAAGCGTTGTATTGCCTAGAGGACAGCTTGGCATTCTCCTTCAGCGACAGTAAATTTTCTTTCATTTTTTGAGAGTGACCTACTAGTAAATGAAATAGCATTGTTTCCATCGGAATGATATTGTGAAAGGTCCGTGCCTTATCTGTGACCTGACATATTACATTGAATGTTAAACGGGAGTAATATATTAGGGCAACTAAGCACTAAAGCAGAAATTAGCCGTTTTACAATTAAATTGAAAGAATTTGTACAATCTTGTGACTAAAGTGTTTCCACGAATTTGTAGACATGAGACGGCATGTTTGGTTTTTTACCGACAGACGGACACGACGAAGAGATAGCAGTACGTGGAAATTAAACTCGATGATTTCTTTGTGTGCAAACACACTTTTTGAAAAAAGTCGAAGTGTGAAGATGGAGGAAGAAGAGAAGTTAACATTAAAAGCTACAAGCATTTGATACTTAATGTAGACGTGTTAACATCTAAAAATAAAACAGAAAGTAATTAAACATTAAAATACTAAGATGTGGTTGATAAATAAAGTAAACATGCAATAATTAAAATCAATCGAGTGAAATTAACAGTTAAAAATTGATAAAGTAATTATTTTCGAATAGACGTGTAAAAACACTACGGTTAATTTTCAAAGTGACATACAATTGATCCTGAATTAAAATTTAAATTGCCTCGTTGTAACACCAGCTTTGTAGAAGTTTTGTATAGTTGCAATTAGTTAAAAACAATCATTTAACTAATTCATTAATATTTAAAGTAATTAACTCCAAAGAAAGTTAAGAAAATGCATGAAAAAAGAGAACGAATGGTCATTATCATCAAAGGAATTTATCCGACGGCCGAGATCATCAAAATACTGTCAAGAAATTTTTTTTTGAAAACTTGCAAGTAAAAGTAAATTAAGTTTTTAATAAATTTTGAATTTGTGTTATGTATTTGCGTATAATAAAGATTAGATGTATTTTAATTTGTTGTTATACTAAATTAATAAATTTAATTTACAACGAACCCAAGACCTTGAGATGTAAAAGCGAGATAAAATTTTGAAGCTAATTTGTATTATTTCTTTAAATAAATATAGAGTCTTATTGCTAAATTATTTTTTTTTTTGTTAAAAGCACAATAACAATCTATTGCAGTATGCTGTCTCCATCTAAAATGTTTTTAGATCTCGTCAATTGATTTATTATTTTTCATCCGCCAAAGTAAACCTGTTTTATAAAAAGAGCCATATTATCTGAAAGAATCTTAATCTAACTGATTTTAGGACAGGGTACTTGATCAAAATGGTTGTCGTGTAAGCTATATAAATTACCATAGTTTCTTCTACATGTTATGTTTTTTGTTTAATTTGTTTAAATAATAGGTTGTTGTAGTTCTTCGGTAGAAATTCTTGGCGTAACAAACTCCAGTCGATAGCATTTTGCATTTAATCTAAAACAAATAAGAGTTGGTCCAGAAAATAAATCCTTAACTGAATCAAACGGATTATCGCCGTTTATATGACGGGTAATTCTGAATTCCGAGTTCTAAGAAAACGCTTCAGGACAGATTGTTCAGGTTGCCAGTAAAATTTAAATTCTGTTGGAAAACTAGAATAGGTTTAAAATGTGGTGTCTTTTTTAAACCATAGATTTAAGATTGCTGCATGTTTTAACTGCATTATGACAGGTATTGGAATCGCTACCTAAATTAGATGTTGTAAGCAAGTTCAATGCCTGCATCCGAAATATGTACAGTGCGATGGCATCAGTAAATGGTAGTTGCAGGTAACAGAGGCGGTTGTCTAAAACAAGACTAACCTGACATAATAGTTATCGTGTTGCAGAATTACAAATCAAATTTCCTTGCTGAGGTAAAAGGTGTCTCAACGTCAACTTATTTGTCCCTGGTCCAGACTGATACCGTCTAAAGTAAGGGTTTGTTGGTGACCCCAAAATACAAATAATAAATTGTGGGTGAAACAGACAATAAGTTTTTTTGGATTCTCGCGTTAGAAAAATTGTATGAACGAGATGAAACCAAATGACGAACAAAAATGAGAGGAATTAACAAAAAAGCTCGGAGCAGTAACACTCAATGCCAGTATCGCAAATAACTTTGTTACGAATTGTATATAGGGTGTAAAAAAAATGGAGGTCATAAATTAAACCACATATTTTGGGGCTAAAAATAACTCGATTAAACCTAACTTACCTCAGTACAAATGTGCATGGAAAAGTTATAATTTTTGAAATATTTCTCTTAATAAAAGCACGATTTTAGCAAAATTTGGTATTCAGCAGTTTTCAAGCATGAGAAATCTAAATGTGATCACAGTTTTGATGTACATTGTAGGGGGCGTCACCAGCAGTACTTTGCGTACATTAAAATGTTCATAACTTTTTGTCCCTTGGTATATTGGATTGTTGTTTGAAGATTTTCATTCCTTGACGAGATAAGCTCAAAAATGTATGTTTAAAAGATGTCGATTTGGTCAACCGTTTCCAAGAAAATCGATACTGAATCGGCCTCTTTTTCATACCACAAAAATTCCGAATAACAAAAATAAAATATAAATAAATTTTTAAGATATTCGCAGGTCTCAAAATTTTATTTAATCTTACTTACTTACAAAAAATTACAGGTTGTCAAAGTTATAATTTTTTTTGTAAATAAGTAAGATTAAATAAAAAATTTTTTTGACCTGCAAATAAAATTTATTTATATTTTATTTTTGTTATTTGGTATTTTTCATAATGAAAAAAAAGGCCGTATCTCGATAACAACTAAAGATTTATCCGCCATGAGAGTGGTCACATGACATTTGTCAAAGTGCTTTTTTGTCATTTTATATGCTGAATTCATTTGCCAAAAAAAATTTTTGGATTTCTTAATTACAAAATGTTGTATAAATGTTTATCTGTATTTATACCTGTTTTATACAGCTCTATTTTTTTTTCTATCTTTGTATACAGGATATGGGTCTGCTTATACAAGTACAGGTCTGTTTATACATCTACAGGTCTGTTTATACAGGATGTTTTAAACAAATTTTTTACAGGTGTTGTACAGGTTTTGTACAGGTGTTTTACAGGTTTTGTACAGGCGTTGTACAGGTTTTGTACAGGTGTTGTACAAGTTTTGTACAGGTTTTATACAGGTTTGGACAGGTTTTGTACAGAGCTGTATAAAAGCTGAATGTAGCGCTGATCGAATATCATACAGTTGTAGTGTAAACTTTAGTTGGTCAGGGGTAAAAGAATTCATCAAATCCTCTACGATAGCGACCGTGATTAATATCAACATCTTTATCAATCGTCATAATACCGTATTGTTCAATCCAACAATTCGAACACATTTCGCGTACATAATTTTGATTTTCACAACTTATATCATCAAATATAAATACGGAATGCAGTTTGGCATAGTTTGGATGCATTATATCTTCATTATTACTAAATGTATAATCATTTAATTCTCGTAGAGGTTTTAACACTTTTTCTAGAAATTCATACTTTGGTTGATTTAATGATTTAGAATAGATATAAACATTTTCGAAAGTCAAATCGTTTATATCTGTAAGAAGATTTAACATAACGTTCGTTTTACCACAATTTGAAGGACCACAAATTATACATCGGATACTATCCGGTAAAATAAAGCACCATGTTTAGACTCTTCACTAGTTTCCGCAACATCAAAATCAAACATTGATAATTTACTTGTTTGTTCAACAAACTTTATCGCTATACTAAATAAACCTCAAATACAACTTATTTTATATATTTTACACTAAAAATACATATAAGATCGTTACAATATAATTTATTTTTCACATTCTTCGAACTTCTCCAGTAAGCGGATTATAGTGCACAACTGCGTCATGCAATATGGGGCAGTATTCAACCACATCTGTTTCAAAGTTCTTTGATGATTCCATTTCAAGTTCGATATCTACAATCAAGTTTGATTTTGGTCATATCGACATCACTAAAATTGGTTGTGAATTTTTCTTGTTTTTTTGGAATGCAACGATCACCCATCGAGGCGTTTCTAGCTGAGTTGAAGTTTTAACAGACCATATATCTAAGAGTTCACACTTCTGAATGTCACAGAAAGTGGTCGTGCTCTCTTATCTGTGCTCAAGGTGGTTATATTGTTTGTCAGTAGTGTCTGACATTTTTATAATGGTGATTAAAATTAGATTTATAATAGTTAGTGATTATTGTAAAGTTTAATTACGATAAAAATATTGGCATTTGTGTGCCTGATAAATTGGAACCTGCAGATTTATTTTCTTTTGAGTTCTTGTTGTTTCGAATGGCCCTGTGTGGGCTTTGTAATTTGTCGAAAAAGAAAATCGAGTGCTCTAAGTGTTGTTTTTTGTATCATTGGAAGTATGTTAACATCAGTAGTGCTAATGCTGACTTTCTGGGTGAAAATTGGTTGGACTCGGCTCATCAGAACTGACGCATAAACTCGGTCGAGATTTATGGCATGCACGCGGATAAAAAAAGCAGTTTGCTCTCTACTTTGTCCAAGCTTGCTGAAGTGATAAATTTTTAATTGTATGAAAATATGCTTGATAGTTATTTCCAAATTAGTAAACGTGATGGCACTCAATCACCTATTGTAGTTGTCAAATTTTTGAGAAAAATATATAAGATTAGATTCATGCAGAGTAAAAAATTGGTTAAAGATTTGAATACTACTCATATGAGAATAAAGGTAAGCTGTTCAATTTTTTACATCAATGAAGCATTAACAATGGAGCGGCGGATTCTGCTTTCCAAAGCTCAGAAACTTAGAAAAGATCTTAAATGAATCAGAATGTCCGCGATCTTAGAACTAATACTAAAGATTTATATATATAAATCTTTAGTATATTACACTCGTGTTCTCTCACTCCCTATGAGTCCCAAAAGGACGACACAGCTGTCGTGTGATTCCCAATGTTTGTTTGCTATTGTACAACCTTTTGCGTACTTTACTGCAAGCGATTCGAAATTTTTATACTTGCCAACTGTTATGTTGGCTATAATTATTGAAGAATCGACTATGTAACTGCTTTACATACCTGTCGGCAAAGTTGCTAACATTTACGTACGTGAACGCTTTCACGAGTCGACACTAGTTGTCGAAAAACTTATCGTTTATTTTTATATATATATATGTAAGGTGTGATAGAGATACTCCCTCATCTGCCCTCAGAAAAGTGGCTAGAGTTTTGAGCTTGGAGGTGAGGAAAGATGTCGCTAGCCTAGTATTCTTGTTTAAAATAATGAATGGTATGATAGACTGTCCTCAACTTCTAGAGTTATTTAACTTGTCTATTTCAAGATCCAATAATGTTTGACATCATGCTCTTTTCAATGTAGCTAGAACCAATACTCAAGGGTACCAATGTTTTGTTATCAATCGTACTACAACACTATATAACAAATTATTTAAAAATGAATTGAAAAATATTTTTTCATTTAGTAGTCAAACAACTATGTTACCTAGGGCTAGTTTAATTTTTCAAAAAACTGTCTGTTAATTTTAAGTCTATTATGTAAACTGTTTTGGGATTTTGGTCCTGTAGTCTAATTTTCTAACATAAAGTTTGTAATTGTTGTTGTTAAATAAATAAATAAAGAGTTATATGTGGTACTTTCCAAGCAAATGTTGTTAACGTAGTTGATCCTGAAGCTTAACCTTTATAGCAATCCAAATCGGTTCGAGAACGAATAAGGATTAATTCCTGTCGCATGTTGACGATCACATGATTATAGTCTTCAACAAAACCAAATAAATGCTTGAGCGGTATATTAATATAAAACTGCTTTTCTAATGGTTTACTCGTATCTTTGTATACAACCGATAATGTATTATCAGCACTAACCCATCCGGCATCGTTTAAGCCCCTACTCGCATTAGGAGTATATGATGCACATCCTTTAATAGAAGAAGTTATTCCTGGCAATCTACAGGTGTCAACCTTTTGTCCATTCAGTTCATATCTAATTTCTTCAAATAAAAAGAATGGGAAATTATTTGTCAGTTTACTAGTCTTCGTAGTATCCACAGAATTTAATTTGAAAGAACCTTCAATGTAAATATGGCTATCGTACGTAACAGTAACTAAATCTTGACTTTAAATTACGATTCTAATTTTGTCGGAAAGACCGTAATTACTACTAGATCCGTATGGTAAATACGGAAGAATATCATCTCGGTCAATGGTTTCGTCAAAACTGATTTTTTGGAAAACGTTTAATGGATCCGTCATAATATTGCCTTACTTTTAAACCAATAGATTGTAAAAATGCTTTTTCACCCAACGTTAACCCTTCGACAACTTGACTGGTAGTAAAGTGTGGAGCGTTACCTGTAAATGTGTTAATTCTAAATGTACCGTAAATGGTTCCTCTCCAAAATAAATCAACTTGCTGTTCTGATTCACCAGATTGATGGTTATGTTATTAATAACTTTAGTATTAACAAGCAGATATAACGGAGTTGTAGGAGTATTTACTAATCTATAACCAGGTGGAACTGAAATTGGAATCTGATATACGTGACGGTAGACCGTCTCTAAATGAGCCACTGAGCTACACTCTATTTGAATGTTTGTAAGATTCACAACCTCTACATTTATATCAGATGTAACATCGTGTACTATATTTTTGTTAAAAACTAACTCCCTTTTAATAACTGACACTAATTCATCAATTTCGTATGCACCATGCGGTTTACTGTATAACGTAAATTGTCATTTTCTAACTTGTAGTAAAATTTATCCATTCCATATGTAATGTTCCTTATCGAATTGCAACCATAAAACCAATTAAACTCACAACGTAATTGTATCTATTATTCAGTTTAAATAGAGGAAAAAAGGAGCAGGTAGCGGAGTAACAAACTCCCGATAAGGTGAAAGATTAGGACATTACTAATGCGAAACTACGAGTTACTCGTTATTACATAAGAATTTAAGACAAAATGACCGCAAAATACTGTATTAAATTGTTGTTATTTTCGTAAATATAGAAAATTTTACAACCCAAAAAATACCGATTAATTTCTGGTGGTGGCAAGTCGCCAAAGCTATCGTAATACACAACACGTTGATCGCGTTTTTTATAACAAACCCAATGAGTTCCAGGTCCTTTTAGATCGTCTAGAAACCTACACCCGATTCATTTTTCCACGGTCTTTTTGGTAAACTATCTGACATAAACACGTCGCGGAAATAGGGTATTCTTTTAGCATTAATGACGAATATCAACATCAGTTAAAGCTTGTTTGGGTAATTTTACTAGTTTTTTTGTTGATACGGATTTAAAGATAAAGCACCTCCCAATTTGTACAGTTTCAAATACATCCCGCTACCTTTTTTACCAAGCGCAATAGCTTCCATTGTGCGATTATGTCGCGAACCCTCTTCAAATTGCTTTTTTGCATTTTTTGCGTCATTTACAGCTCTTGCAATACTAGCTGTGCAACAGCTAACCCACAGCTGCAGATAAACTTGCAAATATCGGAATGAGGAATGGTAAAATTCCTCCAGTTTTTGGTATTGGAATTATGCCAGGCAATTTAAAATTACTTTTACCAACTGTTTTAAATACGCGACGTGCAACCGATAATGCTTTCATTGCAGATTCTTTAAAGCCGTAACCTTCAAAACATTTTTTACCGCATAGTTTTTTATTCTACGAAATACGATTGAAGCCTTTACAATTTTCTTTTCCAGTTTTACCGTTGATTGTAAAATACTTTTCAATCAACGGTTTTACTCCTGCATGTGTACCTGAACCTTTTTTTCTATGAGAAAGACCCATACCAAATGTTCTTTTAGCTTTCATTGCACCATTTACTAGTAAAGCTGCAGCACGCTCTCCAAAAGTAGTGTCGTTGGCTTTTACTCGTTTCCAAGCTTTATTTTGTACGATTTTGTAGGCTTTGTGACGATCGTCTAAACTTTTACTGTCTCTATATGCAATATCTTTGCAAGCAGAGTCTAAAGGATTTATTCCTTTGTCTCCTCGCAAAAGACGTTTTTCCAAATTTGTACCGTGACTACAATACTGGTAAGACGGGAAAAAATCGCAGTATGACAAAGAACAAAGTTGTATTTTGTGAAGAGAGTAATGAAGTGCGTTATATGTACACTCATGAAATTTAAAACTTGGACACCACAATTTCTGTAAACAAAAGTTTGCACATTGTGAAACGGGCTTAAGGGTATCATTTACAATTCTAACAGCAGGTAGTCTCAGCAGGGGTTATCTTATAGAAGGACTGTAGAATGAATCATTACACTAAGCACGTTTTAGAAAATAGGTAATTTACGTTGCTTACTTAATTTTTTTCTTTAAAGAATATATTTGAAGGTATCGCTAATTAAACACCATAGCTCGATTAATTATCGAATCAAAATTTTGTTTAGGAAATGTTTACAAAATAAAATTAGAAATAATTTTGATTTAAAAACGTCTACAAGCAATAACTTTTAAATTAAATCAAAAACTAAACATGGTTATTTGGGTTGACTGATTATTACTTATTTTTAAATAAATCTAACCTACTAATTATTGTAAGTTATTAAAAAAATCATTAAACTCTCTATTCATAATATTTAGTCCTTACAAAATGTATATTTTATGACGTTTTATTTTTTTCTGTAGTTAATATAAAAAGTGAAAATAAAAACTAAGGCAATTCTTATTGTCAACGTATATATTTAGTTTTTGACAAGAATTTATTACATAATTATAATTAAGATACCAAGTTATAGTTTAAAATTAAATGAAAACTTTTTTTTTAAATAAAGGTATTACTATATAAATAAATATAAGAAATCAATAATGGGTGTGACCTCCATTATTATTGATACATTCTTGGAGGCGTCTGCTCATTGACGCTATCAAGGTATCAATATAATTAATATTAATCGTTTCCCATGCGGTATCAATGGCTGCAATTAGTGCATTACGGTTTACTGGTATAAAATTTGGCCCTTGTTGTCTTCGGATAACAGCAAGTATTCGAGCCCAAACATTTTCGATAATGTTAAAATCTGGGCTTTTTGCTGGCCAGGGTAACAGCTCCAAGTTATTTTCTCGTATCCAATTGCGCACAACCCGCGAAGTATGAATAGGGTCGTTGTCCTTTAACAACAAAAATACATTATGAAAATGTTAATTCAACAGATCCCGAACTATTTTTTGGAGAAAGTATAGTGAAATAAGAATACTTACTTGTTGGAAAATATAATCTTCGTCTGGATAAAACACTTCGACTGAAGGTTTCATAATAGTTTCTAAAATACGCAGCAGAATCAAGACGTCCATCGATAGCCCAACAAACTCCTGGACCCCGCGCGCTAACCCAACCCCACACATTCACAGAAAAATAACCACTTCGTTTTTAGGACATATGTGATTATTTTCGTAACGAGTTCCTTCCATTCTAAAACTTTTAGTGGTCCATCGTTGCGGCTATTGAACGTTTTTTCGTCGCTAAAAATCACTCGATTTCAAAATTTCAAAGGTTTGTTCACATATCGCCTTGCAAATTTCAGACGACGTCTCATATTTTCGTCACTAAGAACTTCTTTCGCAGCAGCATTATACTTCTTTATTCCCATATCCTTTAATCTTTTTGTGTAGTTATACGGCATCCGGAAAAATGTTTTTCTGCTATAGCCCTGGAGTATGTAGCAAATGGTTGTTCTGTTACGTAATGAAACAACTCGAGATCTTGAGCACGTGTAGATACTTTAGTTCTACCACTTCCGATGGCTCTTTCCAAAGTGTGTTCAAGATTCCATTTTACTTGGTAATGCCCTACGATGCTTTTTGGTATATCTAACATACGTGAAATTTCACGCACGCTACGGTCCGCCGCTAATTCCGAAACAATCCGCGCTTTCAAATCAGCACCGAGATGAGGTGGCATTTTCACAACACTTGAAATTTTAAACTAAAATGGAATTTTCATTTCTTACTTTATTTATTGGTTCACACTACCCCTTCTCAAACAGTAGGTAATTGTTTATTTATTACATACTTCTAATGACCAATGTAACAACCCTTAGAGCAATATGACGGAAGTAAATTAAACAAGCAAGGATATTCTATTGTTATTGAAACTTATTCATAAAGTAAAAACCATTTCCTTATAATGCTAATGGACAGGATTTTTTTTTAAGTATTAAGATTACAATAGAGGACTTATAAACTTTCGAAAATATCTAATTATAAATATTTACACTGCAATTGCGCTTTTTCCTTAATAATTTCTTAGCAATAACATACACGTTCTTGGTTTTAAGTTGTCATAAATTTGATATGATATAAATTTGTGTTTCTAATATTACATCACAAACTAATCTTTATTCGCCAAAAATTGTTGCTTAAGTTGTAAAGCTTCGTACACACCTGAACAACAAACCGAGCAACAAACATAACAACGAACCGAAAGTCAAACAGAACGACAAACGATCTTTTATGATTTCCACAATCCGAACAACAAACGGAACGTTTGTGCTGTTCCCATAATTATTTTCAGTAGTTTTCAGTTCATATATATTTATTATTGAGAAGAGAAAATTGCTGAAAACAAGAAGATAGTGCCAACCAAATTTTTACGCACAAAGAAGAGTAAAAAATTATAATTTACTTCGCTTTTTTTTTATTTTGGAAATTTCCCTACCAAATGATGCTAATAGGGACATCATTTTTTCTTGCATTCTTAAACACTGATTAATTTAAAACATTTTTCTTCTGTCAACTCCATAATATTACCTAAAACACAACAAACCCACAAAAGGGAGGACAAAAATAAATAATTTAATTCTCCCGCATAAGTTTGTTCGCCGTTTTGTTTAGATTCGTCCAAACCTGCAAACGCATTCGCGCGCATTTTCTTTGATGTCGGAGAAAAACCGACAAGTTGCGGAACGCCGCAAACCGTTCGTGGAACAATCAGGACTTGCGAATCTGTTCTAAAATTCGTACGTAGCACCGTCCAAATTAATGTTCCGATTGCCGTTCGGTTCGTTGTTCTGTTTGTTCCTCGGTTTGTTGTTCAGGTGTGTACGAAGCTTTACAATAAGCATATTAATATGAACTATATCTTATGAAAGGAGAGTTATGTAACTATAATTAACGACTTAACGTTACGTTAGTAGATTCCATTTACTATTTACACATATTTTCTTGGAACATTCGATAATTAACTATCGGGATATGATGACCCTATACTTCGCAGGTTGTGCGCAACTGGATACAAGCAAATAACTTGGAGCTGTTACCCTGGCCAGCAAAAGCCCAGATTTTAACATTATCGAAAATGTTTGGGCTCGAATACTTGCTGTTATCCGAAGACAACAAGGGCCAAATTTTATACCAGTAAACCGTAATGCACTAATTGCAGCCATTGATACCGCATGGAAAACGATTAATATTAATTATATTGATACCTTGATAGCGTCAATGAGCAGACGCCTCCAAGAATGTATCAATAATAATGGAGGTCACACCCATTATTGATTTCTTATATTTATTTATATAGTAATACCTTTATTAAAAAAACGTTTTCATTTAATTTTAAACTATAACTTGGTATCTTAATTATAATTATGTAATAAATTCTTGTCAAAAAACTAAATATATACGTTGACAATAAGAATTGCCTTAGTTTTTATTTTCACTTTTTATATTAACTACAGAAAAAATGAAACGTCATAAAATATACATTTTGTAAGGACTAAATATTATGAATAGAGAGTTTAATGATTTTTTTTAATAACTTACAATAATTAGTAGGTTAGATTTATTTAAAAATAAGTAATAATCAGTCAACCCAAATAACCATGTTTAGTTTTTTGAGACTACCTGCTGTTAGAATTGTAAATGATACTCTTAAGGCCGCTTCACAATGTGCAAACTTTTGTTTACAGAAATTGTGGTGTCCAAGTTTTAAATTTTATGAGTGTACGTTTGACTCTACGCGTCGAAACAAGGAAGGATAAATGATTGGCAAAAGACACTATTAGATGACATGAAATTTAAAACTAAAAATTTCAAAAGTGAAAAAATAAACGTTTGTTTAATAAATTGCATATTTTGAAAATATATTAATATTTAAAATCTCTATAGTTTGATTTTCAAATTAATTATCTTTCATACCTGGACTAAAAACGCTGAACCAAAAAATTGTTTTAAAAAAACTAAACATTTGTAATTTTGCATATTTTCGTATCGTGTGCTTTATATCTTTGAATAGACCACCAAATATGTATTAATGCATTATTAATATGTAATAAGGCTAACGTTCAATCTACACAAAGCAGTTACTTATTAAATGTATGTGCTTTGCTCTCCAGAATATCCAGATTAATTAAAACGTCACATATTAAATTAAAACATTTTTCTATAATTATATTAAATACTAAAGAAATGTGCAATCTTGCATATTTTCGTAAAGTGTCCGTTATATCTTTACACTAAATATTAGAGAATATGATTGAATCTAATTGTAAAAAGTTAGATAATGATCAACACAAACTATTTTCTTGTTTCTAAATTCTTGTAATTTTGATTCAACATCTAAAAGTTTCTAGTTGTTCTAAGCATCCATGATTGTAAAAAAGTGCCAACTAAGGTGGTAATAACATTATAACTTTTCTCCCTATCTGTAGAAATAACTTTTCGATTTATAACTGAATCAATTAAATTACTTGTTGTACCTATACGTTAAAGTTTTGATCTATTTAAATAATTAATTTGTTACAAATCTTTTTCCTCACCCGAATATAAAACGATTTAGTTTTTATCTAAATGATTTAATTATTTTCGTAAAAGATTCGTGAATAATGCAAGATGGCGGCAATGAAGTTATGCCGGCGCTGGATGATCGGTGACCGCCGTGTATGTTCAACAACGTTTGCGGTGGTTAGTGGGGACCTGTTTGAAAATTTTATTTATAAAACATTTTTTTCTCAACGTTTAAAAGAATTGGAGGTACAAAAAGTAAATTTGAATGAGTGACCTTCCTACGCTGAAATATAGTTTCTTTGCTGAAAAATATAAGTGATTAATTCGTAAAATAAAATCCACTTAGAAGGCGACCGATAGTTGCATTCAATATGCACCTGAAATGCAAAGTAAAAACCAGTTCTATACGGGCGAAACTTGGTTAAAACAAACCTTATGGAAATTTGACAACAATAGAACAATAAGTTTCAAGTATGTCACAACATCATTTCCAATTTTCAACATGGTTTTAGACCACAAAGATCAACCAATACAGCTATTTATTCATTTCATGATAAGTTAATTAATTTAATTGATAAAGTTGAAAACCCTGTTGGAGTATTTTGTGACCTAAACAGGGCTTTTGAATGCGTTGACTTTGACATTTTACTAAACGAATTGACCAATTATGGTATTGTGGATGTATCTGCTAACTGACTGAATTCATTTATAAGGGGGCGTAAACAGTACGTTGCCATTGAACTCAATTTGAATGGTACAAAAAAACAGTAACTTCGATTTATAAAGATATAAAAGTAGGTGTTCCTTAAGGATCTGTTTTAGGTCCTCTTCTTTTTATATTTTATGTCAATGAAATTGACAAAGTTACTACATCTGCACATCCTACACTTTATGCAGATGATACTTAGTTATATCTAATAATTGGAACAACAATGTAATTATGCCTTAGAAAATTTAAGTCAATGGTTCAGCTCTCGTTTAATTCTGCTTAATCTAGACAAAACATGTGCAGTTAGATTTCGTAACAGACAAAGTAATTGCAATGACCTTAACTTTCACATACATGGTAAAACAATTGCAACTTAAGAAAGTGTCAAATTTTTGGGTTTCCATATTAATAAGTGCTTAAATTAGAGAATGCATTGTGAACATCTTATCAAAAAAATTAACTCGATTGTATATATGTTAAGAAATCTCAAAACTGTACTTACAGTACAACACCTACTATGTTTATATCACGCTAGTGTTGAGTCTCGTATTAGGTATGGTATTTGTTTCTGGGGATTGTCTTCTCATTCCAAATTGGTTTTTTATAAAATATAAATTTATGAAACCTATTTTTAGCCAATTAAAAGTGTTAACACTTCCGTCTCTATATATTTTTGAACTTTGCTGTTATGTTTATAGTAACAAAAATAATTTTTAGTTGAATAATGACATCCATTACTTCAATACTAGAATTAGAAATGATTTTCATATACCACAACATAAAACTTTGGTGGCTGTAAACTCGCCTAATCATATGGGTCTTAAACTATTTAACTGTTTACCTGATGTAGTAAACACAGCATTGCTGTGTTTAAGAAGGAATTAAAGATCTACCTCATACACAAATGTATTTATAACCTTAGTGAGTTCTGGTAAACTATTTCGGGTTTAATATAAGTATAAGTCTTATTTAATTTTTATATTTACATATACTATTATTTGACAAATTTCTATAAAATTCGATATTAATTTTCTGGAAATAAATTCATTTATTATCAAAAAAAAAACTTGCCAAACGAACCCGATAATGATCGACGATCCGGAATCTTATTCTTGGTACCATCTTACTTTTACTCACGAACCTTGCCGAACATAGACGACAACAACCAAACGCAAACATGACCGAAAGCTTCCAAACATGGCTGACGACAGAACGCTTTTAAACATGACGGACATTGCCGACCGCACCCATGCCTCCTTCTTAGCCTACTTACAAACACAAACATTGACGATAACGACCGTAGCCGTTGCTATTAAGTGAGACTGGTTCTCATCCTCCCTGAGTGTCGAACTTATCTCGCTAGCTACGCACACAGAGCGATATCAACGACGACATCTTGACTTACAAATAAAGCTTGCCGAACATTGCCGACGACGACCGAAATTAAAATTTTGCGCCAAAAATGAGCCAGAAACGGCACTACTTATCTACTCTTTAGCTTAAAAAATATATGATTTATTTTAAAAATAAAATTAACATCATTTTCACTTAATCCGAAAGTCAGCCATTTTATGCAAAGTTTGGAAAATACTCATCTTGTATACTTGTAAAACTTTTCTTAATTCACTTTTTGTCTATCATGGATAATAAAAGAGTAAATCAAGTGGCCTTGAATTTACAATTAACCTATATACATAAATAATACACGTGGCACGTACGAACAATTGGGAAAATTATAAATGCGCATCTGATAAATACAAGTTAAATTCGAAGTAAGGAAACTTGAATAAATCTATTTTAATTGTTCTACATGTCTGAAATCAAAAGATAGAAACCATATTATCACGACTTTGTTATAAATATTTGGGTTCAAACATTTTCAGTTGTGGTAAGTAGTACTATCTATTTCTATTGTAATTTTTTGTTGTACCAAATATTTGCTTATTGCCTGTAATATCTATAGATTTTTTAATTTTTACTAATTCTGTGATATTTGACTGAATTAAAAATTAATTATAAAACTGCACTTTATCACATAGATATACAGCGTGTCAATTTTAAAACATTGTATGAATTATAACTCATGAACAACATATCAAAAAATCTTCAAAACCATTTTGGGGATATAAAGGTGGAACTAAAATGACACAAGAGAGAACGCACGTCCATTAACCCCCTACGCCTCACCTAACCCAAACATCTACTTGTGATACATCATTACGAAACCTGTAAAAAATGATCTTCACTGAGGTAAAAAATAATTTACAGGGAGTAGCACTTATTAACAAAACCACTACTTGGGATACACCCTTACAAAGTTTTAAACGTGCTAATAATACTTAACATTGTTTATAAATTTGTATTTGAACACAAATATTATTAAATTTTGTTTGGCTTTCAATTATTGCTACATCCTGTAACTTTTACATGGTTTGCAAAGATGTAGCTCAAGTAGAAATTTGATATTTAATTTTTTTAGTTGGAATAGTGTGGCATAAGGGTTATTAGAGGTGAATTCTCTTTTCTGTCATTTTCGTTCCCACTTCCTATCCTAGAAATGGTTTTGAGTATTTTCTGATATCAACTGTTGTTCATAAGATATAAAACATCCAAAGTTTTTAAATAGACAGGTTATTGATTTTTAAAATTCCATTAATATGAAATTTGGGATATTGTCATACTTCACTACTTCAAGTATAACTAAAATATCGTTAAAATTGCGGTACTTCCGGAAATACCAGATGTTGACGCCATCTTTTTTTTTAATGGAATGACCCTATTTTGTTATCATATCTGAATTGTACATTAAATTTTGTAATCAGCACCATTATATTATCAAGAAATGTGTTATATAGCTTTTGACATATGTAACATTCAATGCAAAAAATTAGGTATGCAGGGACCTCTTAAGAAATTCGCTATTTTGAAGAAAAATAAATGGTTCAGCTGATATTTTAAATTGATGCTGACATTTTTGTCGTGTCAAATTTGTGTACTGTTCAAAATTGACAATCACAAATTGTCAAATACTTTATTATTTCAAATGGCACTTAGTATTTCTGAAAACTGAAATTGTTGTTGTTTTAATTTTTTGTAATAATGTCATTGCAGAAGGTAACTATAGCAACCACTAGTTACTCATAAATTTTTCATTTTTACTATACGCATAACATGGTTAAAACATTGAATACAGGGTGATTGTTTGAAACTGTACATTAGAAAAATCTAGGAATGGGGAAATCGTATGCCTCTGAAATTTTGTTGTTGGCTAAAGTCCGTTGTGATCATTCAAATAAAAATATTTTGAAGATGGCGGCACTTCTGGAAACACCGGAAGTAAACACATACTCTCTTATTTCAAATACGATTACCTATTTTTACCTCTAACAAATGATAAAATTACAAAAAACATGTTTTAAGAAGATGTAAGGAAACGAATAATTAACTAAATCAATGGTAAGCTAATATACAAATAAATATGCTATAAATGCTCTATATGGCCTCCATTTTTTTGTAAACAACGATTGATCTTTGTATGAACAGCTTCTGTACAGGTCTTGTAGATATGTTCTGGATTCAACTGACGGAATGCTGCCCTGAAACGTTCAACCAACTCTTCTCTGGTTTGAACTAAGCTCTCATACAACCTGTTCTTAATGAGACCTTAAAGGCGACCATGTTTCTCCAACGCATAGGACCGTTGCCGTCAATACAGTATTCCTCGAAATTGTGTGTTAGTTTTCGATCCACTTACCCAGTTGAATGAGAGGGATCTCCGTCGATCTGGTACCAGGAATCTCGCCAAGTATTGAGGGAAGTTCTAGTAGAAAGTCTTCCACTACACCTCTTAATACAATTTCTATGTACTTTTTGCATGTTAAATTTCCGTCATAAATGACAAACGCATACCGGTTTCCCATGAGCAAACAGAAAACGGTAACACTGAATAGACGTTAGAAGTGATTTTCATCCTTCAAATGCAGGTTTTCAGCAGACCAGAAATGAAAATTTCGTTTGTTGACTAACCCTTCTCTACAAAATTTAGCTTCATCTGACCAAATGACTTTCCCGCAGAAAAAGTGGAACCTCTTGTATTTTTAAAAGCATTTCTTCGCAATATTCAATTCTCATTGCATCGTCTCCTGGGTGAAGTTCCTGCACTTTAGTAAATAAGTAGTGTGCATTTTACGCTTTTTCAGTATTGCTTAAACAGTAGAATATTTTAAGCCCAGATCTTCTGTCACAGATCAAATTGAATGCCGGGGAAATGCATTGAAATATCCTAATACGTTAATTTCATTATTTTTATTATTTGTTACAGATTTTTGATGACCATTAGCAGATTTTACCCTTCCATACATTATGAAGTTCAATTGTATTCGTTGAAATTTTTTCTGATTTATTGCAGGTAGATGAGGGTATCTCTCATTGAACGTATAGCATGTTTTTGTATAATTCTATTACATTCTCAATGGTTATAAAATAAATTCAAAATCTCTGTGTTTGAATATTGTTGATTTTCCATTTTAAATGATTTAACAATGACAATATTGATAAACAGTATTGACAATTATTTATTTATTTTGAGGTAAAATGTGAGAATTTTTTTCCAAGACATGCTTTTCAATTATTTCCAACGAATTCTCAACTTTTACAAAGATCATTAATAAGTCTAAAACCATGGCAGATAGGTATAGGGAGTGCTATTAATGATTGATTTCTTATTTAATTTTGTATTGAAATCGACGAAAAAAAATATAGCATTGTATTTGAAAAAATCCAGTTTTTGTGGTTTGAAATCGTCATTTTTAGAAATTAAATTTCGGATACCTTGTGAAAGCTATATCATTTTGCATAATTGCGATAAAAAAATAATACTTCTGCTGCACACCGTCCCAAATTTAGCGCTGTATCTGCAAAGGTAACGACAATATATGAGGTCAAGTGTAACGTTACAAACGTAAAAAAATATCGTAAAGTTAAAATATCTGATAAACGGCTACAATTAGGTATAGGGAATGCTGATAAAAATTCATCTAAAAGCCATAAAAAATATGTAATCGTATTTCAAATTAGAGAGTATGTGTCTACTTCCGGTGTATCCAGAAGTGCCGCCATCTTAAAAATATTTTTATTAGAAAAATCACAACAAACTTCGGCCAACAAAAAAATTTCAGAGCCATGCGGTTTCTTCATCCCTAGGTTCTTCTAATGTACGGTTTCAAACAATCACCCTGTATAGTTATCTCAATCTGGTAGTCGTGTGATTTCAGCTAAAAAAAAGGGGATATTTAAAATTGATTTAGTCAGGTAGCGACATCTATCAGTATAGGGCTGTGTTGCATTGTGGTTCTAGAATGAACTAGGAAATATTTTAGAGTGGGGTACTTGCGGGGGTTTTTTAAGTGTTAATGAAATATATTACCTAACTGTATAACAAAAAGTGTGACGGGTGTTGAAGACTTATGGTACAACCAGGTATAATAAAGGGAAATAGCTGTTTTGCCTGCGGATCCCGGTAAGAGCCAAAAACCCTACGCTTCAAAACAATTGTGGGAGAAGCATAAGTTATCATGTAGCGTTCTTATTCGAAACAAGTTTTTTTACTGTTTATTGTCATGAGCGCAATTGTTTTTCGATCAAAATGGTCAACTTTTGAAGTTCTTTCTCTAAGTGTAAATCTGTACCATTATATTGTCGTTTTTTTTGGTGTCCTGCAGGATTTTTGTTACATTTTTGAAGTATCTGGTTAGCAATTTTTGCCATTTTGTCCAAGCCAATCCTATCTGTCCATGATAACACAAATTTTGAAGTTACGGATGGTTTTTCACATGATTGGATTATTTAACAGATCAAAACAACGTTTAAACAAGAGGGCGACTGACATCTTCTTCAACTAATAGATGTAAAAATTTTAAGTATTCTACAATTTTTTGAAGAATCTGTATGTTCACTATATTTTAATTATAACAAAAACATATGATTTTATATTATAGAATCACGTAATAATAATCAAATCCCTCAAAAATGTATTACGCAAAAATATGTTCAAAATAAAATACAAGGTGGTCTACAACCAAAACACTCCCATTTTAGGGAAAACTCTCAAACCCGTCGATTTTTGATTCAAGGGGGACTTAACTTGTCCGCCCAATTTTAACCCCTACTTAAGCAAACTACAACCCCCTGAATACAAATAGAGATGAACAGTGTTGCAATACCTCATTCTGAAGATCTCATCTGAGCCTCTAATTTTGCGTTAAAATCTTCCTCAATAACAAAATGAGAGATAAAACAATAGAAGCCCTAAATTGTGGCGTAAAGTTCTGTTTGGATCACTTTGTATATGAAAACACATGGTATTTTCGTTATGAAATCCCTTAAAAGTGTTTTGCGCAAAAGTATGTGCAAAATAAATATATTAACTTGACAACCCTGTAATACGTGCTCTGGGC
Source organism: Abscondita cerata (assembly GCA_030710515.1). NCBI lineage: Eukaryota > Metazoa > Arthropoda > Insecta > Coleoptera > Lampyridae > Abscondita > Abscondita cerata. Next base: position 439,656 of record JALBCR010004303.1, on the reverse strand, counting down.
GATGACGTAAGTAGCTTTATTGACGCATGCGCAGTTTAGGTTGTTTAAAAATGACATTTTGACTTAAATTGTTTCCTAGTGGCTAACATCCCAAACTAAACATAAATGAAGTAGTCAATATAAATTACCTTAATTTAACGGTTTTTTATTTTTTGTACCTAAACATTCCTATTTATTCAAAACTCTTTTACGGTTTTTTACTTCTTTTCAATTATGAATGCTATATAAAATACAATAATGTGTATTTTATTATTTCTAATTGTAAAATATTCTATATAACTTCTCTATTTCCCAAAATTTGAATTAAAACTTACTGTTACGCTACTGGAGAAAATAGATAACTCGTGTGCATTTTGTTAGGTTTTGGAGTGGTTTTCTATTTTTTCTTACAAACTCCAGATGTTTATACACTGTACCCAAGATAAAGAGAGCCACTATGAGTATCTCCGAAAAAAAATTTTATGCGTCTTTGAGATATTTTGTAAATATTTAATTTTTTGATTTTACGTTTTATTTTTTTTGTGTTTTGATAGTGGAGCTACATCAATTCTGTCCTATTTAAGAAAAAAAAAAGTTGATGATGGTTCCACATAAACAAAACATCGAATTCAAAAATTATTAACAATGCGTTACACAAAATAAAAAGTTAGTGCGGAGAAGTGTCATTGGAATTAATGTAGCTCCATTATTAAGACCAGAAAAAATAAAATGTGAAATCGGATATTCAAAAATTTTTAAAAGATCTCATAAATGCATAAAATTTTTGAAGACGTCTGACTGCCTTTTATTTGGGTCTTTGACGAAGCAACTTTTGTCTAATTTAATCAAGTCTGTTATCTTGTTATCAAATACCAGTTAGTAGCTGATTTAACTAACGAAAATATTTCCTATCTTTTCTCAACAAGAAATAGATAAATTACTGCACATACAAAAAAAAATTATGTTCGATTATAGTTGCGGCTCAAGTTTTAAAGTTGACTGCTCGGGCATAAAAGCTTTATTTCAGGCGTGGCTCAAAAAATTGTCATGTAAAGGATTTGTATTTTAGAATCTCAGAATGTCATCAAAAACTACTAAAAGAATTACTAAACACGAAGATAATACCATCAAAAAAAGGTATTTTATGATAAAGCTAAAAAATGTGTATTCGAATACATAGTAATTGCAGATGCCCAACAAACGGAGTACTAGTAACAAAAATATACAAACCGAGAGATTCGCTTTTGACAAAATTATTAGCTGAAGACAAAAATTTAAAATCAATTTACTATTTAGGCATAGCTTTGATAATAATGACAATACTACATGCGTGCGCTAATGATTATGTTAATGAAGGACGGTAAGAATCTTCCTAAAAAGTATATGTAATATAATTTTTGTTTTAGGATTTACTTGTTTCCAAGAATGGCCAAAACGGAATTACGAAATTTTGACATAGCTTTTGTTATATGGATATGTATGTTTTTAACCAGTTTTGTTGTATACTATTGTTTTATCTTATGGGGCAGCGTGGGAAAGAAACTAAAAAAGCAAAGTAATACAAGATATTTTAAATATCTAAATTTTATTTTTAATTGTAGTTTTAACTTGTTTTAAGTAAAAACGGTTTATTTGTTCCTAAACTGTAAACGTCATTTATTGGAAACTTTACTTGACGTTAAAGATTGTAAAGAAGTGAATAAAATAGAATAAAATTTAAAATGATCAAATACTGTTTCCTTCCAAATTATTTCTCAAATCTCAGAAAACTTAGAAGTACAATTACTATAGAATTGGATTTTTCTCAAATAAACGTGCCAGAATAAATGATAAAGGAAACCATTGATGTTATTTACATTTTACTGCCAGCAAAGTCATTATGAACAGAATTTTAAAGTTGTCAGAAGAACAATAACGTAACTGGTGTAAAGGTAGACGTTCTTTTGGTGTATCTTCACCAACTATCAGAAACATTTCATCCCAATTATTTGTGGTCAAAAACGTCCATGTTAAAACGCTGCCGGGAGAGTAAAAAAAATGCTGAAATTTGGAAGTTTGTTTTATTAAAAATATTGATATTTTCATAATATATCTGCTATTCTCAAGAGAAAAAATAAGCATTACGTGCCGAAGAAAGCAAGACTTTTATCAAAAAAACGAATTTTCTTGTCAAAGCTCCTGATGATCATTGTTTGTTACATAAGTGGTTACAATTTTTGAAATTGTTGGTGCTTGTCGGTGTGATGAGATCCTGTGAATGATTTAATAGTGCAGGCAATGGGTGGTTTCTATTCGCAAAAGGTCGGAAGGAATTGAAACTTGGTGGGGTGGTAGACATAGATCCCTTGACGGTACACCTGAGTTTGCGACCTCGGTGGCTTGCCGCTTGAGTGTCGGTGGGTGAAAACTCTGCGTCGCGACGGTTTTCAGAAAATAGCGCTGGTGTGGTAAATGCTATCAAAAACAAATTTAAATAAAATATGTAGAGAACAAAATTGTGCACAATTTTGGGTCTTTGCATTTTTCGTCTACTACCAATACTTTCCGTTCTAGGGTGCGTGAAATTTGGGACTTGATTTAAAATTTTTAACAAAAACAAAATTTTATTGCGGATTAAGACGAATATCGCTATCAAAAAATTCTGTACTATATTGTTTTTAAAAGCGTAATGTTTTTTGTGTCTGCAAATTTGATACATTTATTTGTATATAATAAAAAATTGACTACTTGAAACGCGCCGCTACATACTCAATTTTTTAATTATCATTATTTACGGTTAATATTTCCTTATTATTGTTGATCTAGGCGTCAAATTTATTATTTTTGTGCATACATGATACAAGAAAATGTAATTTTTAATTCGTTTCCACACCACCATTGCGGTAAAATTAATCGGTGCTTTTTTTTGTGAAACGGCAATTTTTGCACTCGCTTCGTGCCAGACTTTTCATACAAACAAATTAACCTTACGCCACAGAATTTTTGTGTTTGAGCCGTTACTTTTTCGTCACATGGTAGTCGCCTTGGCATTTCAAAGACATCTACATCAAAAAACAGGTTGCGCAGATGATAATAAACGCGTCACTTGATAATATTTGTTTTATGTTTCAGCAAACATTGCGCGAAGAGTATACCGTTGCGGTTAAAGAAAAAGGCTTGAATACATTAAGAAGATCTAGCCAATTGCGAGAAGATGGTAAAGTGATAAACACGTTGGTGAATCAACAAACAGTTACTGTGAATGATGCGTGCCGCAAATATTATATAAATCCTAAACTCATTGCATGATAAACCTTCGACTTCACAACAGTGTGTGGTGCCGCAATTTGATTTTAAGAGTAGTTCTTTTTGTGATACGGTGGTAAACAAAAAGGTTTTAAAGAAAACGAGATTATCCTATCGGGACCCCATTTACGAGGTGCAAACCCTACGAATGAAAGAAAAATTCTAGCTTGTGGTAAAAAACGCGCAAATGATTGGGGTCGAGCGTTGCAAATGTCTCGCAAATATCGGTGATTTAGCTGAAGTAGGAGTTTACTATTACCTCGATAAACTCTTCTATGGTTATTAGTAATGGTTAGTTTCCACGCAGTGGACCTTCTCGTAGGAGAATGCAATAGGGTTGAAATGAAATTAGTATTTCATTATTGCCGACGTTTCGACCAGTGAAGGCTGGTCTTTCTCAAGGCTCTGAAAAACAGTTTACAAAAGCAGCAAACCAGATTAATCTCACTGGACCGGCCAAAAAACAATAGCACCGTAATAAATATGGAATCATATAGGTAACAAAATTATAAAACTTATAAAACTCATGGCTTTATCGACACACGTGCGTTTCAAGCATTAAAGCTGTTGCTTAGATAGCGATATGCACGTTAAACGCACACATGTCGTTACAATTAACTGTTGGCATTTTTCTTAGTTTATACTAATCATACGTGTCAATGCTTTTACACGAGATGTCGTAAGACACACATTTTGCTTAAAACTTATAAACTAGTATCACTGTTTGTCATTAATTAAAATATAAATATAAAATTGTAAAAAGTCGGGGACCAAACATATACTATGACGAACATATATATATATATATATATATATATATATATATATATATATATATACTATCTGCGTGTCACGCATCGTCACACTGTTCGTCATAGTATATGTTTGGTCCCGAGTTTTTACAATTTAAATTTATGTTTTAATTAATGACAAACGGTGATACTAGTTTATAAGTTTTATAATTTCGTTACCTATATGATTACATATTTATTACGGTGCTATTGTTTTATAACCGGTCTAGTGAGATCAATCTGCTTTTGTAAACTACTTTTCAGAGCCATGAGAAAGACCACCCTTTTCTGGTCAAAACGTCGGCAATAATGAAATACTAGTTTCATTTCAACCCTATTACATTCTCCTACGAGAAGGTCCACTGCGTGAAACTAACCATTACTACTATTACCAGTCATGTTCCATATGATTCTATCGTAGAGCCAGTGTACCCTCATCGGACAAGCAAAGAAGATACTGACCAGCAACAAATGTAGATAAAGCGATGGAATATATTTATAGTTATTTGGTAGAAAACGCAGAGGAATTCTAGTTTTGTCTCAAAGATCTAATGAATTCACTCGAGGGAGAGTATCGTCCTGATACGCAAACGATCGAGTCCCGATTACTCCAAAAATATAGTGACACATTATAATTGTGCAGCACGGTAGGCGGTCGCAAATAATGTGCTTCAAAAATGTGGGATTCAAAATTGTAATGGAAACATGGTACACCAACAGAAAAGAAACTCTTTAAGACGAACGAATAGGTATAATTCAGACTGCTGTAGCAATTAATCTAGAAGACGTTGATTCACACGTTTACGCAGTCATGTAGAAACCGTTGTATCCAAACCTTTGCAAGCATTTCTTAACGACCTAATTTTAAAACACAAGCGTGGGCCCCTAAAGAAGTGGCAAATTAAAAGTATAGCCCTCATTCTATTATAACAGCCCCAAGTCCAAAGTCGTTTTTGTCACTATTAGTAATTAGCGTCGGAGCGTTTCTACACGCCAAATTTGGTTCTACACAGTTGTTAGACCTGATGTCTTCTTTGGGATTTTACGCCACATACGAGAAATCTGCACTCTTTCAGTCGATAATGCAAATTTTAATACAAACACACTTGACGGACTAAACACGTTCCACGCAATGGGTGACATTCAGTGTGTCACCCCAGCTAAACTCTCTTATTTCAGATAAACCAATTCCTCGACTTGTAAAAATGCCTACCGCAAAAGTGGTAGCGACATATGGTAACATCGTTCCGGAGGAGTCATGGCGCTGGTCGTTAATCGATTGCAATTCAGAACCTGCAAGCAACTCATCTAATCGATAACGTCATACTCCCCTCGAGCAGCGACTTAGTATGGCTTTATGGCAAAACCAGAACATACAGTCCATACCCGGCTGGAATAGTTTCATGGAAGAAGTGACCTGGTCGTAACTATACCAACGCAGTAGAATCTTATGTTTACCATTTATAAACGCTCCACCGAGTGACGATGATACAATCTTCACTTCTCTCTGTCCGCAGCAAAAATGTGAAATTCTGCAGGAACAAACTTGTTTTGTAACACTTGACCAGCCTTTGTATATTATAGCGCGTGACATTGTCGCAAGTAATTTTGATCCTGCATTAACTAACGTTATTCCAATACTAAGAGGATTTCACATGGTAATGTTGTTTATGGGGGCCATCGGCTATATCATGGCAGGAAGTGGATTGAAACAGCTCATAAATGTGATTTATGCCGAACAGTCTGTTGATAAGATGTTATCCGGACAAACGTATGGTAGGGCCGTACAAGCCCATATATTATGCGAGGTATCAGTCGCCAAGACTATTTGGCAAGTCGTAGAACTTACAGAAGACGAAAGTGCACATATCTCTAAACTCTTTGATTGTGCTAAAAATTCAAAAAACGTTTTATGCAACTGGAAGCCCGTGGTCCGACAGCAAAAACTGTGGATCCAATATTTTCGTATGGTTACGGTCCCGAAACAATTTATTGAAGCTCAACGCTTATCTTACTGGCATCTACATTTGGAGACGATGCAAAAGATACCATATTTTCGTGCAAGTGGGCACTTCCTCTATGTAAAATCGTGTCAGCTCCACCTGCAAGATATGCTTACTTTGCCTGATGAAATAAATCCTGAATGTAAACGTTTTATCACCGAGGAGTATTTCACTATCCGACGTTCAAACAAGTTGTGGTCTGGAATTTAGTCGGACATGACAATCGAGCAGACCCTGATGCGTAGTATAAAAACTGTGAGTGGTCTGATACGTCATCGTAGAATTTCTAATAGCGTATTGACCCTGTGGATATTGGGCATGGTATATGTGTACAATATTTGCAATGTAATTAAAGACTTTTGTTCTGTATTCATACAAAGCAGAGATCAGAATGTAGACATGAGGTACCTTGCGCGACACACGAGATCTAATAAAACTCGATGACTGGCTATGTTTACACTATTCTTTCACAGAAGTTAATGTTCTCATGTCGATTAATACGGAAATTGTTGGAGAGGTTGACGTGAATTGCCACCAGGCGTACGAAATCGGGTCACTTGCATTTCCACAAATGCTTAGTCAAACTTTTGATTCGGTAAAATTTAAAAGAAAAGAAAATGTTCTCTCTCTAGCGGTTGCTATATGTAGTGTGAAAATTAAATCGGTTCGTATTGTTATCAATCCGCTTTTGTTATTCCAACTCATATGCATTAAAAAAAATCTGACGATGAACTAAAAGATTACTTTCAATACGAACTTGCGCCGTTTTCCGCTTTCAATGTTCACCGAGGAAGGTATGCGCAAAGGGGCAAAATCTTCACTGTACAAAGCTTATGTGCCCGTAACTCTAGTCATAGAAGTTAACACGACCATGCGCGTTGTTGACGGAGGCTTCATGCTCCATCGTGTTGTATGGGGTCGTCACAATTTATTTGCAATGATTTATATTAGTTACATTTACTAAATTACAAGGCATTATGAGCCGAATACAATTGTTGTTGTTGATGGATAGCTCAAAAGTGGGACAAAAACAAGTGTGAAATCTGCGGAAAGAAACCGCCGCTCGAAGAAACACCTCAGCACTTATGTACTTTTTGATGAATCTATTATTCCTACAGTTTTAATAAAAAGCGCCATATAGCATTGCTGCAGAAAAAGTTGGAAACATATAACTACATAGTTAAGCAGGCGGCCGAAGACGCGGATTCGTTAATTGTGCAGATTGCCATCGTACTTGCTCCCTCTTTTTCTTATTATTTGTTGTTGTAGAAGACGTAGATTTGCTAGTATTGTTAACTGCTAAAGCCAGAGAGGTCCCGAATGATTATTTATTTCTGCAAGCCGGGGAGAGGAAACTAGAAGGATGTGTTCTATTTTGTAATATAGCGATGCTGTTGCAAACAATTTATTATTTGTGCATGCCTTTAGTGGATGTGACACTACATCGGCGGAATTCAATCAAGGCAAAATTCAATTCCACAAAACTTAAAAAAAAAATTCAACATCAACAGACCCGATTCAAGTATTTGACGACCCTAATGCAAAATTAACGGAAGCCGTTGCCGTTGGCGAACTGTTTATGTTGAGGCAGTACGGTGCACGAAGCAATCATCGTAAGTTAGACTCTCTCCAATACACAAACTTTGTATAGGTCGTCTCCAAAAATTCGTTCAATCTCGTTTTGCTACCTCCAACATCCGATATGTGCCATCATCATTCATTGCGTATTTATTGTCAAGTACAAAGCTGGCGGGAGTTCATAAACTTTCAAAGAATTTTGGATGGCAAAGAACAATCACATGATTAGTCGCAACACGGATCGCAAGTGAACCAGCTCTCAGATGATTTACTTAAAAGCATCTTGTGCAGATGCCACAAAGGTTGTGAGCCTGCTGTAGTTGTCGTAAAACAGGATTGAAATGTTTGGTTTTGTGTTTAAACTGTACTGGAACATCCTGCGAAAAGGTTCCCAACTAGATTGCGTTAGAAGATGACGATGAGCAGGACGATGAGGATTAAACAGATAACGCCGAGTTTGCCGATTCTAAAGATGATAAAAAGAAAGGAGAGTAAGCTTTACAACATCGCAAGCGACTAAAAATTAAATAAACCCCGATATCAACCGTGGATTAGGCCTCTTGGGGATACCACGTTAAAAAAAACGCATCGACCAATTTTTGAGGTTGTATGGAGACGAGTTGTAAATTATATTTTCTTTTATCATGTATGCACAATATAATAAATTTAGCGCCTAGATCAAAAATAAAAAGAAAATATTGACCGTAGATAATGATAACTAAAAAATATTTATATCTTTTATTATAAACGACCAAATGTATCAAATCGGACATCTGCAGATTTACAAAACATTACAGTTACAAAAAAAAATAGGATGGAATTGTTTGATAGAGATATTCCTCTTAATCCGCAATGAAATTCTGATTTTGTTAAAAATTGTAAATCAACTTTTACGCACCGTAGAGCGGAATAGTTATTTACATACAGAGTTCGGGAAGTAGAATTTCCTGCATGAGCCCATTTGAAGCAAGAGCGAACGCAGTGAGCAAATGCTTTAATAGCGCGAATGCTAGAATAATCTTCCCGAAAAAGTTTGTACATAATTTTTGTAACGAGCAATTATTTCTTAAAAATTAATATAATTGACAGCTTAAATCTTGAATTCATAGACGGCACTGTAAATTTTTAATAACTTTTAATTGCTTTATGTACTTTTTCTATGTGTTTTTATTTTAAAAAATACTGGGAAAAGCGTTTTTACTACTAAAAATTAAAATTACAATGTACTATTATTGTTTAAAAGTCTAAATATACCAATGTCCGTTTTCCGGGCACTAGTGCGTGGAAGTAAATGTTCCTGATTAGCTATACGCTTATGTAAAACTTCACTGCTCAGTAGGCGAGTACAAAAAGTATTTGTCGCAGACGAAAAATGCGATTACCCAAAATTGTGCACAATTTTATTCTCTACATGTTTTATTTGGATAGCACATACCTTAACCGCAACTCCTCCCCCCCAACGGCAAGCCTCCCAAGATCGTAAACTCAGGTGTACTATCAGGAGACCTATGCCTACTATCCCACCAAATTTAAATGCCTTCCAACCTTTTACGAATAGAACTCCTTTTTTTTACCCATTGCTTAGACTATAAGAGATGTGGAAATCGTCAGTTTACGGAATAGCAAGAAAACGGCACCTGGTCATAGTAGTTGTACTTCTAAAGTTTCAAGTTTTAAGAAACAATTTGAAAGAAAATAAAATTTGATTATTTTTAATTATATTCGAATTTTATTTATTTGTTTACAATTAAATAATAAATAAAATATTATACAAGACACGCCAGGTAACTGGTTTTACTAGCTCAAGGAGTCTTCGACACGTTAGTTATATTCTGCATTTGCCAATAAAACCTTTTTACCTGGCTTGTAATGTAAAACCGACCCAAATGCATAAAATTTGACCCACTTGTTTTTTTTTATTATTCGTGCCATTTAAATTTTTTTCAATTTCTATGACTATTTTTAGGTTGGTTAACGATTCTAAAGAGCATATGACTTAACAGCAGCATAAACAGCAACAATTCAAAATTAAGGAAATAGCAAAACAGAAATGCAACAAAAGAAAACTATTGCTAATAATGCGTATTGCCTTTTCTTATATGAATAACAACTTTAATTTGTTTTGATATTACCTCGATTCGGGCTTAAGTCGCCTTGCCACTGGGTCCTAAACATGATCAATTGGGTTAAAGTCCGGACTTCTAATAAGCTACTCTATTGAACGAATTTCTACTGCGTGAAGATAGTCAGCAACGATTCTAGCGACCTGCGGGCGAGCATTATTGTGAATCAACATAAAGTTGTAGCGATAAACGGGGCAAAGAGCACAACATGATGTTCCAAAACGTCAGGAATCTACTTGTCCGTATTTATCGTCCCAATATGTACTACCACTAATTCAGTACAAGCTTTCCTAAAATGCCTCCGGACGGTTTTATTGAGTCATAACCAAAACAATCTTTCGAAACGATATTGCACTGGACAAATCTTTTCCCATCTCTTTACCATCTCTTTAATGGCTATTTGAAGATTTAAGATAAAATTTTGCCCTATCCTTAAACAAAATTTGGTTTGTCTAGTTTTGAAAGTTGTGCCCAAAATTAAGTCTTTACGCGGGTTTCTGGTCTCTGTTTCTTAAAATTCGCAATGTTAAGAAACAGTCATCAAGAAATGTTGGGCACCTAGGTTTTCCTGATCCAATTCTTATAACGTAACTTTCAGTTTCACAAAACCAATTTTCAGCTCTTTGAACATTACATTGTGATACTGCTAGCACTCGAACTGTGTAATATTGAGATCGCATCTCTTCAACTAAAACGATAGCTCTTACGGCGTCTGTTGGATTTAATGCCATTTTCTTATTCAATAGACACTAACTATAAAAATGAGGATAAACTGTAAAAAATCAAAAAAAAATCGAAAAACTTAAAGCAGCTTTGTAAAAACTGTAACAATACAATTTAACAGTTGCTTGTTGGAACATGTTTTGTAGTAGCCATAGCCATAGTACCAAAACCAATATTTATTTTTTTTGTGTAAATGACAAAAGAATAGTTGATAAGTTTTTGAATACCTCAAAACTAATTTTTAAAAACTGGAGATAGGTCAAATTTTATGCCGGTGATTGCACTAAAAATGCGTTTTGTGTTAAACAAACCTGTAGCGGTAACACATACTAGGTTCATAACCTACAGTTTTTACATTGATATGTTTTAATGCAGAAAAGCTATGGGATTTAATTTGGTTATCGTTACTTGCATCGTATTATCCGATTTTCTTATATTTGGTAGTTACCGCCGTTTTGTTCTATGATTTGGGTATTGGATCTTCATTAGCTGTTATAATAGAAATGGTTAGTTGCATGGTAGCAATAAAATATTTTTTTTTTCTAATTGCACCTTTTAGATAAGATTATTAATGAAAGAGCATGCGTTTGTACGAAGTAACTGTTCAAAGTATCGCAAAAAGATGAAGAAATATTGCGTCCATCATTTTCTCATTACTTGTACTTTTATTTGCTCCAGTTATGGTTTACAAAGACACATATCCAAGGTAAGATGCAAGTTTTTATATGCCGTTTTAACATTCGTATTTGATAGATCGAATAATCCCATAAGATGGAATTTTATTTTTGTTTCTTTCGTAGAATTTTTTGTAGGCGCAACAACAATTCACATTATCATTGAAAAAACTTTTATAGTTGGTTTAAGCGACTACGGAATCAAAACATACACATGGAATCAAATACAACTTATTGCATTGAAAAACTATTATGCCTCATTGTTAATTTTTGTAATATTTTTTATATAGGGTTTCATGTTTATCTAAACTTCACATCAGAACTGTTAAGGTTTTCAGACCGATTATTTTATAAAGTAAGTAATGTAATTTTTAATCAAATAGAAATTAGTTTTACACCTCAGTAGAAGTGGAACAGTGTGACCAGTAAACTGAATTCAATATTGTAATTGTGATTTTGCTTATCGGTCGTGATATTTCCAAAAATTTCTTCTAAAGTGCTAAAAGAGCAACGTGTGAATGCAACTTTCAAGTATTGAAGTAAACATACAACAAACTGAAGTATGTTATTTACAAATACATACAGTTACCAAAATGAAATAATAAAATTTAAAATGAAGTTGCATGTTGCACTGAAAAGTTTTATCTTAAATAAAAAAAATTTAAAACCAAAATTTATCAATATAAAAATTTATAGTAAATGTTTATTTAAATCAATCATTAATTACGTAATAAAAATTACATATGATTTTCTAAAACCAATTTATATATTTCATTTAAGAACGATAATTATTTTTTTGTGTAAATAAGCCTTTACATTTAATTAAAATTTAATAGTGAATAGAATTTGTTTGTTAGTTGTAAGCGTTCAAATAAAATTATTGAAACAACAGTCTACACAATGAGAACTGTTATAAAAAGTGTTCCCGCGAAATTTGTAGAAATGAACTGACATGATTGGGTTTTTACTAGTTGTGGCAAAAACCGTCGAAAACAAAAACCGGTTAATCGTTTTTAGAAAAATCAATTAACCGAAAAAACGATTCTTGAAAATCGTATATTAAAATCAATTTTATAATCGATCAATTTTGTTAACATCTTTGCAAATTTAAACTACTACTTAAATCCAGATCCATTTAGTTTTAAAATGTTAGTGGTTGCAACCTCTAACGTTGAATAATCTGAATTAATATATATTATATTGTAGTGGTTGCTCCATTAATGTTAATAATCTGAAGTAAAACGGTACTAGGTTTATACTAAACATTTTAAAAATACAGGATAAATATTTTGAATTTGTTTAATTAATTGTAAAAACGTGGTTTATAAGTTTTTCTCGTTACTTATCTTACTTTGTAAAAGACTTCCTTTACAGTTTCTTACGTTTGCCAAAACCGACCGTGTATCCGTACAAAGTAATGACAGTTTTATGCTGACAAGTGTTCTTTGAAGAATAATTTTAGTTAACATTAAGAGAATTAAAATAGGCAAATCTTAGTTTGTTGGTGCAGCAGGTAAAATTTGTCAATGTTAGGATTATAGGATATTTTAACATTTTTTTTTATTGTTTCCCTTATATGTCGATAATAAAAGAAACTATTATTGTATTAACGTTTGATAAATTTATTAATCGATATAAGCGTGTAAGATTGGTCCAAACCGTTGATACTATAAATAAAGAACCAACCGTAAGAAATAGTCATCGTAAAGCTCATGACGAGCAGTTATTTCCTAAAATAATGCTCTAGGAGTCAGAATTACTCTAGCCGAGCCTCTGCCCTACGGTATCAAAATTTCAATCGTTTGGTCGCTTAAAATGACATTTTAGACATTGACCTCAGGCCACTTTTTTCGGCCAGCTGGATTTCTTACCACCGTCATTTCATGCGTGTAGTTTTTCTGGCAGTTTTTTATTCCGCGTTTTATATATATATATATATATATATATTATTTTATAAAGTCGACTTTAAAATCCATTTCAAAAATTTGACTTTAAAACCGTTTGTTAAATCGATTTTAAAAATGTCAAAGTTGATTATATAAATCAATTAACCGATTAATCGGTTTTCAAATTTTTGAAACAGCAATTAATCGAAAATCGATGAATCAATTAAACGGTTAATCGATTTTTGTTGCCACCACTAGTTTTTACAGAATCGTGTCGCCGAATGTTTATAAAAAGATTACAGCGGTACCTGATTTTTTTGTGTGCGAATCCATTTTGAATAGTCAAAGTGTAAACAGGAAGACAAAGAGGAAAGTTATTATGGAGACAAAAGGCATTCAAAATGTAAATGTAGAAGTGTTAACATCTAAAAAGTGAAGAGACAGTGACCGAACGTCGAAAGATTAAGATGTGGAAACTACACGGAAAGTGATTAAACGTTGAAATACTAAGATGTGGTTGACAAATAAAGAAAACATGTAATAATTAAAATCGGTTGAGTGAAATTAAGGACGTTATGTATTTCCAAATGAATGTGTACAAATTTAAGTCTCCGATAAATGAGATAAAATTGTTGGGAACAAATTAATCGCTAGCGTCGTTACAGCTGCGTAGTAATTGGCCATGCGTTGTAAAAATTGTTATAAACAATTAAGAACAATAAACCATAAATAAAGAAAAGTATGGAAAGTATGGGGAAAATGCTGTTACCATCGAGATTATCAACGTGTAGAACTAAAAAAGAACGTCCGATGCGTAATGGTTAGTCTAACTAAAATCTTGTAAATAAATTTATGTTCAAATGGTAAATTAGATTTAGTACGTAGAATTTTTTCTTTGAAAAGTAAGTAAGTAAGGTAAAGTAAAAGTAAATTAAGTTTTTATTAAATTTTGAATTAGTATTAGGTATTTGTGCATGAATAAAAATTAAATATGTGCTATGAATATATAAAACTGTTATTATATTAAATTAATCATTTCAATTAAAAACCAAACCCAAGACTTCTGAGATATATAAACTGAGATAAAAATCGAAGTTAAATTTATGATTTGTTTAAATAATTAAAAGTTTCATAATTAAATTAATTTTTTTATTAAAAGCATTCTAGCAATCCATCGAAATATGTAAATTTATATAAAAGTAAATTAAACAGAAAACTCTTGAAGAATTAAAAATAAGTAAAAACTACATGTTTGAACTATTTAACAGAATCTAGAATAAACAACGTAAAAAATAGAAATTCATAAAATTTCAGTTGCTACATGAAACTGTCGACTTAAAACAAAGATGAGTGACAAATAAAGTGTTTCAAATTTTAGAATTATGACAGTATTATTACCAATTTACGTCTCCTAGAAAATGAATTTGGCTTCAACGACCACAACGTCTAAATTGGTGACCCTAGCGTGATTCCCAACTAAAATACAACGTAATGAAAATGGTACTTAAACCAAAGGCGCAGCGTTATAAATGCAAAAGCAAGAATAAACGCATACATACAACATACAACTTACAATAAGATGAAACACAACCACAAAAAACTAGAATCTACAATTTTAATATTTATCAGACTGCCCCGTTCTTAAACAGCATGTTCGGACATTCAAGACCATCAAATTGATTCTACAACAACGTAACAAAGAATAAAGTTTAAGACACAAATTATTATCTATTGAACACGTTACATTTCAGGAAACTTATCATGTGTCTGTTTCGACACGGCCAGAATTTTGTCATATAAAGAACGCGGTCGACGTAACGCAAACTTAATCATTAAAAAAAATTTAAATATTTTAATCCTATCTAAATAGTGACTAAAAGTATTATATATACTTGGTTATTACACCGTACTAAACTCAAACAACAGCTGAGGGGGATCAAACCCATCAGACAGACTGACCAACATATTTATATCTATGATGGAGAGGTATAGATTTGTAAGATAGTACCACAATTAAAAGAGTAAATAAATCTATACTATTTTCTAGCAAAATTTTAACCACAACTAATCATTTAAATGACTATATCATTAGTATACAGAGTGAGTCATAATTAGGTTCAAAGTTTTCAAGGGTGTATTTTCTGGCCCAAAATATTTAAAAAAGTTCTTATAAAATTTTGTCAAAAAAGGTCGGAGTTATAACCGTTTAAAGATGGTGTTACAGTAATTGATTTTCTTATTGATATCAAACTCAACTGATCTGACAACATTGTCAGTTTGTTTGTTAGAAACATCTCAACTACGATCGTTTTTCTTTTCCACCGCATTCTCGATGTCTTTGTAGGGTTGACATCGCAACCCCATTCTAACCAATCCTACATCCGCGTATTACGTATGTAGTAAACGCGGAAACAATAACAAACAATTGCAAGTGAGCAAATGCAAACTCAGCTTTCGTAACGGCTTTGTTTATTAAGCACACTAACCTACTTCGCATGTATAAAACGAAGTAGGTACAACAACACAATTCAGTTCGGCAGTTCGGCAAATTGGCAGTTCGGCAAAGCAGTAAGGTTCAACAGTTCGTCTCATCATTTCAGTTCGGTACATCAATTCGGTGCAGTTCCAACCAAATAATGAGGGCAGCCGAAACAACAACAAGTCACCGCGCCATCATCAAGCGAAGCTCGAGTCCATCGGTGCAACTCATTCTGGGCCATCATCTTCTGCATGACACACGACGCCGGAAGATCAGGTGACATTGCTTAGCACGTAGTACGCCGAATACTACGTGCTGACAACAACATTTTAATTCATTAGAATTAGTATAGCTCGACTACGCTATGTACAATAATAAACGCTGCTAAATTATAATCCAAACGCAACCCTTTCTCTGATTCCAAACCGGTGTTTAGAGTAATACACCTTAAACACCACATTAGTGACCCCCGACGAGATTAAATCAGAGAAGGACAAACATTCAACAAGGAGCAACACGGCAACAACATCAGGTATAATTACAAAAAAATTTTTTATACCTACGCTACGACATGAACGGGAAAACAACCTCCACTAGGCCCGCTACGCTCGCTGCCGCTCCAACCACCGCCCGTCAACGACAACACGTACGCCACATCAACTCTGCCATGACGACACGTGCCACCGCTGCGTCCGCCATGGACACCGTCGGCACCGACCTTCTCCTCACTCAATGATGTAACGCACATCATCTTGGGCTGATGGACCACAAACAAAGACGTTTCATCAACACCATCGCCCAAGAAAAACACATCAAGATGAAACGCAACAACAGCTGCAACAACCACTAACGCCACGACCGCTGTTTCAGAGGAACACACGATCACGACACGCACTACGTCTCGACGACATAGCCGTCAACGATCAACCGCACTCACACACACGTCACGGAACCAACAGGCCCAAGTATTCGACGTACATTCGCGCTGGAGCCGCATGCTCGCCCACACACGTCACGAAGCTTGGACGCCTAGTTCTGACGTCCATTCGCCTGTCACATACAGGACGCGCAGAACAACGAGCTCGCGCACACAAGCTGTCGAATACAGCACACCCAACGCACAAATTCGCCTCTGGAGGAGCAACAGCAACAAAACGAAAATCAGCATTCATAACAGCGCCAACAAAAGCGCGCCAAATGCAACATCTACAACAAGCGCAAACGAGAGCGCACCAAATGCAGCATCCACAACAGCGCCAACGAGAAGCGCACCAAATGCAACATCCACAACAAACGCCAACGAAAGCGCACCAAATGCAGCATCCACAACAGCGCCAACGAGAGCGCACCAAATGCAGCATCCGCAACAACGCCAACAAGAGCGCCCCACAACGCAACAAGAAGAAAACCGCAAAACAATTTTTTTTGCCTATCTTCGCGTAACAATCATCGACACTCTTTACCATGGATCAATCCACTAAAGAGGGCCCCCTGTGGGGTTAACATCGCAACCCCATTCTAACCAATCCTACATCCGCGTATTACGTATGTAGTAAACGCGGAAACAATAACAAACAATTGCAAGTAAGCAAATGCAAACTCAGTTTTCGTAACGGCCTTGTTTATTAAGCACACTAACCTACTTCGCATGTATAAAACGAAGTAGGTACAACAACACAATTCAGTTCGGCAGTTCGGCAAGTCGGCAGTTCGGCAAAGCAGTACGGTTCAACAGTTCGTCTCATCAGTTTAGTTCGGTACATCAATTCGGTGCAATTCCAACCGAATAATGAGGGCAGTCGAAACAACAACAAGTCACCGCGCCCTCATCAAGTGAAAACCGACCGAAGCTCGAGTCCATCGGTGCAACTCATTCTGGGCCATTGTCTTCCGCAAGACACACGACGCCGGAAGATCAGGTGACATCGCAAAGCATGTAGTACGCCGAATACTACGTGCTGACAACAACGTTTCCATTAATTAGAATTAGTATAGGTCGACTACGCTATCTACAATAATAAACGCTGCTAAATTCTAATCCAAACGCAACCCTTTCTCTGATTTCAAACCGGTGTTTAGAGTAATACACTCTAAACACCACATCTTTTTGTTTTCTGTTTCACCGATATCATTCATCATTATTATCTGTAATTACTTTTTTTTATGATTAATTTTTTCGAAAACCGTTTAACAAAACGATTTTCAAAAAGAGTACCGTTTTTATTTATAAAACATAGAATTTCCATAATTTCAAATCAAATTGTCAGTTTTTTGAACGGATTATAAAATAGAGCCCAATATTTCCTAGTACGCCCTTGGAATGTAGGCTTCTAGTTGTAATTTTCACCATGTTTTATAATCAGCTGATAGCTCGTAATAATAATATAAAATGTGCCAGAATTTGTAAAAGTAGATATAGTCGTTTCAAAGAAATACAGGTTTGATTAGTTTTTGGACGACATCTTTAAACGGTTGACAGTTGACCTTTTTTGACAAAATTTTATAAAAAATTTATAAGTATTTTGGGCCAGGAAATACACCCTTGAAAAATTTAAACCTAATTATGACTCACCCTGTATAGTAATTATGGGGTATTCTTTTCAAGCGTATAATAATATTATGTATTACTTTACGGCGGCGGCGGCATAGAAATCTTAATTACTTAGGAGTAGTTGACGGCGGCACTTAAGTACTTAAGCACCGCCGACAAGTAAATTGCAAAATATAATCAATGATTTATTTAGATATTTTAGTTACAATTTAATTACATGTTCAATGTACAATTATTACTAAGCAAACTGGATTTGTTGTATAAAAATTCCTTACGGTTTATTTGGTTGTTTTTGTTTCTGTTTCCCTGCATTTGAAGAAGAAATAGTATATTTTATGCGGAACTTAACTACTCCTTATAAAATAATATACTGTTTTATTAGTATACTACTTATATTATACTTCAAGGATGTTAGTCGTAAAATTGGGTACCTTAAGTATCACATTTTTGATTTCACTGTATATCCTTACAACTGACAAATACCTAAACAAAGTAAATAATAATCCAGGTAATTTTATGATACGTAATTAAGTAATTATCGAAAATTTTATAAAGGTATAGGCTAACGCCTCGGTAGCAACTTTCAGAGATCAACACAAAATAAATGAATCTATAACATACTAGATACTATTTATTGTAATTTATAATTCTTAGGGTCAGTGTTAAAATCTTAAAAATTTTTATTCACACGTAAAAACCTGCAAACGATTTGTTTTTTTAATACCTCAGATTCGTCACATGCCTAATATAAACGTGTTCGTCGGTTTGTCTTAACATATATAACAGTTTAAATAAGAATTTAATCTCTCCTACAAGAAACTCCCTCGTATTACAAAAAATGTATTAATTAATTGAATTTTCAGGACTGGTGGGCAGCAGATACACCTGAAAAATTTTATCGAAAATGGAATGTTTTCGTAAGTGACTGGCTGTACATCTACGTCTACAAAGATTTATACGAGAACTGTTTTCCACAAAACAAATGGCTACCAAAGATTATGGTATTTTTTATATCTGGTTTCTTTCACGATATAATTATTTGCGTGTCTGGTCGTTTGTTCATACCAGTAACTACCATAATGTTTGCAGTACAAATGCCTTTTCTATTACCATTTCGTAGATACGTAAATAGTAATATTATGAACACATTGATATGGATTGCGGGTGCTTTATTTCTCAGCCTAATCTTTACAATCCTGAGTATAGAATATTTTGCTCGAATAAACTGTCCACTGCAAGACGAGTTGTTACTTAGTGTAATTAAACCAAGATTTTTATACTGTTGAAAAACATAAACAGCACCCTGTAAATCAAATGTGTAATGACTACTACTATTTTAATGTAAAATCTGTTGTAGTGTAATAATAAAAAATAATATATATAACAAATACAACTATACGAGGATATATTGAAAAATTCTTAGCCTACTATAGAACCAAACAAAATTTCAATGTCAAAATATTTTATTACTCAACATATTCTCCTCTTAATTGGATACATTTATTATAGCGAACCTGCAACGTCTCTAGACCTTTCAAAAAAATGTTTCTTCTTGCTCTGCAAACCAGACCTACACAGCTTCTATTACCTCCTTGTTGGAAGAAAATGTACGACCATTTTAACCTTTTTTTCAGTTGAGAAAAGAGGTGATAGTCGGACGGAGCCAGGTAAATAAGGGGGGTGTTCTAGTAATTCAAACCCTAAATCACGAATTTGTTGCATGACAACATGAGATTTGTATGCAGGGGCGTTGTCCTGCAAAAACAAAACACCTTTGGATAGCTTTCCGCGTCTTTTCTCTTTAATATTTTCCCGTAGAGTGGTCAGTAATGTCGAATAATAATCTCCAGTTATTGTTCTACCTTTATCCAAAAAATCAATCATGATTACTCCATGGCAATCCCAAAAAACTGAAGCAAAAACTTTTCCAGCAGATTTTTGGACACGAAACTTCTTAGGTCTTGAAAAACCAGAGTGTCGCCATTCCATTGATTGTTGCTTTGTTTCTGGATCGTAGAAATGTACCCAAGTCTCATCCATAGTAACAATTCGGTTTAAGAAGTCTACATCGTTTTCAAATCGAGCACTGATCGAACGCGATGCTTCTACCCTTGCACGCTTTTGGTCAACATTCAAACATTTGGGGATCCATTTTGCAGCAATTTTTCTCATGTCCAAATTGACGTGAACCATATGATGAACGCGTTCGTATGAAATATTCAGTGCTTCAGATATCCGTTTTAGCCCAATTCGACGGTCTGATAAAATCATGTCATGAACTGCATCGATATTTTCGGGGACTGACACAGAAACTGGCCTTCCCGATCGGTCATCATCTTCAATGGAAAATTTACCTCTTTTGAAGCTTGCATTCCAATTTTTGACGGTCGCATACGAAGGACATTGATTACCAAGGGTATTAAGCATATCTTCGTAAATCTGCTTACCTCTTAACCCTTTTAAATACAGGTACTTGATGATGGCTCGATACTCCGATTTTTCGATTTTCATAATTTCGGTGGAGATCTTTTTTTATTTAATTTATTGCGTGACTCTGGTTTACTTTTTTGACGTCAAACCTTACACTGACACTTCTAATAAGTTATTGTTCGTTGCTATGGTAACGCAATATTTTGATTATGCAAGGAACTGGTCTAGGCAAACTAGATATCAATACACCCTCGTATAATCTAATAAAAACTATAAAATCTATAAAACAAAATCATTTTAATGTACTGTTTCGCAGTAGCACAAACAAAACAAAAGTAATTGTTAATTATTATGTCTAAAGAGCGCCCAATCAGCAAGCCTCCAAAGAGGTTTTTGCTCTTTCTTGCTAACCTAGATTCAATGAGTTATAAATAGTATCCAAAAAAAACAAAAACAAAAAATGAATAACAAAAAAAGAGGAAAAAAAAATATGTTAGGTACAAAATGGACAGATAACAATTATTGATTGTTTTGTTTTAGCTGAAGCTTTTTTTCAATTTTTTTTAAAGAGATCAAAATGTCGCAAATGTCGCTTCGTCTTCACAAAGTCTACTATTAATAATATTGGTGATGTGAAATGTAAATTAATCGGGCTCTGTCAATTTAAACTTCTAGTTCAGAAGTAACTTCTTTTTGTAACTTACGACTACGAAACACTAATACGTTAGACTTTTTCGCATTTATTTTTAAAAAGTGATTCTTTGATAATAATAATAAATTTAGGAGATTTTCGATAAATCGATCAAAAGCTGCTTGTGTATCACTAGGTTCAAACAAATAATAAAGTTGTGTATCATCAGCGTATAAGTGGAATTTACAACTTTTGATAGAGGAACAAAAGGTGGACGAATAAAATGCGTAAAGTATGAGACTTAGAATAGATCCTTGAGGGACTCCACTAGTTACACAACTGCTATTTGAAACTGTCTGATTGAATTTTACCCTTTGAGTTCTGCGACTAAGATAATTTTTGAAAAATAATTATACGTTATCATCAACCCCAATATTATGCAATATGGCTATTAAAAGGTCATGATCTATCACGTCAAATAGTTTTGAATAATTTAATAAAATCAAAGCAATTATGTTATTGTCATCTAATGATCCAAAAATGTCGTCAGAAATATTAAGTAGAGTTGTAGTGCAACTGTGACCAGCTCTAAACCCAGATGGAAGTGATGGTAGTATGTTGTTTAAATTTAAGTGATTTATTAGTTGAGAAGTTACTATTCGTTCTAAAATTTTAGACAATGTTGGAAGAATACTTATCAGTCGTAGGTCTGTTAAATGTTCAGGGGCAGATTTTTTAGGTATGGGAGTTATCAGTGCTTCTTTCCAAACTTTTGAAAAAACTCCGTTGGTTAAACAAAAATTAACAATATGAGTAATATGTGGTAACATAATCCGAGAGTAAATGTTTATTAAATCGATACCAATTCCATCAATTCCAACCGCTTTACTTTTAATTATATTTATAATCTTAAAAACATCAACTTCTGCGATTACTTTAAAACTCAGGGTACTAGTAACAATAATTCGAACATTCGAGTCATAATAATCTTTAAGATTTTCAAAATTATCGGTTTTAATAGATTGTGAAAATGAAGTAAAATAATTATTAATTTCATCTACATTTTTCAAATTTTGGGGTAACTCGGACAATTTAACCTTACCAATATTAAAGTTTCTTAGCATTCTCTAAGTTGCATTTAGATTAGAATTGCAAAGTTTAAATTGTAAATAATTCCTTTTTTCTCTTTTAATTGCTGCATTGGTTAGGTTACAAAATGTCTTATAATAATCTCCATTAGATAACAGTTTAGTTGTTTTTGCTTTTTTGTAAGAATTATCTCGTAAAGATCTCATTAGTTTAATGACACTTGTTAACCAAGGAGCAGGGCTTTTAGTTACCGTTAATGATATTAGAAGAGTATGTTTAGTATGTTTATCAATAAGCGATGTTAAATTTAGGTTTAAGAATTCTATCTTCTCATCTATTTGTGGGATATCATAAATTAATTCCAAAGGAATATTAGCAAGATTGGCTAAAAATTGATTAATGTTGATATTTTTATCATTTCTAAATGTTACTGATTTACTAGGAACTTTAACCGCAGCTTCGACATTAATAGTGCAACTAACAATACAGTGATCAAGAGAAGACAGTATGTTAGTATGTATAATATACGTAGAGTCAAGTACGATTATGTGATCTATTAAGGTTTCAGAATAATGTGTTGACGATGAAAGCACCTGTTTGAGTTCATGTGACTCAAGAATTTTTAAATAATACATGCTAATACTAGGGTGGGTAAGGGTTGGCATGTTTAGGTTTTAGTGGTTTTCTTAAACCTTGAAGTAAATGCTTTGCCAAGACGAAGCAATCCACAATTGCACACGGTTTCGTTACCACACTGTACAGGTTTATACTGATCTTCTGGGGCATCATACATAACACTTACATCACAATACAATATTTAAAATGTACCATACGATTAAATAAATTTAAATAATTAATTGTATTGCTATTATTTATATCTAACAAATTAATATTTGTGTCTCCCAAACAGAAGAGCTCATCGATATTAGTTAATAAAGCGGAAAGTGACTCTTCAAAACAAAAAAAAATCTTGGAATCTATATCTAGGAGACCTGTAAATAACGCCAACAAGAAATTTGGTTTTACCAATACCAATATTTATCTATAATTGTTCAATATTAGGATCTTGTTTAATAGCAATTGTAGTATAACGATATTGATTGCGAACATACAAGGCGACACCCTCACCTCGACCAATTCGATCTTTTTGAATAAGTGAATAGCCTTCAATATAAACATTCTCATCAATTATATCAGGTGTTAACCATGTCTTAACCGCAGCTACAATATCAAAATTGTCATCTTTAACAAAACTCTAATTCAGAAAAAATTCTAGAATAGATCAACAATTTATAAAAGCAAATGTTAGCATAAAAAAATAAAAATTACCAAACAAATAAAATCAGAATATTATGACAATATAAAATAAGATTTAGTATTACAATACAGTAGCGTTAGGGAGGCAGCGCTCATAATAATAAAAAAAACAAAACGCCTACAAGGTTTATAAAATTGAATAGAATACATTTATACATAGTACGCCAAGTACTCTACTAAAGTTAAGAATGTAATTTGATTAATATACAAAAATAAGGCAATACAACTCGTAGTACACGCAACAAATCAGTTTCATTACGTAACAACAAAATTCCTTTGTCAATATGTAACAGCAAATATAAAACACTTAGTATTACATTTTTTAATCTTCGTTTGCTACAGTCCATTCTTTTTATACAAACCAAAAGTTAACCCGATATGGAGCTCTCGAAAAAGTTATAGATATTTCTGTGAACTTTTGCATTTGTGAAAATTTTACTAAAATATAATAGGGTATGAGGTGTTCTATTTATAAAAAAGTTGATGTCAACTTCTGGTTCAACCGGAGGTGTCAGAAGAATAAAAATATTTTTTGTACTCGCAGCTTGGGAAATGACATTCGATATAAGTGTGTAGCCAACCAGGAAGCTTTTCTTCCTGCATCAGTTTGGAAAAAATTACAAAAAACACTAGCATTCACAGACATTGAAATAATATCATCGTAATTCAAATATAATTCTTAGTTGCTAAAAATCATTTTCCCAATAATTTTTGTTAATGAAAGCAAGAATTAATCTTGAAAAATCTAGACAAAGTTATTAAAAATTTATAGAGCCATCTATCCGTTATGTAAATTACTACAACTAAAAACGTCAACTCATAGCACTCTGCTAACTATATTAAAATTTGACATTAATGTAAAACAGTTGCTAATATATTTATTAACTGAATATTTGCTCAATACAAAAAATATTGTACAAACCTCTTGCGGGAAGATTATTCTAGCATTCGCGCTATTAAAGCACCGAGCGAACAAAGTGCTCATGTAGAAAAAAGTTCTTTTCGAACTTGGTTTGTAAATAACTATTAGTTGCTTCTAAATACACTCAATTTGTTTTTTAATGCTTGTCTTTCTATACTTTCATTGTAATAACATAATAAGAGAAGTTAAACACATTTATTGTGCATAATTTACAAGAATTGTAACGAAATTTACCGTTGTTATAGATGTTCAAAATTTATTTTAGAGGTAGGTGTTATTTTCATAATTTACTATAGGGATTATGACTTGATTTAGTTGCACATTTACAAAACAAATTTCAAAACAATCTGACAAAACAAGTGACTCAAATTTTTACTTTTTCTAAGTAGTTACAAAAATATAAATTTTCGTAACTGAATTATTTTAACACCTACTCTGATTATGAAAAATGTCACTTATTATGTCAAAATATGTTTATTGTTGTATCGGTAACTTAAGTACTACATGTTTTCCGAATATAATTTTTTTGCGAACGTATGTCTTATTTTTCATCTTACCTGTTTTTAAAGCAGTAGAGTTCGCTCCGTTTAGTTTGTAGAATTTTAAACTCTTATTTTTATTCAAAATAAGGTAGCGTTTTATGTATAAATTTGTAATACTTCGGTAGTACATTAATGTTAAAGTTTACACAGTAAGTACCATTATGAGAACAAAAACTGGGACACTTTCTACAAGTTAAATAAGCATATTATATACTTTTAAGATTATTAACCGTATTGACATCCTTTATTATTTACAAATCAACAAAGAATAGAGTGAACAGTTCAGGTAAACGTTCATGTATTGATGTAATTGATTTTTTGTATTCAATCGTGCTCTGGGGTTATTATTTCTCGTTCGTCACAATTTATTTTTAATTAATTCATCACCCTTTCAAGATGTGAGGTTTATTAAAGATCAAGACACCAACAAATTATTAACTGACTGGTATTTTAAACCCATGGCATCCAATAGGATTATCAATTATTTATCAAATCACCAACAGCACCAAAAAATAAACATAGTTAAACCTATGAAAAACAAAATAACAAAACTAAGTAGTCCTAAATATCTCACTAAAAATCTAACCTCTCTAAAAATATATAGAAAAATACCAATTATCCTACTAACATTATTAACAGAATCTTATACAATAATTATAACACTAACACACCATCACCAATTAATCCTCCTAATTCCAAACATACCTATACTAAAATTATTAATATACATAACTTGACTAAACACCTTATCCCATTACTAAAAAAACTAACGTCCACATAGCTACATACAATAACAATACTATTTACAACATTATCTACACACAATTAAAAGACAAGACAAACATTCTTGACAAACACAATGTAGTGTATAAAATAGACTGTCTTGACTGTAATAAATGCTATGTTAGCCAAACCAAACAAAAAACACGTAATATGATAAAAAATCATAAGTACAATTGCAAAAACAAAAAACCAAACTCTGCGTTAGCCGTACACCATATTGAGATGGATCATAATTTTAATTTTGATAATCCTACGATTTTAAATGTAGAAAGTAATTATAAAAAACGTCTAATAGCTGAAATTATATACATCATCAAACACAATAATAAAATTAATATAAGTCGGACACACAAAATTTAAGCAATATTTACTGAAATTCAATCAATAAAATAAAATAGAAAAAGGAATTCCCATTATCATATTGTTATCTAGTAATTCATGTTTGTTCGTTTCTACGTATAGAGTGTGTGTTGTATTAGAAATATTTATTTACATTTAATTGTTAATTTATTTTGTGTTTGTTTAATATCGCTGTGTTTTTTACACTTATTCAAGTGGCGGACCATTTATTTGTTTTAAGTTAGTAGTCGAGTCAATCACCTATAATTTAGATTAATGTATTAAAGATATGATGTTTATGTATATAACTTATCGTTAAATGTATTCTTTCTTTTTAATAAACAGAGGCCTAAAGAAATGCACATTCAGCTGCACGAAACGTTGCCTAAAAAAACGTCATAGTGGTTTTTTGGTGCCCCTCCTCAACAAAGAACAATCCAATTATTTAAATGTTTATGTTTGTTTTGGATAATGTGTTTAGCAAAAGTTGATTTAATTGCATTTAAATTATAAGAATATTTTTCTCGTTGTTTAAGATATCTTAGATGTTCTTTTAATCGAATTGTAAAATTAATTTTAGTTTTACCAATATATATTTTGTTACAAGAGCATAGTAGTTGGTATATGCCGCTTGATTCAAGACTATTATTGATATTTAATTTTTGTGAAAAAATGTTAGCTAAATTGGTAGGAGCTTTAAAGACAAATTTATAATCAGTTAATTTATTCAGATCTTTAATTATGTTAATAAATTCAGGAATAAAAGAAATTGAAATGTATTTATTTTTTAATTTTTCATTAATTAGAATTAATGTTGTTAGATTTTTTAAAATATGTACACTCATGAAATTTAAAACTTGGACACCACAATTTCTGTAAACAAAAGATTGCACATTGTGAAGCGGGCTTAAGGGTATCATTTACAATTCTAACAGCAGGTAGTCTCAGCAGGGGTTATCTTATAGAAGGACTGTAGAATGAATCATTACACTAAGCACTTTTAGAAAATAGGTAATTTACGTTGCTTACTTAATTTTTTCTTTAAAGAATATATTTGAAGGTATCGCTAATTAAACACCATAGCTCGATTAATTATCGAATCAAAATTTTGTTTAGGAAATGTTTACAAAATAAAATTAGAAATAATTTTGATTTAAAAACGTCTACAAGCAATAACTTTTAAATTAAATCAAAAACTAAACATGGTTATTTGGGTTGACTGATTATTACTTATTTTTAAATAAATCTAACCTACTAATTATTGTAAGTTATTAAAAAAATCATTAAACTCTCTATTCATAATATTTAGTCCTTACAAAATGTATATTTTATGACGTTTCATTTTTTTCTGTAGTTAATATAAAAGTGAAAATAAAAACTAAGGCAATTCTTATTGTCAACGTATATATTTAGTTTTTGACAAGAATTTATTACATAATTATAATTAAGATACCAAGTTATAGTTTAAAATTAAATGAAAACGTTTTTTTTTAAATAAAGGTATTACTATATAAATAAATATAAGAAATCAATAATGGGTGTGACCTCCATTATTATTGATACATTCTTGGAGGCGTCTGCTCATTGACGCTATCAAGGTATCAATATAATTAATATTAATCGTTTCCCATGCGGTATCAATGGCTGCAATTAGTGCATTACGGTTTACTGGTATAAAATTTGGCCCTTGTTGTCTTCGGATAACAGCAAGTATTCGAGCCCAAACATTTTCGATAATGTTAAAATCTGGGCTTTTTGCTGGCCAGGGTAACAGCTCCAAGTTATTTGCTTGTATCCAGTTGCGCACAACCTGCGAAGTATAGGGTCATCATATCCCGATAGTTAATTATCGAATGTTCCAAGAAAATATGTGTAAATAGTAAATGGAATCTACTAACGTAACGTTAAGTCGTTAATTATAGTTACATAACTCTCCTTTCATAAGATATAGTTCATATTAATATGCTTATTGTAAAGCTTCGTACACACCTGAACAACAAACCGAGGAACAAACAGAACAACGAACCGAACGGCAATCGGAACATTAATTTGGACGGTGCTACGTACGAATTTTAGAACAGATTCGCAAGTCCTGATTGTTCCACGAACGGTTTGCGGCGTTCCCGCAACTTGTCGGTTTTTCTCCGACATCAAAAAAAATGCGCGCGAATGCGTTTGCAGGTTTGGACGAATCTAAACAAAACGGCGAACAAACTTATGCGGGAGAATTAAATTATTTATTTTTGTCCTCCCTTTTGTGGGTTTGTTGTGTTTTAGGTAATATTATGGAGTTGACAGAAGAAAAATGTTTTAAATTAATCAGTGTTTAAGAATGCAAGAAAAAATGATGTCCCTATTAGCATCATTTGGGCGGAAAATTTCCAAAATAAAAAAAGCGAAGTAAATTATAATTTTTTACTCTTCTTTGTGCGTAAAAATTTGGTTGGCACTATCTTCTTGTTTTCCGCAATTTTCTCTTCTCAATAATAAATAATATGAACTGAAAACTACTGAAAATAATTATGGGAACAGCACAAACGTTCCGTTTGTTGTTCGGATTGTGGAAATCATAAAAGATCGTTTGTCGTTCTGGTTGTTGCTCGGTTTGTTGTTCAGGTGTGTACAAAGCTTTACAACTTAAGCAACAATTTTTTGGCGAATAAAGATTAGTTTGTGATGTAATATTAGAAACACAAATTTATATCATATCAAATTTATGACAACTTAAAACCAAGAACGTGTATGTTATTGCTAAGAAATTATTAAGGAAAAAGCGCAATTGCAGTGTAAATATTTATAATTAGATATTTTCGAAAGTTTATAAGTCCTCTATTGTAATCTTAATACTTAAAAGAAAATCCTGTCCATTAGCATTATAAGGAAATGGCTTTTACTTTATGAATAAGTTTCAATAACAATAGAATATCCTTGCTTGTTTAATTTACTTCCTTTGAGTCATATTGCTCTAAGGGTTGTTACATTGGTCATTAGAAGTATGTAATAAATAAACAATTACCTACTGTTTGAGAAGAGGTAGTGTGAACCAATAAATAAAGTAAGAAATGTAAATTCCATTTTAGTTTAAAATTTCAAGTGTTGTGAAAATGCCACCTCATCTCGGTGCTGATTTGAAAGCGCGGATTGTTTCGGAATTAGCGGCGGGCCGTAGCGTGCGTGAAATTTCACGTATGTTAGATATACCAAAAAGCACCGTAGGGCATTACCGAGTAAAATGGAATCTTGAACACACTTTGGAAAGAGCCATCGGAAGTGGTAGACCTAAAGTATCACACGTGCTCAAGATCTCGAGTTGTTTCATTACGTAACAGAACAACCATTTGCTACATACTCCAGGGCTATAGCAGATACACATTTTCCCGGATGCCGTATAACTGCACAAAAAAATTAAAGGAGATGGGAATAAAAAAGTATAATGCTGCTGCGAAAGAAGTTCTCAGTGACAAAAATATGAGACGTCGTCTGGAATTTGCAAGGCGATATGTGAACGAACTTTTGGAATTTTGGAATCGAGTGATCCAGGAGTTTGTTGGGCTATCGATGGACGTCTTGATTCTGCTGCGTATTTAGATATTTTGGAAACTATTATGAAACCTTCAGTCGAAGTGTTTTATCCAGACGAAGATTATATTTTCCAAGAAGTAAGTATTCTTATTTCACTATACTTTCTCCAAAAAATAGTTCGGAATCTGTTGAATTAACATTTTCATAATGTATTTTTGTTGTTAAAGGACAACGCCCTATTCATACTTCGCGGGTTGTGCGCAATTGGATACGAAAATAACTTGGAGCTGTTACCCTGGCCAGCAAAAGCCCAGATTTTAACATTATCGAAAATGTTTGGGCTCGAATACTTGCTGTTATCCGAAGACAACAAGGGCCAAATTTTATACCAGTAAACCGTAATGCACTAATTGCAGCCATTGATACCGCATGGGAAACGATTAATATTAATTATATTGATACCTTGATAGCGTCAATGAGCAGACGCCTCCAAGAATGTATCAATAATAATGGAGGTCACACCCATTATTGATTTCTTATATTTATTTATATAGTAATACCTTTATTTAAAAAAAGTTTTCATTTAATTTTAAACTATAACTTGGTATCTTAATTATAATTATGTAATAAATTCTTGTCAAAAAACTAAATATATACGTTGACAATAAGAATTGCCTTAGTTTTTATTTTCACTTTTTATATTAACTACAGAAAAAAATGAAACGTCATAAAATATACATTTTGTAAGGACTAAATATTATGAATAGAGAGTTTAATGATTTTTTTAATAACTTACAATAATTAGTAGGTTAGATTTATTTAAAAATAAGTAATAATCAGTCAACCCAAATAACCATGTTTAGTTTTTGATTTAATTTAAAAGTTATTGCTTGTAGACGTTTTTAAATCAAAATTATTTCTAATTTTATTTTGTAAACATTTCCTAAACAAAATTTTGATTCGATAATTAATCGAGCTATGGTGTTTAATTAGCGATACCTTCAAATATATTCTTTAAAGAAAAAATTAAGTAAGCAACGTAAATTACCTATTTTCTAAAACGTGCTTAGTGTAATGATTCATTCTACAGTCCTTCTATAAGATAACCCCTGCTGAGACTACCTGCTGTTAGAATTGTAAATGATACCCTTAAGCCCGCTTCACAATGTGCAAACTTTTATTACAGAAATTGTGGTGTCCAAGTTTTAAATTTCATGAGTGTACATAATTAAATTTATTAAAAATGTTTAAAATAATTTTGAATAGAAATTGGTTTAAATGAGTAATATAAAAAATTGTGTCTAATTCTTTCCTAAAATTGGTTTCTGATAGAGGTATGTTGAATAAACGGTTGAAAAGAAAGTAGAACGCTGATAGTTTTTGTGAAAAATGGTGATTTGATGAAAAAAGAATTGTTTGAACTGTAGTTGTAGGTTTTTATAAATGTCAAAATTAATAGAATTATTTGAATGGATACAAATATACGTATCTAGAAATGGAAGACAATTGTTTTGAGAAATTTCTAAAGTGAAATTAATTCTGTGATGTAAATTATTTAAGTAATTTAGAAAAACATGAATTTCTGATGTGGAACCTTTGAAAATGCAAAGAATATCATCAACGTATCTATTCCAGAATAAAATATTTTTATTAAAAAAAGAATTTTTGAAAATAAAATTAACTTCTAAATTATTTATAAACAGTTCAGCTAAAATAGGTGGAAAAGGAGAACCCATTGGTAGTCCTTTTTCTTGTTTAAAAAATTGATTGTTGAAAGTGAAAAATTCATTATTTAAACAAAATTTAAGTAATTTATCTGTTAAGATAATTTTACATGCACTTCAATTTTTTTAATTTGGCGGTCGGTGGTGGGAACATCCCCACACAAACTTGATGTGTGAGCGGGCTTCACCGCGTATTAATGCAATGCACGCTCGAGAGACGAGTCGCAATGTATTATTCAATGCATTATAAATTTTAATAAATGTATTAAAATAAATAAAACAATTAAAATTTAAACTACAGTCCACTCTATCTAAACATTTTGGTCCATCTCGCTGGATAAAGATAAGATTTGATGAAATTTTATCAGCATATGAAGATTAAATCCGTTGCCGTTGCCTTCACGAGGTTCGACACCGCTATTGAGAGGCCATCGATGAATGTAGTTGGGTTTACCATGTAAGTCATTTCACACTCCTAATACGTAGTTCAATTTGTCTGCAACAATTAAATATAAATCATTAGTAATGGCTAATGAAGAGGTAAATGATATGCATGCTTTAAACCGTAAAAGAGGTGCAGTAAAGCGCAAATTAACCAATTTTACAAATTATTTACATCCAATTGATGTTAAGTTTGTTAACAATGAAATCTTAGATTGCAAATGCATTGCTGAGTTAAAAATTAGAATGAATGCATTCAAATTAATTTATGCGGAATTCGAAGTAATTCAAAATGATATTGAATTGTTGTGTTCAGATAATGATTTGGAAACGCAATACGACGAAAGATGTTCGTTTGAAAATAATTACACAAATGTATTAGCAAATGCAAAAATTATTTTAGACAGCTACGAAAATGATCGCAATTCCGATGAGGGTCGGCGATCAAGTAGCGGTTCGGTCGATTCATGCTTGTCGAACGTTGGCCGTGTTGCTTCCGACGTTCAAGGCATAAAGTTACCGGTTATAAATTTACCGAAATTCAATGGAAATTTTAAAAATTGGATTGAGTACCGTGATACTTTTGACTCTTTAATTCATTCAAATAAAAGTATAAGTACCATTCAGAAATATCATTATTTAAGGGCTTCCTTAGAAAACGATGCGTTGAAAACTATTCAATGTTTAGATTTTTCAACCGAAAATTATGAAATCGCGTGGGATATGCTAAATGAACGATTCAATAATCAAAGATTATTAACACATAATCACATAAAAGCTATTCTCGAATTAAAATGTAACAATTATGAATCTTCAAGCAATTTAAGAAGCTTGTTAGATACCGTTTGTAAACACATTAAAGCATTAGAAATGTTAAAATTACCAGTTCAATATTGGGATGCATTTCTAATATATATTATTAATTCAAAATTGTGTCGTGTTACACAAAGAAGAATGGAAAAAATTTCAATATGCAATTAAAAGTCCCAATTTAAATGATATGAAAACGTTTTTAAATCAACGTGCAAATTTTTTGGAAACAATCGAAATTAACAAATGTGTTAAAGGTGATAAAATCAAACTAATACTAAAGTACGATCACTTGTTTCCACTAGTTTTAAAAAATATAAATGTAATTTTTGTAAAGAAAATCACAAGATTTATAATTGCACCGAGTTTGAGAAATTGTCGATTGATGATCGGTTCAAACATGTTGAAAAATTAAATTTGTGTAATAATTGCTTGTGCGTAGGACACAATGCAAACGATTGTAAATCAAAATTTATTTGTAAGGTTTGTGCCGACAAACATAACACTTTAATTCATATAAATAACAATGCTAGTTTCAAGTCTACCGAAAGGCAGGTGTCTTTATCAACGCGGGGAAAAGACGTTTATGTATTGCTTTCAACAGCACTTGTGTCAATTTTAGATGCACAAGGAAATTCCCATTTAGCACGCGCTCTATTAGATAGCGGGTCGCAATCAAATTTTATAACAAAAGATTTATTGTGTAAATTAAAATTAAAACAAATACCTACAGAGACATCCGTAATAGGGATAAATCAAATAAATTCAAAGCTAAATTTAAAATGCAATGTACAAATTAAATCACGTTTCAATGATTATTGTACTGAATTTCCATGTTTTATAATAAATAAAATTACGGACGATTTGCCAGCTTGCGTAATTGATGTAACAAGTTGGAATATTCCTACTGGAATAAGCTTAGCAGATCCAAAGTTCAATGAGTCTAATCAAGTAGATTTACTTTTAGGTGCGGGAATATTTTGGAATTTGCTACTAAGCAAAACTATTCATTTAGGGAAAAATAAACCAGTATTACAGGATACGAAATTAGGTTGGGTTCCCGCGGGTGTGCTTGGCAATTCAAATGGAAAAAATTCTGATAATTTTTTAGTAACAAATGAAAGCGATGTTACAGATTTAAATTTTGATTTAAAAAGATTTTGGGAATTAGAGGATGTTGAAAATGAATTAGAAAATTTTACATTAGATGAAGTTCAATGCGAAAATCACTTTGTAAATACTTTCACAAAAATGATAATGGTAGATTTGTTGTTCGGATACCGTTTAAACATTCACCCAATTTGTTAGGTGATTCGAAACAAATAGCGTTAAAAAGATTTTGAATTTAGAAAAAGGTTTCAAACTGATGACAAGTTAAAACAATTTTATTGCAGTTTTATTAAAGAATATTTAGAATTAGGACATATGTCAAAATGTACCTTACCAATAAGCACCAAATCTTGTTTTTACCTCATCATGCGGTATGGCGCTTAGATAGCGTATCGACAAAATTAAGAGTTGTTTTTGACGGTTCGGTTGCTACCGATTCCGGTTGGTCACTAAATTCATTGCAATATATAGGAAAACCATATCAAAATGAGATATTTTCTATGCTAATTAGATTTAGAAAATACAAATATGTAGTCTGCGCTGATATTCAAAAAATGTACAGACAGATATTAGTTGATCCTGCAGATCGACCATTACAGCTAATATTATGGCGCGATAATTCGAATGAAGAAATATCGCAGTTTATTCTAAATACTGTTACTTATGGTATGGCATCGTCTCCATACTTAGCGTTACGTTGTTTGCTACAAATTGCTATTGAAAATGAACAAGAATTTCCGATTGCTTCAAATATAATTTGTAAAGATTTTTATGTAGATGATCTTGTTACGGGTTTTGATAATGAAGACGAAGCTGTAACAGCTTGCTCAGATGTTTCATATTTGTTAAAGAAATCGGGTTTTATATTGACAAAATGGGTAAGTAATAGTATGAAAATCTCAAAAGAGTTTT
The DNA here is from genome assembly GCA_030710515.1 of Abscondita cerata. NCBI lineage: Eukaryota > Metazoa > Arthropoda > Insecta > Coleoptera > Lampyridae > Abscondita > Abscondita cerata. Next base: position 405,012 of record JALBCR010004303.1, on the reverse strand, counting down.
GTTTATCAAATACTGATTACATTATTACTGATAAAGTCAAAACACTGGGAATGCAATATAATACCACTGACGACGTTTTGTCTTTCAATATCACTAAATTAGAAATTGTCCAAAATATAACGAAAAGAAAATTGTTATCCGATATTTCCAAGTTTTATGATCCTTTAGGACTAATAAGCCCTTGCATTATACTTGCAAAAATAATTATTCAAAATTATGGACGTTAAAGTTGGATTGGGATGATGAAATTCCAAGTGATCTTTAAACAAAATGGATTCAATTTAGTAAAAGGCTAAATGATTTACATGATTTGAAAATAATCAGAAGAGTGATTTGTGAAAATGCTAATAATATTCAATTACACGGCTTCTGCGATGCCAGTAAAAACGCATACGCAGCTGCAATATATATACGAAGTGTGAACGACTATAAAACGAAAGTTAGCTTAATATGTTCAAAAACTAAAGTAAGTCCTTTGAAAGAATTAAGCACTCCACGTTTAGAATTGTGTGGTGCAATTTTACTGACAAAATTATTGACGAAGGTATTGAATGCACTAGATCAAATGAACTTAGATTACTATTTATGGTGTGATTCAAAAGTAGTTTTAAGTTGGATAAATATGCCAATTAAAACGCTAACGGTATTTGTAACTAATCGTATAAATCAAATTAGGCAAAAAACAAAGGCAAACAAACGGTTTTATGTCAATACAAAGGACAACCCTGCTGACTTAGCTAGCCAAATAAAATTATGAATTCAGATTTATGGTGGAAGGGGCCACAATTTCTTTATGAAGACACAACAATGTGGCCTAAAACAGATATTTCTTACGATAGAGAAGTACCAGAACTAAAATTACAAATAAATTTAGGTTTAAATGTTGAAAATTCTGCCTGGTTAATTAATAGGTTTTCTTCTTACACAAAATTAAAACGTATATGTGCTTATATTTTAAGATTCATCTACAATTTAAAGGCAAGCAGATCAAATTTACAAAAAAGAATAGGTGTATTAACTGTTAACGAGCTGAATGAATCAAATGTTAAACTTATCACATTATCGCAGAATGACAGTTTTTCAAAAGAAAAGGAACTCATAAAGGAGTCACTAATTTCAAAAAATAATAGGTTAGCAGCCCTTACACCATTCTTAGATACGGACAATTTAATTAGAGTTGGGGGAGGTTAAAACATTCTAACTTACCTTACAATTTCAAACATCCCATTTTATTAGATGGAAAACATTATTTTACTTATCTAATATTTCTCAATGAACATAAAAATTTATTTCATGCAGGACCCCAATTGTTGTTGTCAATCGTGCGACAAAATTATTGGCCTACCTCAGGTATGAATCTCGCAAAAAGATTACTCGTTCTTGTATTCGGTGTTTTAGATCAAAACCGAGAACGTTGGAAGCAATAATGGCTGACCTTCCTAAGGCAAGAGTCAGTGTGAATAGTCCGTTTGAGAATACCGGTATTGATTATGCTGGTCCTTATTTAATTCGTGACAGAATAGGTCGAAATTATAAATTGAATAAGAGTTACATTTGTGTATTTATTTGTTTTGCTTATAAGGCAATACATTTGGAATTGATAACAAACTTAACCTCAGAATGTTTCATCGCGGCATTACGACGATTTACCTCAAGAAGGGAAAACCTTCCCGTATATTTTCGGATAATGCGACAAATTTTACCGCATCAAACAACGCACTAAAGTGCTTGTACAAATTTTGACAAGTGCAAATGATGAAATTTACAATATGTGCGCGAATGAAAATATTGCGTGGTCGTTTATTCCACCCAAAGTCCACACTTTGGTGGCATTTGGGAGGCGGCCGTAAAAGCGTTAAAGGTCTTTTAACAAAGGTGTTAAGCAGTAATCATTTAACTTTTGATGAATTTTATACTTTATTAGTACAAATTGAAGCTGCGTTAAATTCCGCCCAATGTACGCAATGTCTTCTGACCCAAATGACTATCAACCTTTAACTCCATCCCATTTTTTGATTGGTAAACCTTTAATCACAGTTCGGACCCAAATATATTGGAAATCAAGCAAAATAAATTATCCAGATATCAGCTTTTACAACAATTATACCAAGGGTTTTGGAAGCGGTGGTCGAGAGAGTATTTTTGCACTCTTCAACATCGAAATAAATGGAAAGGGAAGAATGCAATCAACATAGAAGTAGGAGCACTGGTTTTATTACAAAATAAAAACTTACCTCCTTGCAAATGGGCCATCGGCAGAATAGTGCAACTGTATCCTGGAAAGGACCGGGTAGTGCGGGTGGTATCTGTAAAGACAATGCACGGAGTGTTTAAGAGAGCAATTACAAAGATATGTCTATTGCCCTTACCTGAAAATAAAAATTAAATAAATATTTAAGTTGGTTTTAAGCAAATGTATACTTACGGATTTGTTTATTATGTTTATTATCGATTTTGCATTATGTATTCACATTTTATGTACCTATTGTTATGTTATGAGATTTTTGTTCTATATATATATATATATATCTATATATGTTACTTTGTACGTATCTTATCACGTTCAAGGGGGAGTTTATGTTAAGATAATTTTACATGCACTTCAATTTTTTTAATTTGGCGGTCGGTGGTGGGAACATCCCCACACAAACTTGATGTGTGAGCGGGCTTCACCGCGTATTAATGCAATGCACGCTCGAGAGACGAGTCGCAATGTATTATTCAATGCATTATAAATTTTAATAAATGTATTAAAATAAATAAAACAATTAAAATTTAAACTACAGTCCACTCTATCTAAACATTATCTATATCTGAAACTATCAAGTTAGGCAATTCACTATCATGTAAATAATTGGATATGAAGGAATGGTTTCTTCTGGTGGTATTGAAGGATAGAGGTTAACGATGTCAGAAGATATTAAAGTTAAAGATTTTTGTTGTTCTAATTTTAATTTAGATAAGTTTTCTACTAATTTAATTGTGTTTTTGATAGAATAAGATGGTTTGAAATTAATTTCTTTTGATATAAAGTGAGATAGAAATTTAGTAATAAAAGTATGTTGGTGAAGATTTGTAATTAACTATTGGTCTAATAGAATGGTTGGTTTTATGTATTTTATTTAATTAACTCCAGAATCAAACATTTTACATATCTAGTTTATATATATATATTTTTTTTAAATTCTTTTATTACAAACCAATTATGTTTTTCTAAATTTCCATGTAAACCAATTGTCATATTTAACGTTTGTAAAATAATTTTGACAACTTCTGAAGATGACTCACGATATATTTTTGAGTTGAAACTAGTTATAATAAATAATAAATAAATAAATAATATTGGATTGCTTAAAGCGTAAATAGTTTATATTTATGAGTTATGATATTGTATAGTATTAAACACGCATTCGATTACTGAATACGTAAAAAGTAACTAAAAGGCACTATGACTATTGCAATTCAAAAGGTCATTGCCACTTTACAAATATTTTAAAACAAAATAATCAAAATGGTTTTTTATGAAGCACTATATTTTCGTCGTAAATCAAGTAGAAATTGTTTTAAAAATAGAATAGGATGTAATTAAAATTATTAAACACAAAAACAGGAAGTCGACAGGAACTCTCTTAAAATAGCTTTTGTGATAACATCGCATTAGTTTTTGTTGATAATTTTACATGTTATATGAACGATACATAACCATTTTACGAATACTAAACAAGCATACATAGTTCGAGCTTGTAATATGTCAATAAATTGCAGCACATTACGCAAAAAATAATTGTTTAGACATCCATTACTTGCGTAACGGCTCACAAAAAGCACATTGTAGATAAAATAAAGTAAGTGTTTATTTTTTTTTTATTTGACATTTAAATAATATCTGATGGTTTTTTTTCAAGCACATTAAATCATCATCACAACCATTACCGTTCACTGTAGAAACTACATCAGTAACTGCACTTTAAATATTACAAATAAATATACAGGAAGAAATACATAGAAAGGTAACAAAACTATCAATTAATTAATTTGTAAATAAAATATTATAATTTACGTACACTAAGTATTAAAATTAGTTTTGTTTTCAGTATCAATTACCAAATCAATTACGAATTATCGTTTTTATCTTCTATTAGCACTAATTTTGAAATTAATTTCTAAGACCATTGCAAAATATTTTCGTTTGGACAAAAATTACAAAAAAGGATGCTGTTGTATACGATTTCGGAAGATATAACAAAGAATATTGTCTAAAACTAGAAGAAATTTATGAAAAAGGAATAAAATACTGTAAAACTTATGTAGTTGATAAAGTGTCGTATGTATAGTAAACGATTTTAAGTAAAATAGATGTTATTTATTGGTATAGAATGTTTTCCAATTTTTTTTTTTAGTTTTGATGTAGATTTGAAATTGAATAACTAAATAAATTTTTGTTTTACTTTTATTTTTAATCAATGTTATTACACAAAGTTTAAAATTGATTGACACAATATTGACCATTATCATATTGTTTACGATAATAAGAACACATTCATATTTCTTTTGGTATCCTACTTTGAGAATTTGGGTTTGAGTTACTTTTAAAACAAAAAATTATATGAAATATTTATTCATTAATAATAATTTTAACAGTGCAATGCGAATTTTTAGTATTTACGTAAAATTAATTACAACAAGGACAAGATGGAAATATGTCCTGTTGTTGCCAATACATCCCTCAGACTTCGCCCTCGTGATATAAGAGGAAACTTATAGAAACATTTTATTTATATTGCCCTAGTTGTAATAATAAATATAAAATTTAAAGTGACAACAGTTTTATAATAATAAATATAGCTAGAGTGACGCTCTAGAACAAATTATGCGAGTCAAAGTGGACCACTACATTTCAGAGCGCGTAAAATATGCTATTTTTTTGTTTTACTCGGTTACAATATTTATTTGCATGATCCATGTAAAGATTTCTGTTTTCATTTTTCTTTCGAGGCCGATAGATGGCTTCACCATCTAGCCTTCTCTTTGGTTCCCTATTGAATTTCAGTAACGATTTCCCAAAGTCGTCGTTGTCCAATCTTACCAAGACAAAGTTTGCAGACCGACCGAAGGGAGGTCTGCAATTGTCGGAGTGCGACAAAAGTGTTGTTGTGACACGTGTTCTTCATACTATTTTTTAGTATTTCGCAAACATTTACTTCAAGAAATAAATGTTAATATATGATCTAGTGTTTTTTGGTTTAAAGGTATGTTGGTAGAGTAGTTGATATTCTAATAAAGTTAGCAACAAATGCTGTTAAAAGTTTGCTATCTTCAAAATAATGTGTTGAGATTTTTAATCACCGTTTAATTCACGAGTTAGTTACAAAACTTTTCAGTCGACCGTACTTTGTAATTTTAATAAAATTATATATAATTATATATAATAATTCTAGAGAAGAAATGCTATTGTGAACGCACCACAAACACAAATTTATAACCTAACTTCATCCTTTCTACTTTTTGTGAGAACTTCGTCTTTTTATTTCCAACAGTATTTTAATATAAGCTCACCAAGTTGATGAAGAATTAAATTACTCAATTTCGATTGTTTTGTCGAAATAAAATAGTTTTCATCTAGTAAAACAAGAAGACTAAATTGTTTTGTGGGAACGGATTGGTGCTTAATCAATATAATGGTGCACCTACAAGGACAACACCAAAAGCGTTTGACAATGTTTGATATATCATGGATGTAACTTAAGCACATCTCGAACAAGTTGAACTTTATATAATGACTTGTAGCATCATACCGAAGAAAGATATTTATATCCTCACTGTGTGAAAGCAGTTTACCAACTTATTGAGACAATTATCCTGCTTATATTCAATACTGTCAATGGCTTTGCAACACTTATCAGAGACATATTTGCTTAAGACTCCTTATCGATGAAGTTTGGTTTTACATTTACCGTTCTATCATTTTACAAAACATGTGCATGTAGAGTTAGAAAAAACATTTTATTAAAGTGGTTTCGCTACACCTCCAAAAGATTTTTTCAAGAGTCGGAATGTTTACTTTTTATAGTTTTGATTTTTTCTTACAGCTTTACTTAAAGAATCTAACTTTTAAACAATGAGTAAATAATATTGAAAAACTACGTGAGAGAATAGTTTGTAAAATAGATATCCTGAACACCCTTAACATCTTATTAAACGTTATCATTGGAATGTTGCATATAGTACAAAAATGTCTTAAAAATCACTGTGAACAAATTCAAGATTTATTACAATTGTAGATTAATGTCGATTTGTTATTATTAAAATTTGCTTTGCTACGAGGATGTATTGATATTTAGTTAGCCTAGACCAGTACCTTGCTTAACAAAATATTGCGTTATCATAGCAACGAACAATAACTTATTAGAAGTGTCAGTGTAAAGTTTGACGTCAAACAAGTAAACCAGAGTCACGCAATAAATTAAATGAAAAAAGATGTCCACCAAAATTGTGAAAATCGAAAAATTGGAGTATCGAGCCATCATCAAGTACCTGTATTTAAAAGGGTTAAGAGGTAAGCAGATTTACGAAGATATGCTTAATACCCTTGGTAATCAATGTCCTTCGTATGCGACCGTCAAAAATTGGAATGCAAGCTTCAAAAGAGGTAAATTTTCCATTGAAGATGATGACCGATTGGGAAGGCCAGTTTCTGTGTCAGTCCCCGAAAATATCGATGCAGTTCATGACATGATTTTATCAGACCGTCGAATTGGGCTAAAACGGATATCTGAAGCACTGAATATTTCATACGAACGCGTTCATCATATGGTTCACGTCAATTTGGACATGAGAAAAATTGCTGCAAAATGGATCCCCAAATGTTTGAATGTTGACCAAAAGCGTGCAAGATAGAAGCATCGCGTTCGATCTGTGCTCGATTTGAAAACGATGTAGACTTCTTAAACCGAATTGTTACTATGGATGAGATTTGGGTACATTTTTGCAATCCAGAAACAAAGCAACAATCGATGGAATGGCGACACGCTGGTTCTCCAAGACCTAAGAATTGATTTTTTGGATAAGGGTAGAACAATAACTAGAGATTACTATTCGACATTACTGACCACTCTACGGAAAAATATGAAAGAGAAAAGACGCGGAAAGCTATCCAAAGGTGTTTTGTTTTTGCAGGACAACGCCCCTGCACACAAATCTCATGTTGCCATGCAAAAAATTCGTGATTTAGGGTTTTAATTACTAGAACACCCCCTTATTCACCCGATTTGGCTCCGTCCGACTATGACCTCTTTCCTCAACTGAAAAAAAGTTAAAAGGTCGTACATTTTCTTCCAACAAGGTGGTAATAGAAGCTGTGGAGGTCTAGTTTGCAAAGCAAGAAGAAACATTTTTTTTTAAGGTCTAGAGACGTTGCAGGTTTGCTGTAATAAATGTATCCAACTAAGAGGAGAATATGTTGAGTAATAAAATATTTTGACATTGAAATTTTGTTTGGTTTTATAGTAGGCTAAGAATTTTTCAATATATCCTCGTATAGTTGCCTATACTAATATCAATTTTGTTTACATTAATGTAAGACGTAAATACGCGGTCGATGGAAGAATATTGTTTCTTAAGTTTTGTTTCATAAATTAACATTAAATTTTTTTTAATATTAAAATCTACTTAATAAGAACTAACCAAACAAAACCTCACTAAATTTTCTTACGTCAAAATTAAATCTGTAAATTATTTGGTTATACACTAAAATTTATAAAATCCCTAAAGCAGTACGGAAAGAGCTTCTATTTCCGCATCGTGTACAATACGGAAACAAAGCTATAGAAATTGCGAAATAAAAAAAAATGTTTTTGGAGCATAATGTACGACGCGCGTGAAACGTTTTTTTTGGATATTTCGAATAATTCTGTTACATAGAAGAAAATGAAAGAATACATTTTAGTGATTAAACATTGACTTTAATTAGAATCAGGTGGTAACAATCGACTTTTCTGTATCTTCCCGGTTTGTCGAAATTGATTAGTTACCAATTTATTGTTAATGAGGGCCACTGACTCCTAGCAAAGAATGTGCCGTTGGTGGTGAGTCAGAACAAACCGACAGTTTAGTACCCTAATTAAATTAAAGACAATAACATGTAGCACAAAGCAGTTTATTAGTTAATTGGTAAACGATTAATTATAACAGTCTTCGTTATCATTAGGTACAAAATTTCCTTAAAACGTATTTGCAATTAAACGACGTACGACGAACTTAATTAATCTACGCAAACAGATACTACCAAAATAGCGGTACGTTTGACAGTAAGCGCACAAAGCAGTAGTCGAAGCTGGTGTTATTTTGCGAACAAAAGTAATCAGGTTTAAATATTAACTTTAAATACCTGAAAGTTGATGTAATCGACGGTGGCTTAACATCCACGTGAACCAATTTATGCGCATTGTCTGTTGCTCCGCAAAAAATTCGGATAAATGCCTTAACTCTTGAAACAGCGGAGCGAAATAGTTTTACCATTACCACCACGAATATCAGCAAGCAAATGCATCGAAATAAACGTAATGTACCGAAACAGAGTGTAGTGATCTATCGGCTATCACAAAAATGTTCAGCGAAAGCACCATTCGCGCGTAATTGCAAACAATTCACGTTACACCATAACATTAAAAACGTATTTCAAATTATCATTTTTTGGATTTCCATCGTTAACTCCGACCTTTAACGTTTCTCTTATATATTATACGAAGGTGTTTCGCTAACTACTTAGACTTCTTTCAGTGTAGAATCTGATTTGAATGACGAGTTGATTACCTGACTTTTAGTAGTTTACCTTGAAATTTCGTTTATTTGTTTTAACTTTCCCACCCAGATAAAGCCCCTTACAAATCCATTTTAATTGTATAATTAAAATAAACGCGTTCCCAATTAATTTATTTATTTTTTTCCTCAATTGATGCAGTGTATTTCCATGAATACATAAGTATCTTCATTTCTTGTTTGTTGTTTTGTTTTTTTTTTTACTTAAATTTTATTAGTTTTTTTACAACTTAAGGATTATCAGTACGTTTAGTATTGGTAATTTACATGTAAAATTTCCAATTTTTGGTTTCTACCCGTGAACCAATTTTGACGTGTCATGTGTCAAAATCTAGGACTGAATGTGCTCTATCCGCTAATCACATTTTTGACAAAGGTCACCTAAATGAACTACTCATACAATGGTCTTAAAAAATGACCAGATGTATTGAGAAGAACAAGAAATATTAAATATTTAAATTAAAGTGTTTTGTGTTGGACAATTGAAGGTAAGAATCATTTTTATTTAATAGAATATTTAGTATGTATATAAACAAGGAATATCTGTAGGCTGCTACGCATTCACCTTACAATTCTTATCACAAATAAAAAATATTATTTTTAAGAAATGTTACATCAATGTATGTACTTTTCTTATCCATAACAATAACAAAGGAGGGATCCGCATTTCACAGTAGGGAAATATTCTACTTACAATTGTAGTGAGGCAAAGATTCGCCAAAGTTTTTGAAATTTGATGTTGTAGAAATAAAAAACTACATCTAATTGTAAAAGGATAAGAAAAGTAGGTTACACACATTGATTGAACATTACTTAAAAATCTTAATAATTTTATATTTGTTATAAAAATTGTACGGTGGATGTGCATCAGCCTCACAGATTTTTCTTGTTTATATCGTGTGTCTCTGGCAAGAAAAATTGGAGGTGTTATACATTTTTAGCTTCTTGATCTTAAACAATTATTTGAAACTCATGGAATTACTGAAGATTTTTAGAAAATGTCTAATTAAGGTTTGTAATGTTATGAATAATGAGAGAGTAAAGGTTTGTGCTTTAAATTATTTAATTTGCTATTTCTTTTTTGACTTTCTATTTCAGGTTTTACTAGAATCCAGGAGTCAACAAACAAGATTATTATTTTAAAACCAACCAAGAACATTTGTAAGAAATATTGTAATTTCAAATTCGGTTTTTTAATTAAAAGTGATTGTGGTTTTGAGTTTTAATTATATCGTATTAAAAATTATTTTCTATAAATGTGTTAGTGGTAGTAAAAAGGACCGATTTGTATGTGGATATACATAAGTTAAAGGTAATAGGTATTACATGAGAAGTGCTTGGCTTATAGCAACTGGTTAAAATGCTGTCCATTTCCTGCTGAACAGTGCCCCAAAAAGAAGTTTCGTTGCACATTTGTAATCATATTTGCTGGTATATTGAAGCCAACTTCCACAATTTTACTTTTTAAAGACTCAATTGCGTCGTGGGTTCTGTCGGTATAAACCTTCGAAGATATGTAAAGTCATAAAAAGAAGTCTTTGAGGGACAAGCCTGGTGATCTTTGTGGCCAAGTTACTTTCAATCCAGGTTTTAGGAAGTGCTTCATTTAAAAGTTATTTTATTTGATTAGCATTATGTGCTGGACACCCATCATGCTGATACAAACCACATTGACATTCATCGGTGAAGCAAATATTCTTAACAAAATTCGTATTATTATTGCGTATCTCCATTAATGTTCACAAAATTCTTGCCTTTTGTCAGCATCGGTTTATGCTTTTTAAAATTTGATGAACTCGACACCTATTTACACCACAGTCGATGCTTAGTTGTCGAATACTAATATTAGTGTTAAATTGCACAACACCGAGTACATTGATTTTTTTATCGTTGTCCATTTTCTGGTGTTGTTAAACCTGCTTTGAACGCTTGTGTATACTGCGGTTTCTCTGCCGATCCGGAAAAAGTGCAGCAAACAAAACAGAAGTATTTCTGTAGCTTTCACTTCTGTATACCCACTTAACCATTTAAACTTTCTCAGGTATTGTATACACACTTATTTTCAAAAATGAAATTAGAGAATATTACAATAAGGAACACGCAATATATTAATATTCTTATTCTTATCCAAAAAGTCATTATTTTGGAAATACAGGGTGATTAGATATTTTCATATTTTAAGTGTCCGGCAAAATTATCATTTGTTAAAAAATTAAAATTAATCATGCTTTGAAATTGTCACTCTGTGAAATAAATAATAAATGTTTTCTTTTTACGAGTAAAGAAAGTGTTTTAAACGTGTTATTTATTCATATTCATCAACATATTATTCGGCGCCCGAACAGGGACTTGGTAATTTGGTGCAAGTCTAATTGCAATCGAATATTCAAGTCATTCAATCAGATTTGGTAATTACAATTATGAAATTATAAAACACATCGCAAGTCTAATTGCAAATTCACAATATTTGAAGAGACTTAATTGCGATCGAATTATTTGTTATTATGGTTGATTGTGATTATCGAACAACGAAGCGTAGTTTATCGTCTCTTTTAAATAATGCAAAGAAGCTGCAAGATACAGCAACTTTGAGTCAAATCGAATCGTTAAATTTTGAAATTGACAAAACGATCGAACGGTTACATACATTGCTAACAAATTCAAGTCTGACCGTCACTCAAGAAATGGAAGATGAGTCGATACAGCACGCTTGGAAATCAAAATGGCCCTTATTAGTCGTTTAGATTCAATCAAAAATTATGAAGTTGAAAAGCAAAACAAAACTCAAAAATTCAACGATTGTGTGAAGTTGCTAAAAATCGATTTACCACGTTTTAATGGTAAAGTCGAGGATTGGATCACGTTTCGCGATCTTTACAACTCCGTAGTTCACGTCAATCCAAGAATTAGTCAAGTTCAAAAATTTTCACATCTAAAGTCACTGGTTATTGGAGACACATCTTCTGTGATTAAATCAATTCCTATGACAGCGGAAAATTATGACATCGCATATGACCAATTGACGAGAAGATTTAACAAATCTCTTTTAATTATTCGTTCAATTAAGTAGGTAAGTGAAAATTTTGCCAATTTACTTTGCTTTAAAGTTCCACGAAACTATTCAAATATTAGATTTATTGGGTGAGTACGCGTCGTCTCGTGATTCTTGGATTAATTCATTGATGATCGAAAAATTTATTAAAGGTTTAAAACGGAAGTGGGCTGATAAAGTAGCACTCATAGATGAATCCGATTTAAATCAACTTTTTCATTTCCTTGACGAAAAATGTAATGCGATCGATATCTTGATAGACAATTCAAAACTTAAATCAAAACCTAATTAGCTTGACATTAAATGTAATGACAAACTTTAAATGATTTTTTGTTCTCAAGGTCATACTATTAATAAATGTTCAGAGTTTCTTAAATTAAATTTGAAAGATCGTGAAAAAGCCGTAAATAAGGCGTCGCGTTGCTATAATTGTTTAGGCAAAGGTTATTTGCTAAATAATTGTCGGTCAAAACAGAACTGCAGTGTATGTAATAAAAGGCATAACACTCTGTTACATCCTGAAACGTGTCAAATTGCGTCGTCGAAGACTCAAGTGAGGATTTCGTTAGTGCAAATTCGATCAACGATCGATCCTGTTTATCGCTTTTTCTAACAAGAACGAATTCCAATCAAGCCATTGATAAATATCTGTTCTAGATTCAATGGATCTGATGCAATGACTGTGGTAGCACACATAACTCCAATTCTCATTAATCGATTACCTCAATCTGAACATAAGATTTCCGTCTATGAGAATCTTATTAAACGTTTTGATGTGGCTGATCATACGTTTCATTTACCTGGTCTTGTTCATTTCATCCTCTCAGCATCCATTTTCTTTTCAGCACTCAAACCCGAGAAATTTATTAATCATTCGGATAATCTAATTACTCAAAATACAGTATTTGGATATGTAGTATGCAGCAAGGAAAGACCATATTTTAAAGACATTATGATTAATAACATTATTATTGACGCTGATCGAATAAATGATTGCCTATTAGAAAAATTTTGGGATTTGGAAGATCCAATTCATTGTCAACCTATTTGAACACACGAAGAAGAAGATTGCGAAAAACAATTTTTCGCCCGTGTACGACGTTTCCCTGATGGTCGCTTTTCTGTAAACATTCCTTTTAAAATGTCACCTAAAGTTCTTGGAAATTTGTATGATATTGCATTTCGTCGGTTTCTTAACTTAGAGAAACGTCTTCATTCCGATAATGCTTTAAAAGTTGAATATTGCAAATGTATGCAAGAGTATGAGAATCTAAAACATATGTCATTTTAAAAATCAATAAGACATCACTTATTGCTGGCAGTTATTATATAATTCCACATCATGGAATTTGGCAGGATGGACCGTCAAAAAAAAAAGTTACGAGTTGTTTTCGATGCTTCAGCAAAAACAACATCTGGAATATCTCTAAATGGTATTCAGCATCCAGGTCCAACTTTGCAAACCAATATAGTTGACGTTTTGATTCGATTTCAATTACCAAGGTATGTTATGACTGCCGATATTGAAAAAAATGTATCGGCAGATTATCATAAACCATAAACAGACTTTACAATTTCATTGTATTGTTCGCCATATTTAGCTATCAAAGTTCTACATGAATTGGTACATCGAGAAAGCCACAATTTCCCGCAAGCTGACAATATTATACTTAATAACAGATTTGTTGATGACTTCCTCTTCGATGCGGACTAATTGGAAGAATTGATATCTATCAGAGATAAATTAATCAATTTATTTGCTCCCGGAAAATTTGTTTTGAAGAAATGGTCTTCAAATAATCCAAACGCAATTGAAAATATTCAGAAAAATCCTCTCGTCAATCCTTTAATAGTCACTGATAATTCAATTTGTTTTAAAACTTTCGGTTTAATTTGGTACCCTCTTGATGATCAATTTGCATTTAATTCGAGTGAAACTGAAATAAAAACGGGCTCTGCTATCAGATGTTGCTCGCATTTTCAATCTGCTTGGTCTAATAGCACCAGTAGTATTCCAACTTAAAGTATTGTTTCAGTTAACTTGGATACACAAAATTGATTGGGTTCAAGAATTACCTGAGGACATTATAAACAAATGGATGTCATCTCGTCATGAATTAAAAACTTTGCATAGTCTTCGAATTCCTCGACATGTTATAAATGGCAAAATTCAACTGCACGGATTCGCCGATGCATCATCAAAGGGCTACGCAGCAGTACTGTATCTGCGATCAATAAGCAAAAATAAATGCTCGACTCATCTCATTTATGCAAAAAAAAATTAACTCCGATCAAACAAATAAGCATACCTCGTTTAGAATTGTGTGCCGCTCATTTACTGGCAAAAATAACAAAATACGTTTTCGATTTGTTGCAAATGAATTCTGATCAAGTTTTTATGTGGCCAGATTCAACTATAGTTTTAGCATAATTGCATGATTTGCCTGGCCGGTGGTCAACGTTTGTAGGAAATCATACAGGTGAAATACATTCACTCATTCTCAAAATTAAATAGCTACATATTCCAACAAAAAAATCCCGCAGACATTGCTTCACGGGGTTGCTACGGCTCAGTTCTGATAGAAAATAAACTATGGTAGAGCGGGCCAAAATTTCTACAGACGAATCAAGTAACTTTTTTTCTAATAACTCATATCAAACTGAAGAAGCTAAATATCGCAATATGTTTATCCTCATTTTGAATTGATGTATTTAGGAAATTTTCATCTCTGAACAGATTAATTCATTGAATTGCCTATATTCTTAGAATCCAAGCTAGATTTAATTGTACTCTGAGAACGGCAGAATTAACGTTAGAGGAAAAAAGTTCAAATTTCGTTAGAGTTTATCATTCGACAAATTTCAAAAACTTTATTTTGAAAAAGAATATCATTTTTTACAAAATAACCAAGAAATTCCAATCAACAGTAATGTCGTTAAGTTGTCGCCCTTTTTCAATGAAAATGGTATGATCGCTGTTCGAGGTCCTTTTCAATCAATCAAATATGAACCAATCTTAATTCCAAAAGACATCTTTTTGATTTGTTGATTCGAAAAACACGTAATGATACATATCACAGTGGTTTACAAATTACCATGTCATGGTTGCGACAATCTTATTAGATACTCGATTTAAAACGTTCTGCAAAGCAAATTATCAATCAATGTGTTCGAAGTAATATACTAAATAGAATTACCTACAACTTACCTATGGGACCTTTGCCAATCACCCGTTTTTCCATTAATAAAGTCTTTTCTTATACTGGTGTTGATTTTGTTGAACCATTTAAATTAAGAGCGTTTCATACAAGAGGTAATTTAACTCGAAAAGAGTAGGTGGTTCTCTTTATTTGTTTAGCAAGTAAGGCTGTCTATTTAGAACTTATAATGAGTTTAAACACTGATTCTTAGATTCAGCGACTAAAGCGATTTGTAGCTCGCTATGGAAAATGTTCCAAATTATATTCTGGTAATCAGATATTAAAACATATCTCCCTGACTCCCTTATTGAGTGAAATTTTATCCCAGTTTATTCACTTTACTTCGGGGGAATCTGGGAGTCAAACATCAAAAGTTTTAAATTGCATCTTTTAAGATCATTCATTGGTACAACTTTTACAATTGAAGGATTTTTAACAGCTCTTTGCAAAATTGAGAGAATCTTAAATGCACGTCCACTTTCTCCCGTGTCAATGAATTCAGATCTTGAGCCTTTGACGCCGCATCACCTAATTTTTGGACATAAATCAAATTCAGTTTTTAAATCATATTTAATTAATAGCAATTATAAAACGCAATTCAAACATGTTTCAGAAAAAATAAAGTCATTTTGGTGCCGATGCCGAAATGATTACATTTCTCAATTATTTCCAAAATCAAGGTATGACAAAGCAACCAAAGCACCTGCCTTGAACAATCTTGTGTTTATTAAGAGACCGACTAATCCACCGAGATTATGGAAATTTAGAGAAATTATAAAATTATTCCCTGGTCTTGATTGTCAATGTCAAGTAATCGACGTACATACTTCCTAAGGAGTTAATCGTGAATCTTGTATAAATCTTGTTCCTATTGATATTAATATATCAACGGGGGGAGTATGATTAGATATTTTTATATTTTAAGTGTTCCGCAAAATTATCATTTGTTAAAAAATTAAAATTAATCATTACTGCTTTGAAATTGTCAACTGTCACTCTGTGAAATAAATAATGAATGTTTTCGATTTACAAGTACAGAAAGTACTTTAAACGTGTTATTTATTCATATTCATCAACACAGGGTGTTAAAAGTCGTTATTTTGATTTACTTCTTTTGCCAATATTCTGAAATATCTGGGTTAGAAAAAATTTCGTGACGTTATGTTTTTTTAGATAAAAAGTATGATACATGTTACAATTTTGCTTTGCTTATAGAAGGCGTTACCTTCAAGTTATAAGATTATTTGAGGCAGATCAAAAATTTTGTACATTAGAATTTAATTGCTGATTAACTGCTAAATAAATACTTTAAATACGATTTAATTGCTGCAGTAGTTCCTGAGATATTCAAAGATCTGCTACCTTAAAAAAAGTTAGCAAATCAAGTATCTAAAAACAGTGTTAGAGTTTGATTAAAATGCCTAAATGGATCAAATTAAGTGCTGTTTAAGTGATTTATGTTCGCTATTTCAGAAACAATCAAAAACTTTTTTTTCACTAATTGATCTACCAACTTTGGTAGATCAAATGTTAAAACTGTAACACATATATACATTTAAGTGCTACTTAAGTGCTTCATGTTCACTATCTTAAAAGCACTCAAAAACTTTTTTTTAAATAACTCATTGATCTGCTATTTTTAGCAGATCGAATGTAAGAGACTACGCTACACAACTACAGTTGAACTTTAACACATCTATATATTTAAGTGCTATTTAAATGCCTCATGTTTACTATCACAAAACTATCAATAGTTTCCCCGCTTGGGTTATATAACCTTACACTTATTTCAATTAATACAATCTTTACCATAATCTGCTAGATGCTTTTCTGATAAAAAACATTGTAGACATCTATTGCAGATGTGGATTTTATTTTGACGCTTAGTAAGTTGTGATTTTACCAAACACGATATATTACGAATCAGACAAAAATAATACTTAATAATGTGCTTACCCCTATTGTAAAAAGTATCCGATTGATCACTCGTATAACTAGAAACACTGATACCTTCAACACATTCCATAGCATTTTTTTTCACATTCTTCTTCTTCGTCGTCGTCGTCTTTTCAACAATAATTTTTCTTGAACCATAAGTAGATTGACAGAATGATGTTTAGCTTCAGATGTTAAATAAGTAGGAGTTTTTTATATTTGCCGTCTTTCTTCAAACTCAAGATATACACATTTATTAAAATTTATTGTTTTGGCGCTCACACTGTGGAATTTTATGTAAAGTCAATGGCTGTTCAATATTGTTGAAATTTAGTTCTTCTTGAAAATAAAGGTAGCTGTTTACATGATATGCGTTTACCTTATTGGGCAGTCGATATAAAATTTATTTTAAGATTTGTCTTCCATCTTTTATATAATTATATAAAGCATCGTCAAAACCTTGGAAACAATTTTCAAAAAACGGTTTCAGGTATTTGTCCGATAAATAACACTTGTTCTTAACCGGCAGCAAAATGAGCTTTGTACATGGGCCTACTTTACACGACATGATTGTTTTCTCCCCAACAATTTTATTGTTTTTTTTTGCTGTCTTGTAGTAAAGTCTTGTATGTTTTTAGAACTATTACAAAAGTTTCGTTTTGGACTTTTAGACCATAGTTAATATCGTCTTTGTGTAATTTAGATGCTAACCGAATGTTTGTATTTATTATATTAATAATTTTTTTAAATTTACGATTATTTCTTTAAACATTTTTTATTACACTGTAGACATGTTTAATGTTCTTTAAAATGTTATTTAACATCATTTTTCTCATTATATTTTTAATTAATTTTTAACGTTTTTTATTATATCTTTATGCTTACATTATCCACTACATATTGTTTGTTTATAGAAAATTTATATTACACACAAACGCATACCAAAACATATTCAGCGTTCAAAGATGACTTTATTTAAACTGAAATAGATCTAGTGATATCACACTTGAAAGCTTTGCGAATCGTAATCAACCTCCCACTATTTGCAACTTCTTAAATAAACTTGTTAATAAATGCCGCGTAGAGTTTTTTTGGCAAATAAGAGTAATTCTTATTAATATAAATTATAATTGCCCGACCAAATCTATTTTCTTGGGCTTTAATGTCTTGAATATTGTGATTACAAAAAAAATTTAGATTAAAGGAGAAAGTGAAATATTTTGGTCAGAAAAGGATGAACTTGAGGATGCCTACAGAAACCTATTTGTAACGTATATAAGAAACTTCGAGAAGCTGCTAAAAAAATCAATGAAGGGGAATAGAAATAAGACGTGAAAAGGTTTCAGTATGAGCTTACGCAGAAGATGTGCTGATTCTGGCAACGGAACAGACACAGATAAAAAAAATAATAAAAAATAAAGTAAAAAGGTGTTTAGATAAAAATGAGGTACCATTAAACGTAAGAAAAAATAAGTTACGATATATGTGGGTTGTTTTGCACCTTGATTTAAAGATGTTTGTTGGACTAAGACTAGGTCAAATAGTTTTGTTAACAAGGTGCGAAAAGTCGTGTTATGTTTTTTTTAACAGTAACTACCTACCAAAATCTTCCATAAAAAAGGTTCCAGATATTTCAGACTACCCCTGGCAAAATAAAGAAAAAAGGAGACGAAAATAGTTTAGGTTAAGTGTGGGGAACAAATGAAAGAGTTTTTGGGCAAGAGTTAGAAAAAAAAATAGATTTTTGAACAGTTGGTTAGTAGTATAATTTTGTATCAAAGAGAGATTTTACTGTTAAATAAATGGAGTCCGCTAGAAATGATTTAAGGAAAATATTGGAAGTGAAAACCAGGTTTATATAGGGCGAAACTCAACGAATTTTGATTAGAAGTTAAAGAAGACAAAATATAAGTAGATTTTTGAAATTACACAAATATAGTGGTTTTGGAAAACGTATTATGATATCCTATATGAAGCACTTTGCGTTATATTAAAAGTGGAGTCAATCTTTCTTATTTTAAATAAAAACTAGTATTTTTTGTTTCATTCTAGAATAATGTTGTAAATTCTAGACACAATTTGTGTACAATATACGAAGACAAAATTAACGATTGTTATTGAAATATTTTTATTAAAAAAAAATATTTTATTACTACAATCTACCAATTCTATAATACGTTTTTGCATAAGAAAAACCAAAGAAAATTAATTTCTTTGCGATTATGTAAAAAAACCCATGGTGGCAAGGTAAAAAATTGTATTCATGTTACTCATAGCTCGATTCATATAGCCCATTTTAACGACACCAAGTTTATTAAAACCAAAAAAAAACAACAACCACTTTGTTTTTAGAGATGGAGCAAAAAGCATTGAACATAAAAATTTAATTTGTCTCAGATTTAGAACAGCCATTCACTTAAACTATCGTTAATGCAAGAACATTTTTCAGACAACGGGTTTTAAAATGTGTTACAGGTTTGTTAATGTAGAACAAAAATAATAAATTTTAATTACAGTTCAGAAAACCTAACCGTAGCTCAAATGTTGCAGAGTGGGTCGCGGGGTGATTTATACAAATGACTGCTTTTAGGCTGCAGAATATTCAAGAAAGAAACAAACAAACTTGTAAAACCAGAAATTGACGAGATCGTTTTCTTAACATACAATTTGACACTATCTAGACAGTGTAGTGAATAACACACGTTATAAATTAATAAACAATTAAAACAGTAGTAATCACAAGTATCAAATATCACAGAGAAACAATAGATCCTAATAAGCATAACGTCACTGGTTAATCTGTTAATCTGGTAATTGCTGTTTACGTAAAACGTAAAGTTAACAACTAAAACTTAAATGCACGGTAGTTGACTATTAAAGTGTTCATTCAGTTAAACCAGTGTAAAATTATTTAAAATATTCGATTAAATAAAGTAAATATTAACAGATAACGTTCATCGAGGATCCTTTAACAAAAAGTTCTACATACCGAGTTTGAGTTATAAGGTTTCTTTATTAATTCACCACCAACAATAAATAAAAAAAAGCTAGAGGCGATACAAAATTTTACATATCTGTTTGTTTTGTTGACGGTAGGCGGTCTCAAACTCCAGTGACAATTCCTTTTGGATTTGTTACTAATTTTGATGATCTAAAGGCTAACGGAGACCATAGGGATCCGACGTCGATTCTAAATGCTATTTACCGGCACCACCATTCTCTTAAGAAAACGTCGTCGTTTAAGAGTAGATTCATTTTATTGCATTCTTCAAATTGTAGAAGGAGATAATTCCAATAGAAAACTCCAGGTAAAAGTTCTAACGCTCTTTTATTGTTAATAAAGGACAAATACTTAAGTACTGCCGATATTAAGATGTTTTCGTATTAACAGGACACTATCATTTGTCTTACCGACATAAACCAGGACAATTTACAACTTTATTTAAAAGAACAAAATTTTTTCTTCTACCTGAAGTATGAACCCACAAAACCATCTCTGACCGACCAACAGTAACTATCCTCCCTCCTTATATTTGAAAAAGAAAGAAAAAACCTCCAAGATTGCTATTACGCTCTCTAGTGGCCATTTTAAAACTTGAAAATAAATTTTAGCATTTTCTCTTAACTGCTTCTATCATATAATTCTTTTTACCGCAAGTCAGCCGGTAGGCCTCAAGACAAGATTTTATTTGTTTAATTATCTACTAACTTGAATTCATTAAAATTATGAGCTATAAAACTGCATCTCTGTCTATTTAAATTTCTGACTTAAATAAACTAATTTCAAAGTAACAAAAATAATAACAATAAATAAATTGAAACATTACATATCCTTCAACATTAATACTACTTCGTTGTAGCCATTAAACTTTTAATATATTTGTTTTCGTTATATTAATTAAACGAACAAACTTTGGGTGACTGTGCTAATGAATATATTTATTCAATTATATTCAAATTGTATTTATATGATACTCTAAAATATAGAATATTTATTTATTATTATCGTTGTTAGTTGAAAGTTAATCTTTACACTTAGTGGACACTGTAGGCATAGCATTTTGTCAATATAGTCTACTACATATTGTGGTACAGTGAGTAACTGTTACAATATCTATAATGTATTACGTTCATGGGATATTATTGTTTTTGTATCATTTATTGTTTCCGTAGGGTTATTTTTAAAGAAATATACTTGTGAAATTATAGACACTCATGTACCGGGTGACCAATTAAGAAGAGCACCCGACCATATCTCGTAAAGTAATTGTCGTAAAAAGACTTGGAGTAAAAATATTTATAACTATATCGGCCAAGAGAAAATGTTGAAAATATTTGTAAGTTTTAAAATAGCTGCCATGGAGCACAATCACAATCTTGAATTTTAAATCCCTTTACGAGAAATATTATTATAGATAGACACTATTTTAAAGCTCAGATAAATTTGCTGTTAAATTGTTTTAACTCTATTCTAAACCCAAATTACTTTTTGAGATATAGCCGAGTGCCCTTCTTAATTGGCTACCCGGCCAATTTAAAAAAACGAGTAGAAAAGCCACGGATTATTTTGAAAGATTAGTACCTCAAGATCATATAGAATGAGTTTTTTGCAACTTCTTCATGTTTTTAAATCCATCAAAAAATTTATTTGGTCGATTTAGAATATGTTTATGGGGATTGATAACTTTTAAATTATATTTGATAGTAACAGAATATAGAAGACTGTTCCGCCATAAATACTAACCAAAATATTTTCGTGCTAACAAATTTCAGGAATTCTGATCTTGCCTTACTTGATGAATCTATACTAGAAAAAGTCAAAATGGTAGAAAATTACAAAAACTTCAATAATGAACATAAACAGAGGGTTGAAAAATAAAATAAGATACTATAACACAATACAAGGTGTCTATCTATACATTGACACATTTTAACAACTTATAACTCGAGAACAGGAAAAGATATCGACAGCCAGTTTTCACTAAACTTAAACATAAATATATTTCAAGTTTCTGTTGATATTGTTGCCGCATGTAATTTTTTTATGGAATACGAATTAAAAAGGCTTTTGATCATGTACACTCATGAAATTTAAAACTTGGACACCACAATTTCTGTAAACAAAAGTTTGCACATTGTGAAGCGGGCTTAAGGGTATCATTTACAATTCTAACAGCAGGTAGTCTCAGCAGGGGTTATCTTATAGAAGGACTGTAGAATGAATCATTACACTAAGCACGTTTTAGAAAATAGGTAATTTACGTTGCTTACTTAATTTTTTTTTCTTTAAAGAATATATTTGAAGGTATCGCTAATTAAACACCATAGCTCGATTAATTATCGAATCAAAATTTTGTTTAGGAAATGTTTACAAAATAAAATTAGAAATAATTTTGATTTAAAAAACGTCTACAAGCAATAACTTTTAAATTAAATCAAAAACTAAACATGGTTATTTGGGTTGACTGATTATTACTTATTTTTAAATAAATCTAACCTACTAATTATTGTAAGTTATTAAAAAAATCATTAAACTCTCTATTCATAATATTTAGTCCTTACAAAATGTATATTTTATGACGTTTCATTTTTTCTGTAGTTAATATAAAAAGTGAAAATAAAAACTAAGGCAATTCTTATTGTCAACGTATATATTTAGTTTTTTGACAAGAATTTATTACATAATTATAATTAAGATACCAAGTTATAGTTTAAAATTAAATGAAAACGTTTTTTTTAAATAAAGGTATTACTATATAAATAAATATAAGAAATCAATAATGGGTGTGACCTCCATTATTATTGATACATTCTTGGAGGCGTCTGCTCATTGACGCTATCAAGGTATCAATATAATTAATATTAATCGTTTCCCATGCGGTATCAATGGCTGCAATTAGTGCATTACGGTTTACTGGTATAAAATTTGGCCCTTGTTGTCTTCGGATAACAGCAAGTATTCGAGCCCAAACATTTTCGATAATGTTAAAATCTGGGCTTTTGCTGGCCAGGGTAACAGCTCCAAGTTATTTTCGTATCCAATTGCGCACAACCCGCGAAGTATGAATAGGGCGTTGTCCTTTAACAACAAAATACATTATGAAAATGTTAATTCAACAGATCCCGAACTATTTTTGGAGAAAGTATAGTGAAATAAGAATACTTACTTGTTGGAAAATATAATCTTCGTCTGGATAAAACACTTCGACTGAAGGTTTCATAATAGTTTCCAAAATATCTAAATACGCAGCAGAATCAAGACGTCCATCGATAGCCCAACAAACTCCTGGACCCCGCGCGCTAACCCAACCCCACACATTCACAGAAAAATAACCACTTCGTTTTTTAGGACATATGTGATTATTTTCGTAACGAGTTCCTTCCATTCTAAAAACTTTTAGTGGTCCATCGTTGCGGCTATTGAACGTTTTTTCGTCGCTAAAAATCACTCGATTCCAAAATTCCAAAGGTTCGTTCACATATCGCCTTGCAAATTCCAGACGACGTCTCATATTTTCGTCACTGAGAACTTTTTCGCAGCAGCATTATACTTCTTTATTCCCATCTCCTTAAATCTTTTTGTGCAGTTATACGGCATCCGGGAAAATGTGTATCTGCTATAGCCCTGAGTATGTAGCAAATGGTTGTTCTGTTACGTAATGAAACAACTCGAGATCTTGAGCACGTGTAGATACTTTAGGTCTACCACTTCCGATGGCTCTTTCCAAAGTGTGTTCAAGATTCCATTTTACTCGGTAATGCCCTACGGTGCTTTTTGGTATATCTAACATACGTGAAATTTCACGCACGCTACGGCCCGCCGCTAATTCCGAAACAATCCGCGCTTTCAAATCAGCACCGAGATGAGGTGGCATTTTCACAACACTTGAAATTTTAAACTAAAATGGAATTTACATTTCTTACTTTATTTATTGGTTCACACTACCCCTTCTCAAACAGTAGGTAATTGTTTATTTATTACATACTTCTAATGACCAATGTAACAACCCTTAGAGCAATATGACTCAAAGGAAGTAAATTAAACAAGCAAGGATATTCTATTGTTATTGAAACTTATTCATAAAGTAAAAGCCATTTCCTTATAATGCTAATGGACAGGATTTTTTTTTAAGTATTAAGATTACAATAGAGGACTTATAAACTTTCGAAAATATCTAATTATAAATATTTACACTGCAATTGCGCTTTTTCCTTAATAATTTCTTAGCACGTTCTTGGTTTTTAAGTTGTCATAAATTTGATATGATATAAATTTGTGTTTCTAATATTACATCACAAACTAATCTTTATTCGCTAAAAATTGTTGCTTAAGTTGTAAAGCTTCGTACACACCTGAACAACAAACCGAGCAACAAACATAACAACGAACCGAAAGTCAAACAGAACGACAAACGATCTTTTATGATTTCCACAATCCGAACAACAAACGGAACGTTTGTGCTGTTCTCATAATTATTTTCAGTAGTTTTCAGTTCATATATTTATTATTGAGAAGAGAAAATTGCGGAAAACAAGAAGATAGTGCCAACCAAATTTTTACGCACAAAGAAGAGTAAAAATTATAATTTACTTCGCTTTTTTTTTATTTTGAAATTTCCCGCCCAAATGATGCTAATAGGGACATCATTTTTTCTTGCATTCTTAAACACTGATTAATTTAAAACATTTTTCTTCTTCTGTCAACTCCATAATATTACCTAAAACACAACAAACCCACAAAAGGGAGGACAAAATAAATAATTAAATTCTACCGCATAAGTTTGTTCGCCGTTTTGTTTAGATTCGTCCAAACCTGCAAACGCATTCGCGCGCATTATCTTTGATGTCGGAGAAAAACCGACAAGTTGTGGGAACGCCGCAAACCGTTCGTGGAACAATCAGGACTTGCGAATCTGTTCTAAAATTCGTACGTAGCACCGTCCAAGTTAATGTTCCGATTTCCGTTCGGTTCGTTGTTCTGTTTGTTTTTTTTTTTTTTTTTTTTTTTTTTTTTTTTTTTTTTTTTTTTTTTTTTTTGTCCGCATGGGAAACCATTAATATTAATTATATTGATACCTTGATAGCGTCAATGAGCAGACGCCTCCAAGAATGTATTAATAATAATGGAGGTCACACCCATTAT
Organism: Abscondita cerata; assembly: GCA_030710515.1. Lineage (NCBI taxonomy): Eukaryota > Metazoa > Arthropoda > Insecta > Coleoptera > Lampyridae > Abscondita > Abscondita cerata. Next base: position 379,865 of record JALBCR010004303.1, on the reverse strand, counting down.
TGATTTCTTATATTTATTTATATAGTAATACCTTTATTTAAAAAAAAAGTTTTCATTTAATTTTAAACTATAACTTGGTATCTTAATTATAATTATGTAATAAATTCTTGTCAAAAAACTAAATATATACGTTGACAATAAGAATTGCCTTAGTTTTTATTTTCACTTTTATATTAACTACAGAAAAATGAAACGTCATAAAATATACATTTTGTAAGGACTAAATATTATGAATAGAGAGTTTAATGATTTTTTTAATAACTTACAATAATTAGTAGGTTAGATTTATTTAAAAATAAGTAATAATCAGTCAACCCAAATAACCATGTTTAGTTTTTTGATTTAATTTAAAAGTTATTGCTTGTAGACGTTTTTTAAATCAAAATTATTTCTAATTTTATTTTGTAAACATTTCCTAAACAAAATTTTGATTCGATAATTAATCGAGCTATGGTGTTTAATTAGCGATACCTTCAAATATATTCTTTAAAGAAAAAAATTAAGTAAGCAACGTAAATTACCTATTTTCTAAAACGTGCTTAGTGTAATGATTCATTCTACAGTCCTTCTATAAGATATCCCCTGCTGAGACTACCAGCTGTTAGAATTGTAAATGATACCCTTAACCCCGCTTCACAATGTGCAAATTTTTGTTTACAGAAATTGTGGTGTCCAAGTTTTAAATTTCATGAGTGTACGTTTGACTCTACGCGTCGAAACAAGAAAGGATAAATGATTGGCAAAAGACACTATTAGATGACTTGAAATTTAAAACTAAAAATTTCAAAAGTGTAAAAATAAACGTTTGTTTAAAAATTGCATATATTGAAAATATATTAGTATTTAAAATCTTTATAGTTTGATTTTGAAATTAATTATCTCTCATACCTGGACTAAAACGCTGAACCAAAAATTGTTTTAAAAAACTAAACATTTGTAATTTTGCATATTTTCGTATCGTGTGCTTTATATCTTTGAATAGACCACCAAATATGTATTAATGCATTATTAATACGTAATAAGGCTAACGTTCAATCTACACAAAGCAGTTACTTATTAAATGTAAGTGCTTTGCTTTCCAGAATATCCAAATTATTTAAAACGTCACATATTAAATTAAAACATTTTTCTATAATTATAATAAAAACTAAAGAAATGTGTAATGTTGCATATTTTCGTAAAGTGTGCGTTATATCTTTACACTAAATATTAGAGAATATGCATGAATCTAATTGTAAAAAGTTAGATAATGATCAACACAAACTATTTTCTTGTTTCTAAATTCTTGTAATTTCGATTCAACATCTAAAAGTTTCTAGTTGTTCTAAGCATCCATGATTGTAAAAAAGTGCCAACTAAGGTGGTAATAACATTATAACTTTTCTCCCTATCTGTAGAAATAACTTTTCGATTTATAACCGAATCAATTAAATTACTTGTTGTACCTATACGTTAAAGTTTTGATCTATTTAAATAATTAATTTGTTACAAATCTTTTTCTCGCACCCGAATATAAAACGATTTAGTTTTATCTAAATGATTTAATTATTTTCGTAAAAGATTCGTGAATAATGCAAGATGGCGGCAATGAAGTTATGCCGGCGCTGGATGATCGGTGACCGCCGGGTATGTTCAACAACAGTAGGGTATATTTGCCGGTTAGAAGAACCTCCTCCTTTGTCAAGGAGGAGGTTCTTTAACTCGGCAAATGGGTGACAGTTCCTCAAAGCAATTGTGGGCGGAGGTTCTGTCACCGGCAGATGGGTAAGCGTTCCTCAAGGCAATTGTAGGCGGAGGTTCTTCAACCGGCAAATGGTTGACAGTTCCTCAAAGCAATTGTCGGCAGAGGTTCTTTCGTACGCGTTGCAGGAGGCAATTGTATATGCATTATACGTGTTATCCTTGGTGGTCTTAACAGTCGTAACGTATGCATCATACTGACCTGTATCATTTACCTGTACTGCATTCTATAGACATCGTATACATTTTAAACCAGTTTAGTTTAGTTGCAAGAATTTTGACCCTTAAATACCGTCTCAAGGTTGTCGTTGTATTGTATAAGAGGATGGGTTTGAAGTAGGAATTCAGTATTGATTCTGGTTTAGTCGTCTGTTAAACGTCAGTATAAACGAGACAATAATTATTATTAAATTGGGTATAAAAGGTAACGAACTCTACAGCACGTGTTATTATAATTGTGTTTGTTGTGCGAAAAACTTGAAATTGGTGTGGAATCGTCAAAGTTTAACGAGTAAGTAAGGTTTATTTGTGAGAACGTATGTTTATAGTAACTTTGTATATATAGTGACAAGCAGAGTTCAAGGTCAATATAAATCATCTTCGAAGCGAAGTATGAGCGGAAAAGGTGAAAAATTAATGCCGAAGAAAACTAAAATCGAAATGGTACCTAAAAGTTCGATGACAGAAGCGACATGTTTAAATTTAAATAATCCTTCATCAAGTTTAAATATAAATAACCCTATTACAATGTTAAAAGAAATGGAAGATGCCGTTCAAGACACCATTAATTTGCTGCCTTCTGTCGAATGGGACAATATGTTAGGAAATAACGACCAAATACCGTATACGGCGCAAGGTTGTGGGATAAATAGTGTAAGTGATAATGTTTTGACAAAAAACACACCCACACCATCGTTTAATAAAATTGAAAACAATATGAAAGGGTGTAACGCTCGGTTGTATGCAGAATGTATGTATCCGTTAAACAAAAGTCATAGCAAATGGATCAAAGTGGGATTGAGCGGAGAACTGCAATTCGAACCCGTCGTTAAATTTATGGGTAGGGACAAAGTCTTACTTTAACAGAAAACGAATGGAAAACGCTGATTTGTTATAAAGCCGTTATAACAAATAGCTTTGCGGGAAACGGCAGTACTCCATCCTATCTCGAAGTTTGCGGTATCAAAATAACTACCGAATGGATGGATAAAGTTCGGAAAGTTTTGAGGATGCAGAGAGGTGAAGAATCTATTTATTTAGCGTACGATTCAGTCCACCAACTATGGAAATTGGGAGATTTAGTAACAAATCGTATAGATTTATTAACAAAATTAGATTACGTACGTTTCTATAATAGTGCAATCGAAGCGGTAGCAACTATGAACGGAGAAGTTAAGCAAAATATGTTGTCAATTTTAGATAAAACTGGATTATCGGAATACACTTGTATTACCAAAGAATTAATAATGTTTGCTATGGATAAGATATTGTTAGATATGGATTTGCGCGAATTCGTTAGAGTGTAAATGTAAATGTAAACATTATAATTAATTCGAACGGTGGGTAGTGGGAGTAATAATAGTAGTGAGGGTAATAGTTGAGTATATAAGAGTGAAGTAATAGTTTTAAATCATCAGTCGGAGGAGTTCAAAATAAAAAATGGAAGCAAGTTTTTATTACGTGTTCAACCGCATTCTATTAATACCTGACGAGATGGCACTTCGACGTTTGGAGATGGGCAACCTACGTATTGGCGATTTAACATACGAATTTTATCTGGGCCCCTTTCATCCTCTAACATTGATGTTTGAAGCTCATTTGGTAGACGGTTTCACCGGGCAACGCTTTCAATACGACGACGGCACTTTCACGATACAAGGCGTATACGTACGCGACGAGAGAGTGCCGGAGTTAGATGAGTTGCGAAGACGGCTGGAAGAAGACTCCGACGATATCTTCGACGTCGATACCGTTTACCTAGGAAACCTCTTAGATAACATATCTGACGTTTCCTGGGAAACGGACCAAGATATCGACTTGTTCGAGGAGCAGTCGGAGGATGGAGTGTTAGAGGATGATCGGCGTGAAGACGTCGAAGAGTAGCGTTGTGATCTAGAAGATAATTTGTAAATTGTAAATAGTCGCTTATGATGTAAATAGTTTATTTTTAATTTGTAATATTTAACTTGTATTTTAGTTTATAAATAGGTATATAAATGTCGTTAAATTAGTATCATCTTTTCATTTCGTAGAGAGTGATAGTGACGAACACGCGTATAAAAGATTATAGTCACGCATGAAAGACTGTATTAAAAACGACGATCGTTAAAGCAAAACTGCAGTAGGAAGCAGATTATCGGGCGTGGAATAATAAACAAGTTAATCGATAAGTTACCAATAGAATTGCACATACCTGGTTATAATTATTGCGGTCCCGGAACGAAATTACAAAAAAGGTTAGATCGCGGGGACGCCGGTGTTAATAAATTAGACGAAGCTTGTAAAAGACACGACATCGCCTATAATCTGCACAAAGATTTAAGTAAGCGTCACGAAGCGGACAAAGTATTGTACGAGTCCGCAAAAGAATTGTTACGTAGTGAAGAGACTAGTTTAGGCCAAAAGCCGCCGCCGCAACAGTAGCTACACTCATGAAAATAAAACCAGTACAGGTATGGGTCTACGTAAACGCCGTGTTAAGATGAGACGCACGAAGAAAGCGTCGAAACGTCGGGGTGGTTCATTAACTTTTGCCAAAGCCGTTAGAATAGCTCGAACAGCCGTTTCACGTTCCGGCACTAAAGATTTGTTGCGAAACGTTAAAGCGGCTTACGGTACGTTGAAGAAACATCGTTTGAGTATCAAAGCGCCACGTTCTCGTGTAATACGTTTACCAAAAAAGGCGGATTTTACCATTGATACCTTTGTTTGCTGCTTTGGGTGCATTAGGTTCATTGGGAGGTGGGGCTGCCGCAATCGCAAAATCCGTAAACGACGCAAAAACGCTAAAGAAAAATTGGAAGAAGATAAACGTCATAATCGTGCAATGGAGGCGCAAACAGTAGGAAGCGGATTTTACCTAAAACCATATAAAACGGATGCGGATTATATAAAGACGGATATTCAAAAACTAAATAAACTGCCTCGTCGAGCGTTAACGAACGTGTTTTTAGAAAATATGCGCGTAAATACGGAATTTTAAAGTTTCGAGGAGTATTTATAGCAACGATCTTCCAAGTAAAATTAACAAAAACGAGTGCGGAATTATTAATTTAGATAACGCCGACGGACCGGGCACACATTGGGTAGCATATAAAAAACAAGAGGACAATATAACATATTTCGATAGTTTTGGAGATTTAACACCACCCATAGAAATCGTACGATATTTTCGATCTAGAGAAACGAACGTTAAAATCAATTACAATTATGGAAAGATATCAAAAATTTAAAGACGTAAATTGTGGGCAGTTGTGTTTACAATTTTTATTAAATAATAATAAATAGGCGGAGATCCGAACGAAAATCTTCAGTGTGTAACTGCAATTCGATGGAGAAATCAAAACAACCAATATCAAATACGTTTACCTTATCCGGAAACGAAACAGAATTTAACGTGCGATTTTAATCCCGCCGCCTTTATATCTGGAGGAATATCGCAATTACGAATTAGCTTTACTAAATTTCGAAACTTTTAATTCGATACCGAACGTCGATAAAAGTAATAACTTGTTTTCGTACCTATGGGCAATAAACAAAGTGACGCAGTTGTCTGTTTCGAAAGACGAGTTAAAATTAGAAAATGCAAATGATTTAATTGAATTTAAAAGTGGAATAATCGAAGTGGAAACCGGTTCCTACGACATAGAAGATTTATGTAAATATATTGAAAACAAACTCAACGAGCAAACAAAATAAATTCGGTACAAAATTAAAATCGAAAGGAAATAATAATACGCAAAAGGTGTCAATATTAAGTAATTGTACCGTAGATTTTGATTTAGACAATAGCATAGGTTCTTTTGGGTTTCAACAGACGTACGTTGCAACCTTACGAGGTTCATCATTCGGATAAAATCGTAAATATAAATCCGTATTAACGCATTACAAATATATTGTAACTTAATCAACGGATCTTATTATAACGGAGAACCCGTACACGTATTATATCATTTTTTTCAAACGTTCCAGCCGGATTTAAAGATAATCGAATCGCCACAACAACCGATTTATTTACCCATGTTTACAAAAGTTATCAGTAATTTGACGATACGTTTGTTAGATCAAAATAGAAATCCAGTCGACGTAAGAGGCGAAGAAGTAACGGTTAAGACTTCATTTGAGATCGATAGATTGAAGTCATCGGAATAATTATCATTATTGTCATTAGCATCGTCACCATTAACATCGTCATCATCATGGTAATATTGTACCATAAAAAATGTCAAGATTACACAAAAATAAAAAACGTTAAGGGTAAAAGAGATTTTACAAACAAGTATAAATTTCATAGCAAACACGTCATCGCAAAATCAGTAAACGAAGAGATTCGAGAAAACGTTTAACATCTTCAAATCGAAAGTTTTAACGCAATTAGGTTATACAGTCATAGCTTAATGGATATTTTAAACGTGACGGACAAACTTAAAATCGACAATTCGATAGTTGTCATACGAATATCATTCTCATCAACCGTTCGGATCGACCAGCTATGGTAACAATGACGAAGTTCGAATATCCATACCCGAAATTGATAATTACACCTTGCCGTTCAGAAAGTTATCTATACGTGGAAGGTAGTTTGAGAAAAATCGGAGAAGACGGAACGGTTACGAAAAATGCTAGCCAAACGTGTTATTTAACCAGTAATCCGGTAGCTTTTATGTTCAGCGATATACGCTATCTGTGTAAACGGCGTACAGATAGACGCAGTTCGAAACGTCGGTATAACTTCTTGTATGAAAGGATATTTTCTTTAAACAAAAACGAAATATTTTAAACTCGAAAATGCCGGTTGGGAAACGCAACAATATTGACTTGAATACCACGGACGAAAATGGAAATTTTTCATACAGCGTACCTCTCAAAACTCTATTGGGTTTCGCCGAAGATTATAAAAAATTATAATGAACATGAGACAAGAATTGATATTAATTCGTAATAACGACGACAACGACGTCATCGTTCAACCGAAAGAAGAAACAAAAGAGGAAAAGAGTTAAAATTAACTATAAACAAAATAATTTGGAGGAATTCTTCGTCGACAGTCGGTTTAAAGAGAACAATTGGCTTTAACAAAATTATCGGAGAAAAATACGTACATAAACGATGCCGTTTAGAAGTTGGGAAATACCGAATATCCATCGATTCAAAAACTAATAAACAATCTTGGGCCGGTTAAAACAGCTCCGGAATTGGAAACACCTAAGGTTTATTATCGTCGGATTTCAAACGGGTCGAAAAGGAAAATGAAATCCAACATGTCTACTCGATAATTTGAACGTAACTAATATCACCGTGTTTTTGAACGGAGAAAGGTATCCTTATGATAATTTAAACGTCGACTTCGATAGTAATCGTTACGCATTAATGTACGATAGATACACGTTTTCAAACCGCATATTTATTATCAACCATCCGAACCTATATTGACGCCCGGGGAGTTTAAAAGAAACGCTCCACTAATAGGAATCGATTGTACGTATCAAATCGACGTTTTACATAAAAGCGGTGTCGAAATTAAGATCGAGTACATGACGAAAAAAAGAAATTCCGGAAGGTACGACGGCATACTGTTTAATATTACACGACAAAGCGTTTCAATATTCTCCGTTGACAAAAATCGTAAAACAATTGGTCTAAATAATAATTTTATTTCAATTCGGGATACTTCAAGCGTCAAATTTAAACTATAAAAGAAAGAATCTTAAACTTAATCGTATCAGTCGATCGGTGGATCGAAACGTAAGTAACATCATCTTATAAAGCTGTTTAATAATAGTGCGTGTAGTAGACGACAAAAATGGCAGTTCTTTATATTGTAACGTACATACACCAGCCAATTTTATCGTGGTCGATATTCAAGGTTTTAAAGTGAGAAATAACGAATTTATGCCTAAAAATTAGCTACGATGGATTCATTACATCGGATGAGTCATTCGTTTTAAACCTAGTCTAAGTTACGGATCTCTAACGGAAAATATCGTACAACGGTTAAAATGGGTTGCGATCTAACTATCACTGCATCGATTGGGCTACAGGATACGTGCCCGCTACGAATTTCGATCTATCATTACGTCTATTTGCCGATCGTAGTGTGGTGTACGTTAAAGGAAAGAAAAAGCTAAGTTTATTCGTAATATTTTGAGAGCACCTATCGTGGATTTACGCAGAATTGGACGAAAACATTATGTGAGATTGCGACGCGATTATCCCCCATTGCACTTTTCATAAGAAAGATAAAAAGCGTATGCGCATTGACAAACGTCGGCGTTCTGTTTCGTTTCGCAAAGATGAGTATGAAAAATTGACTGTTAATTACGATTCGAAAACTAAATGTCGACGCAAACGGTTTACCGATTATAGGCTGAAACGGTTTTACCGATTATATGGTACAAACGGTTTTACGAATTATAGTAATAACACAACAACTCAGTGGTGAACGAATGTAATACCAAAGGTCGACGACTATTAGCAGTAACAACGAAAATAACAATCAAACTAACGCAACAACCGACTTTATCAATTTAATGAAGAAAAGAGGTCGACTAATATCGAAGACAGTAACAAAAACTCATGGGTACTAAGTAGGAGAAAAATAAAAGAAATTGTTTTGCAGTATAAGACCAGTGCAGTTAGCCGTATTTAGAAACGCACGTGTATACAGTTTGCTACATTATGGAAAGTTTTTGCGGTGTTTACAGTGGTGTGGGATATTACGTCATTATAAATCAGTATGGAAAGTTATCGATAGATATGAAACCGATTTGTCGTTTAAGAACGTCAAAAGACGACAATTGCAATATTTACCTTTAGATTATTGTTTGAAAAAGCAATAAGACTAACTTTGAAAGAAATATGGTGGAAACTGCCTCACTATCGCAAAAATAAACGGTTGCAAATAAACTGCCTTGTTTGGAACATTATAAACATCCACCACAGAGATCATTGGGACGGACCACCTGTTTCTAAGGATATATGTGGCGTATGTCGTAATTCAAATGATAGTTAATACAATATGATTGTTGTTGTTTTTGTGAAATCGCAGTAAATATATACTTTATAAAATAAATTAAAGAAATATTAATGTCTTTTATTGTTTAAACGATAACAATAAATGTTGTGGTCGATTATTAAATGTTGATGTGTTGTACGCTCGGTGTTACCTAAATTAAGTTAGGTTAGATCGAAATAGTTGACCTAATATAGGTAAGTGACATGAAAACATGTAAGGTTAGGTTAGATCGAAAACTTAGAACTAAAATAGGTAAGTGAGATGTAACCAAAAATAAGTTAAGGATTAGATCGAAATGGTATAACTTAAATGGGTTAAGTATGATCGAACTCATGTAACCTATGAGTTAGGATAGTTTAAAAACGTATAACCTAAAAGGTTGGGTTAAATCAAGTGTTTAACCTAAAAATAAGTTACGTTAGATCGAAATCGTTTAACCTCAAAATAAGTTAGGTTAGATCGGATTCGTTCAACTTAAAATGGGTGTTTAACCTAAAATGTGTTAGGTTAGATCGGATTCGTTAAACTTAAAATGAGTGCTTAACGTAAAATATGTTGAGTTAGATCGAAATTGTTTAACCTAAAATAAGTTAAATGAAATCATAAACATGTAATATAAAATAAGTTAAAAGTTAAGATGTAAAATTGGTAAGTGAAATAAAGGGAAAGAAAAGAAAGAAAGAAAAAGAAAAAGAAAGAAAAAAGAAGAAAAAAGAAAAAGAAAAGAGAAGAAAAAGAAAAAGAAAGAAAAAGAAAGAAATTGAAATTGAAGAAGGATAGAATAGTAACGAAGAAGGCCACTCCTACAGGTCCGCCTGGAACGCCTATAAAAAGAGAAGAGAGAGGGAAGAGTAGAAAAGGGATGGGGAGTGAGGACGGGGTTGGTCCCCCCAGGAAAATAAAACCCACAATTTTGAAAAGTGCCCCACATACGCCCCGCCGCCCTCTCCGCCCTCCACTCCCGCCCCTTCACTTCACCCACTCCGGTTTCCACACCTCCCTCCACGATTTAGGGTATATAACGCAGGTTTTGGGAACAAATCAGTTGTGTTCCAGCTCTCTAACAACAACAACAACAAGTGAAGTGTCATGGAGAAAAACATTGTAAGTACATTCAATTTTAATTTTGAAGTATTAACCTTTAATGCATGCATTTCATTTTGTGCATTGACATGTACATACATTTGCTTACGACGTTTTTCTTATTGTTTATTGTAATGTGTTTGTGTTTTGTGCTTGAAGACCTCCCAGACAATGAATATTTTTATTTGGCCGATTTCGATGCGGTTTGGCTGCGCCAGACAACGAGCTCCATCCAAATCGGCCGAACGAAGGTACGCTGATCGAGCTAATCGATTCCGTGCCGTCGATGCACCTCGGCAACGGAGTCCGTTTTGAAAAGATCGGTCCGGTACGTTTGCAACACCTACGACGTGTGTCGCTATCCCCGGTACGTCACCTACGACGTGTGCCTCTATAACCGGTACGTTTGCGACACCTACGACGTGTGCCGCTATCACGACGATATTACTCTTCCTGTTCCACAACATCATCGGTGGCGAAACAGGTAATGGACGGTACAAAGATGCGATTACCTCGTCGAATATCGCGCCCAGAAGAACAATTAATGTGCTGAAGACGTCACATCAAAAAAGTTATTTATATTTCAAAACCGCGTTAGAATGTGTAGTTAACACAAGTTTTTTCGCAGGTAAAAAATTTCGAGGTGATGAAGCTCTGTCTGGGAATTTAGACTTGATGCAGGTATCGCAAATGCTGGAGTTGCCTGGTTACTCATCGACTCCCGTTTCCGTTGCCGCCGCTAATAATCCTGGTGCTTCCGGCTACTGGTTTCCTTCGGCATCTACTTCTGCTCGTTTCTGCTACTGCTTTTGGTCCATCGACATCGCCTGTTCAGGCTTCTGTTTCTTCTACTTCCGCTCCTACAACTTGGTGCTTTGACACTTTTTAAATACTTCAATTCAAACTGGTTTCAACGGGAATTGCTTGATAAAACTAACGAAATAATTAACCATTTTGATTGCCAACAATAAACAGTGACAATCTTGCGCACCAGTTTGAAGCAGATTACGTCATTGGCTAACAGTCTTCGCCACACTAATAATTTGCTTCGTTAGTGGTGACGTTTGATGCTTTAAGCAATGCCATTCGTCAGCAACTAACTTAAAATTGAAAAATTATTAATCAAATAAATCTTTCTTAACGGCGCAGAGTTATAAGTGGCGGCGTTAATAACAGGGGATGATGAAGTCGGCATGACTCGGAGGATGCGGCTATCGTTGAGGTATGAAGTTGGTGGTCTTTTATGTGTTGTCGTTTCTGTTATTATTATGTTACGGTTTAATGGTTATAGAACGAATTAAGTCATCAACTTCATTTCGTATAGATTACATCAAAGGTGATGAATAAGACAATCGACATCGACGAAAGCTCGTACCATTGAGATTGCTGCAGTGTATGAAGTGGAGTATGAAGTTGTTGATTTTGTAGAATAATTTTATTGCCTTGTTGGGTTACAGATCGACGATCAAAACTACAACACCGTCTTTGATCTACAGACAGGCTATATTGTAGATGATGTATCGACCCTAGATTATACCGATACTTTCATCTTCTCCGTCAAACATGGTTGTTGGAAACGAAACATGGTTGTTGGAAACGATGTTGACGATGTTCAAGTATGTCTACAATTTTTGGAGATCGCTAACATCGACTTCAATGATCAAAGCTGCCACACCGTCTGAGTATTATAAGTTTTGCGCTTCTTTGTCAAATTTGGTTGTTGGAAACATGTTGGCGACAATCAAAAATAATATAAATTTTGATAGTCGCCTATGGCATTTCTATGATCAAAGCTGCCACACCGTCTCGTCAACGCCGATAAGACGTTTAAAAGAAGTTTTTTGAAATCTTATCAACGTCATCTTCTTTGTCAAATTTGGTTGTTGGAAACGCTGTTGGCGACAATCAAAATAATATTATAAATTTTGGTAGTCGCCAATGGCGATTTCTATGATCCAAAAGCTGCCACACCGTCGTCAGCGCCGATAAGACGTTTAAAAAGTTTTTGAAATCTTGTCCAGCGTCATCTTCTTTGTCAGAATTTGGTTGTTGGAAACTATTGGCGACAATCAAAATAATATTATAAGTTTGATAATCGCCGATAACGTATCTATGATCCAAGCTGCCACACCGTCTCGTCAACGCCGATAAGACGTTTAAAAACTTTTGAAATCTTGTCCAACGTCATCTTCTTTGTCAAATTTGGTTGTTGGAAACGCTGGTGGCGACAAATCAGAAATAATATTATCAATTTGATAGTCGCAATTGCCACTTCTATGATTAAAGCTGCCACACCGTCGTCAACGCCATTTGTCAAATTTACCTCTTTACGTCATACATTGTGCGATAACTATAAATTACGACGATCGATAATCAAAACTACCACACCGTTTTGTCTACGTTGGGTAGACTATTATATTAATAGATATTTTTCATATTTACATGTATGCTATATTGTGAATATTTTGACTATGTTTAAATAAATGTATTTCGAGCGCATACGACTTTACGGACCTATTACTCTTTCTACTAATATGAAAATTTTTGTGCCATTTGACGTGGTGTAGAAAGAAAAATATAAAGTAAAGCAATACCTACATTTACGATTGGAAGAAAATGAAATTTGTATGTCAACCGTTATCTCGTTACCGATTAAAAACTTTGTTGAAAGCATAGAGAATAAGTTTACTCGGCATAGTGCGCTATTTGGGGGTGTGTAAAGAGCATTAATTATTGGACCTTCCGGTTGTGGAAAAACAAACGTTATGCTATCTCTTTTGCTATCGCCCCAGCTTGGTTGGATTTTTTAAAACCTCTGTATGTTTGTTCAAATTCTTTGTATCAAACGAAATACGATTTTTCTTAGACGTTTAATTGAAACCGTAGATGAGTGCAATTATTCCAGCTTTAAACATCGAGGCGTTTACACCGCCTTCGAACATTTCGGAATATTCTGTTGTCGTCGTTCGACGACATATGTTGCACGGGTCACAACGTGATGAAGGTATTTTTCTTACGGTAGACATAAAAACATTGATTGTTTTTATTTGTCAAAGTTAGTGCTGTGCCTAAGCAATTGAGTACGCGTGCAACTTCTTAATTTTGTTTTAAGCAGATTTAACAAATTTAAAACACATTTACGACGATCACATCGCAACGACATGACGTTTGACGAGTTTAAAAAACTTTGTAACCTTTGTTGGAAGGCTCCTTATGACATGGTGGTGATAGATCTCGATTGTTCGAAAAACGACGGTCGATATAGAAAAAGGTTTAGATACGTTTATACGTTATTAAAATTTTAAATTTACGTCGGCAATAATTCATTGTTCAGTATCTTTCGCGCTTTCGATACAAGAATTGCGTAGTTATTGGTCGCGATGTAAACATGAATAAAAAACTCGCCGAAGACTTGATAAACGCTCGCGGCTTTGCGACAAAAAATTCGGACATTAAAAGAGAGACATCGAAAAAAGCAAATTACATTTTGACGCTGCATACGCTCCTATTGCCGAACCGCCCAAACAAATAGCGACAAAACTGGATGTTGTGTACCTTCGACCGACGTTAAAGTAGAACCTATAGATATAAAAGTAAAAGACGACGACGACGACGAAATACAAACCGACGATTATTACACTTTTCCTGCAGATTCATCTTTTCATTATAAAAGACGTTCGACTTCATTTTATCTCATATTCCGAAGTTCCCAAATAAAGAAAAAGAAAACGTTCGTTCCGAAAAAAATTGTAAAATCTCTCGTTCGTTCGCAATGTCTACTCAAATATTAACGTCTACTCGAAACCTAGGTCGTACAAAAAAGCGGACGAAAAAGTGTTTCTTTGGTCCTACGATATAGATAATATGGAAGAAAAAACAACAATACACCTACCGCTTGCAGAAGCTAACGAAGAATTACACGATACCACCGATTCCAACATATCTATGGCATACGAGGGTGCAAAAATCAAATAAGGTTGTTTCGACAAGAAATAGAAGAGGAATTAGCCAGTCCTGGTTCAATCGGTCTTAAATCAGTTTCGTTTTGCCTAGAACTTATTTGACCAGATTGAAAGCCGACATGAATAATAATTTTACTAAATACGGAGTTCGCGAAGATGACGGAAATTTGTTTATAGAAACAGTGAATTTAGCATAGACGGATACCAATATAGTCATCGACGGTTTAAATACAAAGGGCACGACCGGATTGTACGAATTATTGTTTAAAAAGAACCGGGACAATTTACTATTAATGACGCACCGTCAATATCGAGACATTTTGCGACGTACCAATTCTTATAAGTTAATTACGATCACTATAAGCAGATATCCGCCAGCAAAGGATATAAATACGTTAACATTATTAAACCCATCTTGAACGGAAGAAACCTAACGTATGGTGGGCAAGACGTTGGAAAAGCGGTGGCGGATTAGAATCACTACTACGACCACAAGAGAAAATCAACGTTTAAACAAGTTTTATCTAACGTCGCCGCCACGGATTATCGATATTGGGACGATCCCAACGGGTTGGTAGAAGACTTCAACTATTAGTTGCTTCTACAAGCCGCCGGTCATACGGGTCACGATAATGAAATCTGTTGCCATTTGGAGGAATTGCGTGAAGCCGGAATTGTTAAATAAGTTAACTCTTTTACTATTAAACTCGTTTTTTATATTATAAATACTTTGTTTCAAAAATTTTGCTCAATTTGATTTAGTTGCTGTCGTAGTCACGGCATGCCTCTAAATAAATTTTCTAATTACGTACACGGAAAAATGATTATAGATAAATTTGGGAACGACGTTCACAGTAACTTTATTTTAAAACGTTTAAATAAAGATGTCATAGAAAATATGTTGACGTACTATTCGAAAACGGGAAGATGATATACAACAAACTATAAACTTGAACATGTTACAATGTTAAAAAGATTTTTTCAAAATCTTAAACAGGAAGTTCAAAGAAAACTGCCCGGAGACATCGTACAACTAAAACAGCCACAAAAAACCAAGCACTTTATACTCTGAAACTATACTGTGTTTAAGCACAGAAAGACGATTAACAGACGGATTTATGATTTTAAAGGCGGTCAGAAATCGTTACACACTTTTATGATGCAATCCGCTATAATTACGTTTTTAGAAATAACTCCACCCGTTGGCGATCTACAAGGATTGGATGGAGATTACAAAGTATATACATATATATAAACTAATAGAAGGTACGAATGACAAAACGATCGTCGGAAAAAAATTTGAAAATGACGGACGAAATTTATGTGCAAATCGAAATCCAAGTTCCGGAACTACCGAAACTAACGTTTTATCTTAAAGTTCCCGTTATTTCTACATTTGAGGAATGACGGTTGGAATGAATATTAGTATAAATTTGTTCGAAAGGAATTTAAAAGATTTGAGTTGCTCGCCGGAAAGACGCTCTGATAATATCCGTTGATCATGTCGACAATTAAACGAAGTCGTTGACGAACTTCACGCACCGATAAGAAAAAATTTCCGCGGGCGAACTATAATTAAGGTTTGATGCTGGATTTGTTTCAAGCCGATTTGGTAGAAATGATACCGTATGCTAAAGCAAAACCAGGGATATAAATACATATTGGTGACGATAAACGCATTTCCTAAATACGCTTGGGCGTTACACTCTCAAAAATAAATCCTCTAAAAAGTCACGGCTGCCATGAAACAGAATTTTATTAGACAAGGAAGAATAACGTTCCTAAAAACCTGCAAACAGCGGATAACGGGAAGGAATTTTATAATCGGAATTTCAAAATTAATGAAACAATACGGAATTAATCATTGCTAGTACATTTTCAAATGTAAAATCCGCAATCGTCGAACGTTTCAATAGAACCTTAAAAGGGATTAATGTGGAAGAATTTAGTATGCAAGGTGATTACCGCTGGTTCCAGCGTTATTAGCCTTGCCTAAATTGGTCCGAAAATACAATAGTACGGTTCACAAAACGATCGGTATGAAACCACAAGATGTTAATAAAGAAACGCCACCGCATATTTTAAAAACAGTTTACAATTTTATGAAAATTACGGATCCTACCGTAGCTAAATTTCGAGAAAGGTGATTACGTTAGGATTAGCAAAAAGTAGACACGCTTTTACAAAAATTACGCTCCAAATTGGACCAACGAAATTTTTTCGCCATTTCGAAAATTCAAAATTCTAATCCCAGGACGTATATACTAAAAGAATAGTACGGGTGACAATATTTTAAGGTGGATTTTATGAAAAAATTGCAACGAGTCCAAACATCCCGACGTTTACTTGTAGAAAAGTTCTACGACGAAAAGGAAGCAGAGTATACGTAAAATATGGTTGGGACTCGATTCTAAACACAACAAATTTGGATATCGAAAACAAGCGTATTATAAATCATATATTTTTATTTACATACAGAGATATATACAATTTAATTACATATATACAAACGATTACATAACATAAATTATGAATTTAAATGAACAATTTAATTATAAACAAATCTACAATTAATTATCGTTAAAAGCAACGCTTATTAAATTGCCTACGATTCGTTTATTTCAAATTCTTTTGCCAAGTCGTCCAATCGTTTATGTGTCCCAAGCCAACGTGTGAAAACCAAATCTTCCATAATGTAACGTTTGTCGTCTTGAGCAGAAAGTGCAATCTTATTTTTAATTCTGTATACATTGTATGAAAATGTGATCGAAAAACATACATTTTTATATACAGATTTTCCTTCCGTCACTACTCGTTTATAATCGTTTAAAGTTAAATGTTTGTTTATAATAATGTGCTTTACACCTTTGGCCTTTTTATTGTTAAATCCGACAATAATTGTATACAATACGCTTTTAGCTCCGAGTTCCTAAAAACAACGCAATCACATTTCCGGCGTATTCATCTTTCATTTTCCCAACATCGGTGTTCCGCGAGGAATGTCATGAATATTATCGATATGATAATTAGATGTATCGAATCTGTCTATGTCGTTTTCATATCTTCGTTACACGTTCTCCGATTTTATTTCTAAAATCGACGAATCAGTATCCGTATATAGCAATTCGACATTATTGTAGTATTTACGCTTTAAATAATCGCCAAAAAATTCGTACATGACGGTTTTGACAATTCTAAAATTGCAAATCCTACAAACAAAGGCTTGATATATCGAACTTCTAATACTTCCATTTCTACGGCCACCAAATTATAGAAAAATGTTTTACTCGATTTAAAATTAGGTTTCGCTACTAGTGCTTCCTCTCGGCTCTTCTATAGTACGATTCCCAATGCGATCACCAATCTGATGTCTACCCTATTTTCGGCATTTTCCATTGTTTTGCCGAAAAACCATGTTGTTCATCAACTTATAATGGTTTTTTCGAATTCGTTACTAGCGTTGTTGCGTTTGTTCGTATTAAAATCTATATATTGTTTCATCCAATTCGACTGTTTAAATTGTAACGCTCTATGAGCGATGTAAAGTTTTAAACCGTGGTCGAGCATTGCTTTAGATTAACGTAGTGTATTATATATTTCCTTTTGTCGTATAAATTTGGAACTAACTTCTTAAATTTTCCATTGGGAGGAAACATTTCTTCGGGACAAAACGGTAAACAATTATGAGTATTCGTGCAGTTCTTTCGGATACTGAAGATCTACTTCAAATACGTATCCCACGTCTGATTCTTCATCAGAGATCGCTAATCGATAACTGTTGAATTTCGGTTTCCGTGGACCATCAGAAATTCTCCCGTAGGCAATTTACGTCGCATGGAGTGGCCATATAAATTCGTAGCATCCAAATAAAGGATGTAAGATGACGGTTTTCGACTCGTTATAATAGGGAGTAAATTTATTGTTCGCCTTAGCCAAACGTTTCGAACACATGCTGATGCCGCCGCGTATACCGCTTTTTAAAAATGCACCATATCGATATCGGTCAACAAATCGAGTTTTTTACGCCGGTCATCTTTAATAAAGCGTCCCAGCCGAATCCGGGCGCCGTAAAATAATGACACGGATCTAATTTATAATATTCAATGCATATGGTGCGAAAATTTTCAAAAATATCCGACAACAATAATACGTCCGACTTTAAATATACATCACTGTAATCGCCTAAAGTATTACACTGAAAAACGTTCCACACTCGCAGCTCTCGCGTAATTTTCTTCGAAACGTGTTCATCGTTTAAAACATCGTAAAGTCTATGCGATCAAGGTAACTTCGTAACATCGAGTTTCTCAAAAAGAATCCACAAAAGAATAAGGAAAAACCCCTTTTGACGTATTAATTCAAATTTTACATCGTCCGGGTAGTATTTTTCTAATTTCTGAACATTTGTCATTTTCAATACGATCCGAGTTTTTCCAATGACGACGCCATAAATCTAAACGAATCGACGAATCGTAACTTTATAAATTGTTTATAGCTTTTCCTTTAGAATCGGTCAAAACATCTACCAACACTTTTTTGAAAACGAAATGTATTTTTCTTTATTTTGAGCAATCACGTCTACTTCTTCCTTATTCAAAGCGATTTCTTTTACGAACATGTGACAGTCGTAATTAGATAGGTTGTGAAAAAATATCGGTATAAATTTAGGAACTTTGTAATTTAAATTGCACACCGAATGCGCGGGACCGCGATATAAACCGGTCATATGATCGTGGTCGTACACTTTATCATTAATTTCCATAAATTTTGTACATATGTGACAATAATTAGCGTTACGAAAAGATTCTTCTTGAAAATCTGCTAAAGGAATCATATCTTTCACGTCACTTATATATTTTTATAAATTTGTACAACGTCATTTTTCTAACGTATTCATAAATGTTTGAGCGGCGTTTTTCCACGAAACATTTTTAGTTTTGACAAACCATCGTCGTAACTACATTTAATGTAATAAGCGAAAGAATACGGTTCGTGTTCGTAACATCGTACCGTATACGATGAATTTTTCCATGTCGGGGTTCCGGTTAAGGTTGTCGTCTTCAGCAATCGGTTTTAGCATAGCTTCAAAATCTGCATACACTACGAATGGAAGTTTCAATTGTTTTTCAACATTTTCAAACTGTAACAAGTTTTCTCTCACCTCTTTTCCATATTTGTTTATTTTCATCGCGACAGTTGGTAAATTTACTTTCACTTTGTTGCAATCGTCATTTTGATGTCGAATGAGATCTGTTTCGATCGAAAAATGTACTAAACATCCTTCACATATATATTTTTTATGTTCGTTACGAGACTTTTGCGATGAAATCAAACGAGATAAGTTTTTGATCCAACAATAATGACTATTTCCCGAATCGTCGGTCACCAGCAGCAAATTTACATGGCGAGATTGTTTTTGTTCACAAACGTTACAACGTAATTATAGTGTGAGTCATTTTTTGTAAAACGCTATTAAAGTTACTACTTACGCCGTACACATTTACTGATATGTTATTTAAACGTTCAAACGTCGGTACATCACTTAATTGTACTGGAAATTTTATATTTGAAAAATTGAATCCGACAGTTCGATAATCGGGATACGACGAAGTTCTTTGAGATAATCCTTTCGGTTCGTAAAAGCAGACGTTATGGCCCACGCAAAGCAAGCGTTATCAGAATTGTGAATGTTAATAACCGCATGTTTTGTTTTAATAGCATACGGTAAATCTATATAACTCGATGCACTTATTGGATTATATTTATTCACATTAATTTCAATATATATAATATTTACTAAAGACCATCAGAATCTCTTTCTTGAAATTCCGACATTTTTTGTTTTATTTCTTCCAAAAATGTTTCGTATATTTCATACAAGTCGGAGAGCCATACTGATAATTTTATTTTTTGGTATTAAACGATTTTATTTCACTATCCATTTTAGTCGACAAAAAATACACTCCGAAACATTCCAAATTTACTTTAATCGATTTGTGCAAATCAACGATGCTTTGTACAAGGCTAAAACTTTTCCCGAATATCATGCCCAAACTCGTTAATATCCACGTAATGTTTATTACCGCTAACTCTATAACTCACTATTTTATTACCAAACGCGCCAGCAATTTTTCGATTCCGTCATCTATTATAACGAACGCGTTTTTCTTATGCGCGTTACTTCGCAAATGTGCAGAGTAACACACGCTCGAAATATATACGTTACACATTTCACAAAGTACGTCACGAAGAGCAACCTTCATTGTCGGCACGACGTTTCTTAACGATGCACGATGACATTTGATGTCTTTTTAAATTATCGCGTCGGGTAAACGTTTTTGCACAGTTTTCACATTCCATCTTTAACGACTTAATGTTCAACTTACGACTGAACTAGAAACAATACTGAACTCCTTCTTCAAACCCTCCCTCTTATATAGTACAACGACAACCTTGAGACGGTAATTAAGGGTCAAAATTCTTACAACGATGTATATAACAAACAACACAGGTCAATAGAATGAATACCTTCAGACAGTAATTAATTGTAAACATCAGAATTCTTTTAACGATTATTTTTGTCTGGTTTATAATTTATACCAAGGATAACACGTACTTCAATGCATATACAAAACACAGGTCAATGAAATGAATAGGTTAATAAAAACAACTTCCAGACAGTAATAAATTTTAGGCATCAGAATTCTTTTAACGATTATTATGGTTTGGTTTAAAATGTATACGATGTCTATAGAATGCAGTACAGGTAAATGATACAGGTCAGTATGATGCATACGTTACGACTGTTAAGACCACCAAGGATAACACGTATAATGCATATACAATTGCCTCCTGCAACGCGTACGAAAGAACCTCTGCCGACAATTGCTTTGAGGAACTGTCAACCATTTGCCGGTTGAAGAACCTCCGCCTACAATTGCCTTGAGGGCAACGCTTACCCATCTGCCGGTGACAGAACCTCCGCCCACAATTGCTTTGAGGAACTGTCACCCATTTGCCGGTTAAAGAACCTCCTCCTTGACAAAGGAGGAGGTTCTTTAACCGGCAAATATACCCTACTAACAACGTTTGCGGTGGTTAGTGGGTACCTGTTTGAAAATTTTGTTTATCATTTATAAAACATTTCTTTCTGAAGGTTTAAAAGTATTGGAGGTACAAAAAGTAAATTTGAATGAGTGACCTTCCTACGCTGAAATATACAACTCATTCTGTTTAAACGTCGCTTTGGGACAAAATACATGTCCAGTTTACAAATGCTTTACAAATAATGATTTAAATTTTCAAACTAATTATTAGCGGAAATACGCGAGCCTACTACAAAAGCAATTTCGCAGGAACAAAATACACGTCCACTTTAATTGAACGTTAAGAATGAAATGCTTTGTTAATAAGAATTAAATTTTTTTTATCCAACCTTCGCCAAGCGCAAGCAAAAATACACGCTCGTAAACAAAACCAAATTTGTAGACAATCAATTTATACATCTAATACATTAAATGTTAAACGAGAAATTAAACGGAATCTTACTCTTGGCGCCATCTTGCCTTTACTTACGAATGGTATTCCTGTATGTGTACAGACTTAATCCAAAAACTGAATTAGTTGATTTCACTAAGTATGTTAAATGCAAGTTTTCTGATAACTAATTGCACATCTCCTTAGTCTAAACATTCAGATCACTACTCTTTATTTAGAGTAGATATATACGCATCTAATTTTAAATCAGCAATGGAACCCACGGCTAGGCCAACAGCAGCTTGCATTAGCAAGTTTTTTTACATGAACAACTGTCAAAGAGAAAGAATAACTGAAAGTCCAGAGTATGTCAACATTAAGGACATTAATTTTAATCCGTATTTAATCTTGCTAAATGTTCAAACTTTAAATTCGGACAAAGTCGACAATTTAATAAACGATATTTGTCAATTTTCTAATCTGAACTTTTATGTTTAACTGAAATTGGTTCAATATCTGAAAATGTGTTTAACTGCCATTTTCCTGAATTTTCTTTAATTAGTTTTTATGTTAGGTCCTCTTTTAAATGTGGAGGTGTAGGTATATGGATCAGAAACGATTTCATTACGAATGTTTACAATGTTAAACCTATTGATTTAAATATGTTTTATTCAGACAAAAATTGTGAAATTTGTGCTGTCTCATATCAGGTTAATATGATTAACTATATAATTTTAGTTTGTTACAGATCTCCTTCTGGTAACATTTTTCTGTTTCTTGACACAATTTTTGACGTTCTTTCATCTGTACACAATACTTGTGTTAACTTAATTTTATGTGGCGATTTTAATATAGACGCCTACACCCCGAATAGTGAATATAACAGACTCACGCAGGTAATATCGTGTTTCAACTTAAATAATGTTGTAGGTTGGCCAACTAGAGTTACTCTTTCCTCGAGCAAGACGATTGATCACGTCTATGTTAATTTTCCTATTTGTAGCGGTCCCATTTGTTGTGTTGTGGATAATGTGATTTTTGATCATCGCTCTGTTTTTGTCCATT
The DNA here is from genome assembly GCA_030710515.1 of Abscondita cerata. Lineage (NCBI taxonomy): Eukaryota > Metazoa > Arthropoda > Insecta > Coleoptera > Lampyridae > Abscondita > Abscondita cerata. The sequence continues at coordinate 357,305 of JALBCR010004303.1, read as the reverse complement.
TACATAGTAATAATGACGAAGTGCATCCTAAATTGGCAATTGAAAAATGTTTTTTCAGAAAATAACATTCAGAAATTTAAGAATGCTTTATTAAATGAAAATTGGTGTTGCTTATACTAATTATGTCATGCTGATGATGCTTTTGATTACTTTATTGACAAATTTTTAATTCACTTCAACTTCTGTTTTCCACTGCGCAAGTATAAGTTTAAAAATTCTAAATTTTGGCTAAATGAGAAAGTTAAAATATCTAGCTGTAAATTAAAAGACTTGTTTCTATTAAATCGTGCACATACAGCACTATTGCCTTCGTATAAGTAGGCTAAAAAACATCATACAATTTTGGTAAATATAAATTATAAAGAGTGTATACTGCGACACAAATCTTAATGGTCCCAAATTAACTGATGTGTCAGCAGTACCAAGAATGTTTAAAATTTGTCCTTTTACTGTTGATAAATTTTACAATTTAATCTGGTATAAATTTGAAAATTAAAATATCAGTAGGCGTAGATGAAACACCCCCATTTCTTCTACAACAAGTACTACATGTTGTTGCTCCACAATTATCTTTCTTGGTTAATTTATCATTTTGTACGGGACTTTTTCCGAAAAAATTGAAATTTGATAAAATTGTACCAGTGCATAATAGAAATGATCCTCAGGACGTACAAAACTATAGACCTATTACTCTTACGTCGGTATTTTCTAAAGTCTACGAATTTTGTTATCTGAGCAGACTATTGTCTTTTCTTAATAATCATAACATCATTTCCAATTTTCAACATGGTTTTAGACCACAAAGATCAACCAATACAGCTATTCATTCATTTCATGATAAATTAATTAATTTAATTGATAAAGTTGAAAACCTTGTTGGAGTATTTTGTGACCTAAGCAGGGCTTTTGAATGCGTTGACTTTGACATTTTACTAAACGAATTGACCAATTATGGTATTGTGGATGTATCTACTAACTGACTGAGTTCATTTATAAGGGGGCGTAAACAGTACGTTGCCATTGTACACAATTTGAATGGTACAAAAAAACAGTAACTTCGATTTATAAAGATATAAAAGTAGGTGTTCCTTAAGGATCTGTTTTAGGTCCTCTTCTTTTTATACTTTATATCAATGAAATTGACAAAGTTACTACATCTGCACATCCTACACTTTATGCAGATGATACTTAGTTATATCTAATAATTGGAACAACAATGTAATTATATCTTAGAAAATGTAAGTCAATGGTTCAGCTCTCGTTTAATTCTGCTTAATCTAGACAAAACATGTGCAGTTAGATTTCGTAACAGACAAAGTAATTGCAATTACCTTAACTTTCACATACATGGTAAAACAATTGCAACTTATGAAAGTGTCAAATTTTTGGGTTTCCATATTGATAAGTGCTTAAGTTGGAGAATGCATTGTGAACATCTTATCAAAAAAATTAACTCGATTGTATATATGTTAAGAAATCTCAAAACTGTACTTACAGTACAACACCTACTATGTTTATATCACGCTAGTGTTGAGTCTCGTATTAGGTATGGTATTTGTTTCGGGGGATCGTCTTCTCATTCCAAATTGGTTTTTAAAATACTAAAACGTACATTGAGATGTATAGTTGGTGCCTCTAGAATGCAAAGTTGAAATCTATTTTTAGCCAATTAAAAGTGTTAATACTTCCGTCTCTATATATTTTGAACTTTGCTGTTATGTTTATAGTAACAAAATAATTTTTAGTTGAATAATGACATCCATTACTTCAATACTAGAATTAGAAATGATTTTCATATACCACAACATAAAACTTTGGGGCTGTAAACTCACCTAATCATATGGGTCTTAAACTATTTAACTGTTTACCTGATGTAGTAAAGTTTAGCTCTAGCATTGCTGTGTTTAAGAAAGAATTACAGATCTACCTCATACGCAAATGTATTTATAACCTTAGTGAGTTCTGGTAAACTATTTTGGGGTTAATATAAATATAAGTCTTATTTAATTTTTATATTATTTATTTTATATTTACATATACTATTATTTGACAAATTTCTATAAAATTCGATATTAATTTTCTGGAAATAAATTCATTTATTATTAAAAAAAAAAAAATTGCCAAACATACCCGACAATGATCGACGATCCGGAATCTTATTCTTGGCACCATCTTACTTTTACTCACGAACCTTACCGAACACAGATGACAACAACCAAACGCAAACATGACCGAAAGCTTTCAAACATGGCTGACGACAGGAAGCTTCTACACATGACCGACAACCGAGAACTTCCGGACATTGCCGACCGCACCCGTGCCTCCATCTTAGCCTACTTACAAACACGAACATTGACGACAACGACCGTAGCCGTTGCTATTGAGTGAGACTGGTTCTCATCCTCCCTGAGCGTCGAACTTATCCCGCTAGCTACGCACACAGAGCGATATCAACGACGACATCAAGACTTACAAATTAAGCTTGCCGAACATTGCCGACGACGACCGAAATTCAACTTTTTCCCCAAAAATGAGCCAGAAACGGCACTACTTATCTACTCTTTAGCTTAAAAATATATGATTTATTTAAAAAATAAAATTAACATAATTTTTACTTTATCCGAAAATCAGCCATTTTGTGCAAAGTTTGGAAAATACTCATCTTGTATACTTGTAAAACTTTTCTTAATTCACTTTTTGTCTATCATGGATAATAAAGAGTAAATCAAGTGGCCTTGAATTTACAATTAACCTATATACATAAATAATACACGTGGCACGTACGAACAATTGGGAGAATTATAAATGCGCATCTGATAAATACAAGTTAAATTCGAAGTAAGGAAACTTGAATAAATGTATTTTAATTGTTCTACATGTCTGAAATCAAAAGATAGAAACCATATTATCACGACTTTGTTATAAATATTTGGGTTCAAACATTTTCAGTTGTGGTAAGTAGTACTATCTATTTCTATTGTAATTTTTGTTGTACCAAATATTTGCTTATTGCTTGTAATATCTATAGATTTTTTCATTTTACTGATTCTGTGATATTTGACTGAATTAAAATTAATTATAAAACTGCACTTTATCACATAGATATACAGCGTGTCAATTTTAAAACATTGTATGAATTATAACTCATGAACAACATATCAAAAAATTCTCAAAACCATTTTGAGGATATAAAGGTGGAACTAAAATGACATAAGAGAGAACGCACGTCCATCAACCCCTACGCCTCACCTAACCCAAACATCTACTTGTGATACATCATTAGGAAACCTGTAAAAAATGATCTTCACTGAGGTAAAAAATAATTTACATGGAGTAGCACTAATTAACAAAACCACTACTTGGGATACACCCTTAAAAAGTTTTAAACGTGCCAATAATACTTAACATTGTTTATGAATTTGTATTTAAACACAAATATTATTAAATTTTGTTTGGCTTTCAATTATTGCTACATCCTGTAACTTTTACATGGTTTGCAAAGATGTAGCGCAAGTAGAAATTTGATATTTAATTTTTTTAGTTGGAATAGTGTGGCATAAGGGTTATTAGAGGTGAATTCTCTTTTCTGTCATTTTCGTTCCCACTTCCTATCCTAGAAATGGTTTTGAGTATTTTCTGATATCAACTGTTGTTCATAAGATATAAAACATCCAAAGTTTTTAAATAGACAGGTTATTGATTTTTAAAATTCCATTAATATGAAATTTGGGATATTGTCATACTTCACTACTTCAAGTATAACTAAAATATCGTTAAAATTGCGGTACTTCCGGAAATACCAGATGTTGACGCCATCTTTTTTTTAATGGAATGACCCTATTTTGGCATCATATCTGAATTGTACATTAAATTATGTAATCAGCACCATTATATTATCAAGAAATGTGTCATATAGCTTTTGACATATGTAACATTCAATGCAAAAATTTTGGTATGCAGGGACCTCTTAAGAAATTCGCTATTTTGAAGAAAAATAAATGGTTCAGCTGATATTTTAAATTGATGCTGACATTTTTGTCGTGTCAAATTTGTGTACTGTTTAAAATTGACAATCACAAACTGTCAAATACTTTATTATTTCAAATGGCACTTAGTATTTCTGAAAACTGAAATTGTTGTTGTTTTAATTTTTGTAATAATGTCATTGCAGAAGGTAACTATAGCAACCACTAGTTACTCATAAATTTTTCATTTTACTATACGCATAACATGGTTAAAACATTGAATACAGGGTGATTGTTTGAAACTGTACATTAGAAAAATCTAGGAATGGGGAAATCGTATGGCTCTGAAATTTTGTTGTTGTGATCTTTCAAATAAAAATAATTTGAAGATGGCGGCACTTCTGGAAACACCGGAAGTAAACACATACTCTCTTATTTCAAATACGATTACCTATTTTTACCTCTAACAAATGATAAAATTACAAAAACTAAAACAAATTAAAACATGTTTTAACAAAATGTAAGGAAACAACGGTTGATCCTTGTATGAACAGCTTCTGTACAGGCGTTGTAGATATGTTCTGGATTCAACTGACGGAATGCTGCCCTGAAACGTTCAACCAACTCTTCTCTGGTTTGAACTAAGCTCTCATACAACCTGTTCTTAATGAGACCTTAAAAGCGACCATGTTTCTCCAACGCATAGGACCGTTGCCGTCAATACAGTATTCCTCGAAATTGTGTGTTAGTTTTCGATCCACTTACCGAGTTGAATGAGAGGGTAGCAGCAATCTCGCCAAGTATTGAGGAGAAGTTCTAGTAGAAAGTCTTCCACTACACCTCTTAATACAATTTTTATGTACTTTTTGCATGTTAAATTTCCGTCATAAATGACAAACGCATACCGGTTTCCCATGAGCAAACAGAAAACGGTAACACTGAATAGACGTTAGAAGTGATTTTCATCCTTCAAATGCAGGTTTTCAGCAGACCAGAAATGAAAATTTCGTTTGTTGACTAACCCTTCTTTACAAAATTTAGCTTTATCTGACCAAATGATTTTCCCGCAGAAAAAGTGGATCCTCTTGTATTTTTAAAAGCATTTCTTCGCAATATTCAATTCTCATCGCATCGTCTCCTGGGTGAAGTTCCTGCACTTTAGTAAATAAGTACCTAGTGTGCATTTTACGTTTTTTCAGTATTGCTTAAACAGTGTAATGCCGGGTAAATGCATTGAAATATCCTAATACGTTAATTTCATTATTTTTATTATTTGTTACAGATTTTTAAAGAACATTAGCAGATTTTACCCTTCCATACATTATGAAGTTCAATTGTATTCGTTGAAATTTTTTCTGATTTATTGCAGGTAGATGAGGGTATCTCTCATTGAACGTATAGCATGTTTTTGTATAATTCTATTACATTCTCAATGGTTATAAAATAAATTCAAAATCTCTGTGTTTGAATATTGTTGATTTTCCATTTTAAATGATTTAACAATGACAATATTGATAAACAGTATTGACAATTATTTATTTATTTTGAGGTAAAATGTGAGAATTTTTTTCCAAGACATGCTTTTCAATTATTTCCAACGAATTCTCAACTTTTACAAAGATCATTAATAAGTCTAAAACCATGGCTGATAGGTATAGGGAGTGCTATTAATGATTGATTTCTTATTTAATTTTGTATTGAAATCGACGAAAAAAATATAGCATCGTATTTGAAAAAATCCAGTTTTTGTGGTTTGAAGTCGTCATTTTAGAAATTAAATTTCGGATACCTTGTGAAAGCTATATCATTTTGCATAATTGCGATAAAAAAATAATACTTCTGCTGCACACCGTCCCAAATTTAGCGCTGTATCTGCAAAGGTAACGACGGTATATGAGGTCAAGTGTAACGTTACAAACGTAAAAAAATATCGTAAAGTTAAAATATCTGATAAACGGCTACAATTAGGTATAGGGAATGCTGATAAAAATTCATCTAAAAGCCATAAACAATATGTAATCGTATTTCAAATTAGAGAGTATGTGTCTACTTCCGGTATATCCAGAAGTGCCACCATCTTGAAAATATTTTTATTAGAAAAATCACAACGAACTTCGGCCAACAAAAAAATTTCAGAGCCATGCGATTTCTTCATCCCTAGGTTCTTCTAATGTACGGTTCCAAACAATCACCCTGTATAGTTATCTCAATCTGGTAGTCGTGTTATTTCAGCTAACAAAAAGGGGAAATTTTAAAATTGATTTAGTCAGGTAGCGACATCTATCAGTATAGGGCTGTGTTGCATTGTGGTTCTAGAATGAACTAGGAAATATTTTAGAGTGGGGTACTTGCGGGCGGTATTTAAGTGTTAATGAAATATATTACTTAACTGTATAACAAAAATTGTGACGGGGGTTGAAGACTTATGGTAAAACCAGGTATAATAAAGGGAAATAGCTGTTTTGCCTGCGGATCCCGGTAAGAGCCAGAAACCCTACGCTTCAAAACAATTGTGGGAGAAGCATAAGTTATCATGTAGCGTTCTTATTCGAAACAAGTTTTTTTACTGTTTATTGTCATGAGCGCAATTGTTTTTCCATCAAAATGGTCAACTTTTGAAGTTCTTTCTCTAAGTGTAAATCTGTACCATTATATTGTCGTTTTTGTTTGGTGTCCTGCAGGATTTTTGTTACTTTTTTGAAGTATCTAGTTAGCAACTTTTGCCATTTTGTCCAAGCCAATCTTATCTGTCCATGATAACACAAATTTTGAAGTTACGCATGGTTTTTCACATGATTGGATTATTTAACAGATCAAAACAACGTTTAAACAAGAGAGCGACTGACATCTTCTTCAACTAATAGATGTAAAAATTTTAAGTATTCTACAATTTTTTGAAGAATCTGTATGTTCACTATATTTTAATTATAACAAAAACATATGATTTTATATTATAGAATCACGTAATAATAATCAAATCCCTCAAAAAATGTATTACGCAAAAATATGTTCAAAATAAAATACAAAACACTCCAATTTTAGGGAAAACTCTCGAACCCGTCGATTTTTGATTCAAGGGGGACTAACTTGTCCGCCCAATTTCAACTCCTACTTAGGCAAACTACAACCCCCTGATTACAAATAGAGATGAAAGGTGTTGCAATACATCATTTTGAAGATCTCATCTGAGCCTCTAATTTTGCGTTAAAATCTTCCTCAATAACTAAATGAGAGATAAAACAATGGAAGCCCTAAATTGTGGCGTAAAGTTCTGTTTGGATCACTTTGTATATGAAAACACATGGTATTTACGTTATGAAATCCCTTAAAAGTGTTTTGCGCAAAAGTATGTGCAAAATAAATATATTAACTTGACAACCCTGTAACACGTGCTCTGGGCGATGACGTAAGTAGCCTTATTGACGCATGCGCAGTTTAGGTTGTTTAAAAATGACATTTAGACTTAAATTGTTTCCTAGTGCCTAACATCCCAAACTAAACATAAATGAAATAGTCAATAAAAATTACCTTAATTTAACGGTTTTTTATTTTTTGTAAACATTCCTATTTTTTCAAAACTCTTTTCCGGTTTTTTACTTCTTTTCAATTATGAATGCTATATAAAATACAATAATGTGTATTTTATTATTTCTAATTGTAAAATATTCTATACAACTTCTCTATTTCCCAAAATTTGAATTAAAACTTACTGTTACGCTACTGGAGAAAATAGATAACTCGTGTGCATTTTGTTAGGTTTTAAAGTGGTTTTCTATTCTTTCTTACAAACTCCAGATGTTTATACACTGTACCCAAGATAAAGAGAGCCACTATGAGTATCTCCGAAACCGTAGCAGATACAGACTTGGTTAAATGGAACAAAACTTGCGCCCTTAATTGCCCACAAATATAGCGGTGAGACATCTATAAAAATTTTATGCGTCTTTGAGATATTTTGTAAATTTTTGATTTTTGATTTTACCTTTCATTTTTTTCGTGTTTTGATAGTGGAGCTACATCAATTCTGTCCTATTTAAAAAAAAAAGTTGATGATGGTTCCACATAAACAAAACATCGAATTCAAAAATTATTAACAATGCGTTACACAAAATAAAAAGTTAGTGCAGAGAAGTGTCATTGGAATTTATGTAGCTCCATTATTAAGACCAGAAAAAATTAAAATGTAAAATCGGATAATCAAAAATTTTTAAAATATCTTATAAATGCATAAAATTTTCGAAGACGTCTGACAGCCTTTTATTTGGGTCTTTGACGAAGCAACTTTTGTCTCATTTAATCAAGTCTGTTATCTTGTTATCAAATACCAGTTAGTAGCTGATTTAACTAACGAAAATATTTCTTATCTTTTCTCAACAAGAAATAGATAAATTACTGCACATTTAAACAAATTAAAAATTATGTTCGATTATAGTTGCGGCTCAAGTTTTAAAGTTGACTGCTCGGGCATAAAAGCTTTATTTCAGGCGTGGCTCAAAAAACTTCATGTAAAGGATTTGTATTTTAGAATCTCGGAATGTCATCAAAAAATACTGAAAGAATTAGTAAACACGAAGATAATATCATCAAAAAAAGGCATTTTATGATAAAGCTAAAAAATGTGTATACGAATACATAGTAATTGCAGATGCCCAACAAACGGAGTACTAGTAACAAAAATATACAAACCGAGAGATTCGCTTTTGACAAAATTATTAGCTGAAGATAAAAATTTAAAATCAATTTACTATTTAGGCATAGCTTTGATAATAATGACAGTACTACATGTGTGCGCTAATGATTATGTTAATGAAGGACGGTAAGAATCTTCCTAAAAAAGTATATGTAATATAATCTTTGTTTTAGGATTTACTTGTTTCCAAGAATGGCCAAAACGGAATTACGAAATTTGGACATAGCTTTTGTTATATGGATATGTATGTTTTTAACCAGTTTTGTTGTATACTATTGTTTTATCTTATGGGGCAGCGTGAGAAAGAAACTAAAAAACCAAAGTAATACAAGATATTTTAAATATCTAAATTTTTAATTGTAGTTTTATCTTGTTTTAAGTAAAAAACGGTTTATTTGTTCCTAAACTGTAAACGTCATTTATTGAAAACTTTACTTGACGTTAAAGATTGTAAAGAAGTGAATAAAATAGAATAAAATTTAAAATGATCAAATACTGTTTCCTTCCAAATTATTTCTCAAATCTCAGAAAACTTAGAAGTACAATTACTATAGAATTGGATTTTTTTCAAATAAACGTGCCAGAATAAATGATAAAAGAAACCATTGATGTTATTTACATTTTACTGCCAAGAAAGTCATTATGAACAGAATTTTAAAGTTGTCAGAAGAACAATAACGTAACTGGTGTAAAGGTAGACGTTCTTTTGGTGTATCTTCACCAACTATCAGAAACATTTCATCCCAATTCTTTGTGGTCAAAATCGTCTATGTTAAAAAGCTGCCTTATTTACTGTTAATATTTCCTTATTATTGTTGATCTAGGCGTCAAATTTATTATTTTTGTGCATACATTATACAAGAAAATGTAATTTTTAATTCGTTTCCACACCACCATTGCGGTAAAATTAATCGGTGCTTTTTTTGTGAAACGGCCATTTTTGCACTCGCTTCGTGTCAGACTTTTCATACAAACAAATTAACCTTACGCCACAGAATTTTGTGTTTGAGCCGTTACTTTTTCGTCACATGGTAGTCGCCTTGGCATTTCAAAGACATCTACATCAAAAACAAGTTGCGCAGATAATAATAAACACGTCACTTGATAAAATTTGTTTTATATGTCAGCAAACATTGCGCGAAGAATATACCGTTGTGGTTAAAGAAAAAGGCTTGAATACAATACGAACCATTTACGTTGTTCTTCATAGTATATGTTTGGTCCCGAGTTTTTTACAATTTAAATTTATGTTTTAATTAATGACAAACAGTGATACTAGTTTATAAGTTTTATAATTTTGTTACCTATATGATTCCATATTTATTACGGTGCTATTGTTTTATAACCGGTCCAGTAAGATCAATCTGGGTTGCTGCTTTTGTAAACTATTTTTCAGAGCCTTGAGAAAGACCACCCTTTACTGGTCGAAACGTCGGCAATAATGAAATACTAGTTTTATTTCAACCCTATTACATTCTCCTACGAGAAGGTCCACTGCGTGGAAACTAACCATTACTATCTATTACCAGTCATGCTCCATAAGATTCTATCGTAGAGCCAGTGTACCCTCATCGGACAAGCAAAGAAGATACTGACCAGCAACAAACGTGGATAAAGCGATAGAATATATTTATAGTTATTTGGTAGAAAACGCAGAGGAATTTTAGTTTTGTCTCAAAGATCTAATGAATTCACTCGAGGGAGAGTATCGTCCTGACACACAAACGATCGAGTCCCGATTACTCCAAAAATATAGTGACGACATTATAATTGTGCAGCGCGGTAGGCGGTCGCAAATAAAGTGTTTCAAAAATGTGGGATTCAAAATTGTACTGGAAACATGGTACACCAACAGAAAAGAAATTCCTTCAGACGAACCAATGGGTATAATTGAGACTGCTGTAGCAATTAATCTAGAAGACGTTGATTCAGACGTTTACGCAATCATGTAGAAACAGTTGTATCGGAACCTTTGCAAGCATTTCTTAACGACTTAATTTTAAAACACAAGCGTGGGCCCCTAAAGAAGTGGCAAATTAAAAGTATAGCCCTGGCTCATTCTATTATAGCAGCCCCAAGTCCAAAGTCGTTGTTGTCACCATTAGTAATTGGCGTCGGAGCGTTTCTACACGCCAAATATGGTTCTAGACAATTGTTAGACATGATGTCTTCTTTGAGATTTTGCGCCACATACGAGAAATCTGCACTCTTTCAGTCGATAATGCAAAGTTTAATACAAACACACTTGACGGACTAAACATGTTCCACGCAATGGGTGGCATTCAGTGTGTCACCCCAGGTACTGCTCTTATCCCAGATAAACCAATTCCTCGACTTGTGAAAATGCCTACCGCAAAAGTGGTAGCGACATATGGTAACATCGTTCCGGAGGAGTCATGGCGCTGGTCGTCAATCGATTGCAATTCAGAACCTGCAAGCAACTCATCTAATCGATAACGTCATACTCCCCTCGAACAGCGACTTAGTATGGCTTTATGGCAAAAACCAGAACATACAGGCCATACCCGGTTGGAATAGTTTCATGGAAGAAGTGACCTGGTCGTAACTATACCAACACAGTAGAATCTTATGTTTACCATTTATAAACGCTCCACCGAGTGACGATGATACAATCTTCACTTCTCTCCTGTCCGCAGCAAAAAATGTGAAATTCTGCAGGAACAAACTTGTTTTGTAACACTTGACCAGCCTTTGTATATTATAGCGCGTGACATTGTCGCAAGTAATTTTGATCCTGCATTAACTAACGTTATTCCAATACTAAGAGGATTTCACATGGTAATGTTGTTTATGGGGGCCATCGGCTATATCATGGCAGGAAGTGGATTGAAACAGCTCATAAATGTGATTTATGCCGAACAGTCTGTTGATAAGATGTTATCTGGACAAACGTATGGTAGGGCCGTACAAGCCCATATATTATGCCAGGTATCAGTCGCCAAGATTATTTGGCAAGTCATAGAACTTACGGAAGACGAAAGTGCCCATATCTCTAAACTTTTTGATTGTGCTGAAAATTCAAAAAACGTTTCATGCAACTGGAAGCCCGTGGTCCGACAGCAAAACTATGGATCCAATATTTTCGTATGGTTACGGTCCCGAAACAATTTATTGAAGCTCAACGCTCTTCTTACTATCATCTACATTTGGAAACGATGCAAAAGATACCATATTTTCATGCAAGTGGGCACTTCCTCTATGTAAAATCGTGTCCGCTTCACCTGCCAGATATGCTTACTTTGCCTGATGAAATAAATCCTGAATGTAAACGTTTTATCACCGAGGGTATTTCACTATCCGACGTTCAAACAAGTTGTGGTCTGAAATTTAGTCGGACATGACAATCGAGCAGACCCTGATGCGTAGTATAAAAACTCTGAGTGGCCTGACACGTCATCGTGGAATTTCTAATAGCGTATTGACCCTGTGGATATTGGGTATGGTATATGTGTACAATATTTGCAATGCAATTAAAGATTTTTGTTCTGTATTCATGCAAAGCAGAGATCAGAATGTAGACGTGAGACCATCACGTACCTTGCGCGACACACGAGATCTAATAAAACTCGATGCATTGCTGCAGAAAAAGTTGGAAACATATAACTACATGGTTAAGCAGGCGGCCGAAGACGCGGATTCGTTAATTGTGCAGATTGCCATCGAACTTGCTCCCTCTTTTTTCTTATTATTTGTTGTTGGAGAAGACGTAGATTTGCTAGTATTGTTGACTGCTAAAGCCAGAAAGGTCCCGAATGTTTATTTCTGCAAGCCGGGAAGAGGAAACAAGAAGAATGTGTTCTATTTTGCAATATAGCGATGCGGTTGCAAACAATTTATTATTTGTGCATGCCTTTAGAAAATGTGACACTACATCGGCGTTATTCAATCAAGGCAAAATTCAATTCCTCAAAACTTAAAAAAAATTCAACATTAACAGACCCGATTCAAGTATTTGACGACCCTAATGCAAAATTAACGGAAGCCGTTGCCGTTGACGAACTGTTTATGTTGAGGCAGTACGGTGCACGAAGCAAACATCGTAAGTTAGACTCTCTCCAATACACAAAGTTTGTATAGGTCGTCTCCAAAAATTCGTTCAATCTCGTTTTGCTACCTTCAACATCCGATATGTGCCATCATCATTCATTGAGTACTTATTGTCAAGTACAAAGTTGGCGGGAGTTCATAAACTTCCAAAGAATTTTGGATGGCAAAGAACAACCACATGATTAGTCGCAACACGGATCGCAAGTAAACCAGCTCTCAGATGTTTTGCTTAAAAGCATCTTGTGCAGATGCCAGAAAGGTTGTGAGCCTGCTCTAGTTGTCATAAAACAGGATTGAAATGTTTGGTTTTGTGTTTAAACTGTACTGGAACATCCTGCGAAAACATTCCCAACCAGATTGCGTTAGAGGATGACGATGAGCAGGACGATGAGGACTAAACAGATAACGCCGAGTTTGCCGATTCTAAAGATGATAAAAAGGAAGGCGAGTAAGCTTTACAACATCGCAAGCGACTAAAAATTAAATAAACCCCGATATCAACCGTGGATTAGGCCTCTTGGGGATACCACGTTAAAAAAAAACGCATCGACCAATTCTAGAGGTTGTATGGAGACGAGTTGTAAATTATATTTTCTTTTATCATGTATGCACAATATAATAAATTTGGCGCCTAGATCAAAAATAATAAGAAAATATTGACCGTAGATAATGATAACTAAAAAATATTTATATCTTTTATTATAAACAACCAAATGTATCAAATCGGACATCTGCAGACTCACAAAACATTACACTTACAAAAAAAAAAATAGTATAGAATTGTTTGATAGAGATATTCGTCTTAATCCGCAATGAAATTCTGATTTTGTTAAAAATTGTAAATCAACTTTCAACTTTCACGCACCGTAGAGCGGAATAGTTATTTACATACAGATTTCGGGAAGTAGAATTTCCTGCATGAACCCATTTGAAGCAAGAGCGAACGCAGTGAGCAAATGCTTTAATAGCACGAATGCTAGAATAATCTTCCCGAAAAAGGTTTGTACATAATTTTTTGTAACGAGCAATTATTTCTTAAAAAATTAATATAATTGACAGCTTAAATCTTGAATTCATAGACGGCACTGTAAATTTTTAATAACTTTTAATTGCTTTATGTACTTTTTCTATGTGTTTTTATTTTAAAAAAATACTGGGAAAAGCGTTTTTTACTACTAAAAATTAAAATTACAATGTACTATTATTGTTTAAAAGTCTAAATATACCAATGCTTTTTGTCCGTTTTCCGGGCACTAGTGCGTGGAAGTAAATGTTTCTGATTGGCTATACGCTTATGTAAAACTTCACTGCTCAGAAGGCGAGTACAAAAAGTATTTGTCGCAGACGAAAAATGCGATTACCCAAAACTGTGGACAATTTTGTTCTCTACATGTTTTATTTGGATAGCACATACCTTAACCGCAACTCCTCCCCCCCTCAAACGGCAAGCCTCCAAGATCGTAAACTCAGGTGTACTATCAGGAGACCTATGCCTACTATCCCACCAAATTTAAATGCCTTCCAACCTTTTACGAATAGAACTCCTTTTTTATACCCATTGCTTAGACTGTAAGAGATGTGGAAATCGTCAGTTTACGGAATAGCAAGAAAACGGCACCTGGTCATAGTAGTTGTACTTCTAAAGTTTCAAGTTTTAAGAAACAATTTGAAAGAAAATAAAATTTGATTATTTTTAATTATATTCGAATTTTATTTACTTGTTTACAATTAAATAATAAATAAAATATTATACAAGACACGCCAGGTAACTGGTTTTTACTAGCTCAAGAAGTCTTCGACACGTTAGTTATATTCTGCATTTGCCAATAAAACCTTTTTACCTGGCTTGTAATGTAAAACCGACCCAAATGCATAAAATTTGACCCACTTGTTTTTTTTTATTATTCGTGCCATTTAAATTTTTTTCAATTTCTATGACTATTTTTAGGTTGGTTAACGATTCTACAGAGCATATGACTTAACAGCAGCATAAACAGCAACAATTCAAAATTAAGGAAATAGCAAAACAGAAATGCAACAAAAGAAAACTATTGCTAATAATGCGTATTGCCTTTTCTTATATGAATAACAACTTTAATTTGTTTTGATATTACCTCGATTCGGGCTTAAGTCGCCTTGCCACTGGGTCCTAAACATGATCAATTGGGTTAAAGTCCGGACTTCTAATAAGCTACTCTATTGAACGAATTTCTACTGCGTGAAGATAGTCAGCAACGATTCTAGCGACCTGCGGGCGAGCATTATTGTGAATCAACATAAAGTTGTAGCGATAAACGGGGCAAAGAGCACAACATGATGTTCCAAAACGTCAGGAATCTACTTGTCCGTATTTATCGTCCCAATATGTACTACCACTAATTCAGTACAAGCTTTCCTAAAAATGCCTCCGGACGGTTTTATTGAGTCATAACCAAAACAATCTTTCGAAACGATATTGCACTGGACAAACCTTTTCCCATCTCTTTACCATCTCTTTAATGGCTATTTGAAGATTTAAGATAAAATTTTGCCCTATCCTTAAACAAAATTTGGTTTGTCTAGTTTTGAAAGTTGTGCCCAAAATTAAGTCTTTACGCGGGTTTCTGGTCTCTGTTTCTTAAAATTCGCAATGTTAAGAAACAGTCATCAAGAAATGTTGGGCACCTAGGTTTTCCTGATCCAATTCTTATAACGTAACTTTCAGTTTCACAAAACCAATTTTCAGCTCTTTGAACATTACATTGTGATACTGCTAGCACTCGAACTGTGTAATATTGAGATCGCATCTCTTCAACTAAAACGATAGCTCTTACGGCGTCTGTTGGATTTAATGCCATTTTCTTATTCAATAGACACTAACTATAAAATGAGGATAAACTGTAAAAATCAAAAAAAAATCGAAAAACTTAAAGCAGCTTTGTAAAAACTGTAACAATACAATTTAACAGTTGCTTGTTGGAACATGTTTTGTAGTAGCCATAGCCATAGTACCAAAACCAATATTTATTTTTTTGTGTAAATGACAAAAGAATAGTTGATAAGTTTTTGAATACCTCAAAACTAATTTTTAAAAACTGGAGATAGGTCAAATTTTATGCCGGTGATTGCACTAAAAATGCGTTTTGTGTTAAACAAACCTGTAGCGGTAACACATACTAGGTTCATAACCTACAGTTTTTTACATTGATATGTTTTAATGCAGAAAAGCTATGGGATTTAATTTGGTTATCGTTACTTGCATCGTATTATCCGATTTTCTTATATTTGGTAGTTACCGCCGTTTTGTTCTATGATTTGGGTATTGGATCTTCATTAGCTGTTATAATAGAAATGGTTAGTTGCATGGTAGCAATAAAATATTTTTTTTTCTAATTGCACCTTTTTAGATAAGATTATTAATGAAAGAGCATGCGTTTGTACGAAGTAACTGTTCAAAGTATCGCAAAAAAGATGAAGAAATATTGCGCCCATCATTTTCTCATTACTTGTACTTTTTATTTGCTCCAGTTATGGTTTACAAAGACACATATCCAAGGTAAGATGCAAGTTTTTATATGCCGTTTTAACATTCGTATTTGATAGATCGAATAATCCCATAAGATGGAATGTTATTTTTGTTTATTTCGTAGAATTTTTTGTAGGCGCAACAACAATTCACATTATCATTGAAAAAACTTTTATAGTTGGTTTAAGCGACTACGGAATCAAAACATACACATGGAATCAAATACAACTTATTGTATTGAAAAACTATTATGCCTCATGGTTAATTTTTATAATATTTTTTATATAGGGTTTCATGTTTATCTAAACTTCACATCAGAACTGTTAAGGTTTTCAGACCGATTATTTTATAAAGTAAGTAATGTAATTTTTAATCAAATAGAAATTAGTTTTACACCTCAGTAGAAGTGGAACAGTGTGACCAGTAAACTGAATTCAATATTGTAATTGTGATTTTGCTTATGGGTCGTGATATTTCCAAAAATTTCTTCTAAAGTGCTAAAAAAAAACGTGTGAATGCAACTTTCAAGTATTCAAGTAAACATAAAACAAACTGAAGTATGTTATTTACAAATACATACAGTTACCAAAATAAAATAATAAAATTTAAAATGAAGTTGCATGTTGCACTGAAAAAGTTTTATCTTAAATAAAAAAAAAATTAAAACCAAAATTTATTAATATAAAATTTATAGTAAATGTTTATTTAAATCAATCATTAATTACGTAATAAAATTACATAGGATTTTCTAAAACCAATTTATATATTTCATTTACGAACGATAATTATTTTCATTTTGCTAAATAAGCCTTTACATTTAATTAAAATTTAATAGTGAATAGAATTTGTTTGTTAGTTGTAAGCGTTCAAATAAAATTATTGAAACAACAGTCTACACAATGAGAAATGTAATAAAAAGTGTTCCCGCGAAATTTGTAGAAATAAACTGGCATGATTGGGTTTTTACTAGTTGTGGCAAAAACCGTCGAAAACAAAAACCGGTTAATCGTTTTTAGAAAAAATCAATTAACCGAAAAAAACGATTCTTGAAAATCGTATATTAAAATCAATTTTATAATCGGTCAATTTTGTTAACATCTTTGCAAATTTAAACTACTACTTAAATCCAGATCCATTTAGTTTTAAAATGTAGTGGTTGCCCTATTAATGTTAATAATCTGAAGTAAAAACGGTACTAATTTTAACAAACCAATTTAAAAAATATACCAGGTTATACTTATACGTATTTTATAAAACAATAAATATTTTTGAATTTGTTTAATTAATTGTAAAAACGTGGTTTATAAGTTTTTCTCGTTACTTATCTTACTTTGTAAAAAGACTTCCTTTTACAGTTTCTTACGTTTGCCAAAACCGACCGTGTATCCGTACAAAGTAATGACAGTTTTATGCTGACAAGTGTTCTTTGAAGAATAATTTTAGTTAACATTAAGAGAATTAAAATAGGCAAATCTTAGTTTGTTGGTGCAGCAGGTAAAATTTGTCAATGTTAGGATTATAGGATATTTTAACATTTTTTTTATTGTTTCCCTTATATGTCGTTAATAAAAGAAACTATTATTGTATTAACGTTTGATAAATTTATTAATCGATATAAGCGTGTAATATTGGTCCAAACCGTTGATACTATAAATAAAGAACCAACCGTAAGAAATAGTCACCGTAAAGCTCATGACGAGCAGTTATTTCCTAAAATAATGCTCTAGGAGTCAGAATGACTATAGCCGAGCCTCTGCCCTACGGTATCAAAATTTCAATCGTTTGGTCGCTTAAAATTACATTTTAGATATTGACCTCAGCCCACTTTTTTCGGCCAGCTGGCTTTCTTACCACCGTCATTTCATGCGTATAGTTTTTCTTCAGTTTTTTATTCCGCGTTTTATATATATTATTTTATAAAGTCGATTTAAAATCCATTTCAAAAATTTGACTTTAAAAACCGTTTGTTAAATCGACTTTAAAAAGCGATTTTACAAATACATTTAAAAAACCGATTTTAAAAATTCACTTTAAAAACCGATTTTAAAAATTAATTAACCGATTAATCGGTTTTCGATTTTTCTGAAACAGCAATTAATAGAAAATCGATTAATCAATTAAACGATTATTCGATTTTTGTTGCCATCACTAGTTTTTACAGAATCGTGTCGCCGAATGTTTATAAAAAGATTACAGCGGTACCTGATTTTTTGTGTGCGAACCCATTTTGAAAAGTCAAAGTGTAAACCGAAAGACAGAGGGGAAAGTTATTATTGAAACAACAAGGCATTCAAAATGTAAATGTAGAAGTGTTAACATCTAAAAAGTGAAGAATCAGTGACCGAACGTCTAAAGATTAACATGTGGAAACTAAACGGAAAGTGATTAAACGTTGAAATACTAAGATGTGGTTGACAAATAAAGAGAACATCTAATAATTAAAATCGGTTGAGTGAAATTAAGGACGTTATGTATTTCCGAATGAATGTGTAAAAATTTAAGTCTCCGATAAATGAGATAAAATTGTTGGGAACAAATTAATCGCTAGCGTCGTTACAGCTGCGTAGTAATTGGCCATGCGTTGTAACAATTGTTATAAACAATTAAGAACAATAAACCATAAATAAAGAAAAGTATGGAAAGTATGGGGAAAATGCTGTTACCATCGAGATTATCAACGTGTAGAACTAAAAAAGAACGTCCGATGCGTAATGGTTAGTCTAACTAAAATCTTGTAAATAAATTTATGTTCAAATGGTAAATTAGATTTAGTACGTAGAATTTTTCTTTGAAAAGTAAGTAAGTAAAGTAAAGTAAAAGTAAATTAAGTTTTTATTAAATTTTGAATTAGTATTAGGTATTTGTGCATGAATAAAAATTAAATATGTGCTATGAATATATAAAACTGTTATTATATTAAATTAATCATTTCAATTAAAACCAAACCCAAGACTTTTGAGATATATAAACTGAGATAAAAATCGAAGTTAAATTTATGATTTGTTTAAATAATTAAGGGTCTCATTGTTAAATTAATTTTTTTTATTAAAAGCATTCTAGCAATCCATCGAAATATGTAAATTTATATAAAAGTAAATTAAACAGAAAACTCTTGAAGAATTAAAAATAAGTAAAAAACTACATGTTTGAACTATTTAACAGAATCTAGAATAAACAACGTAAAAAAGTAGAAATTCATAAAATTTCAGTTGCTACATGAAACTGTCGACTTAAAACAAAGATGAGTAACAAATAAAGTGTTTCAAATTTTAGAATTATGGCACTATTATTTGGCTTCAACGACCACAACGTTTAAATTGGTGACCCTAGCGTGATTCCTAACTAAAATACAACGTAATGAAAATGGTACTTAAACCAAAGGCGCAGCGTTGTAAATGCAAAAGCAAGAATAAACGCATACATACAACATACAACTTACAATAAGATGAAACACAACCACAAAAAACTAGAATCTACAATTTTAATATTTATCAGACTGCCCCGTTCTTAAGCAGCATGTTCGGACATTCAAGACCATCAATTTGATTCCACAACAACGTAACAAAAAATAGAGTTTAGGACACAAATTATTATCTATTGAACACGTTACATTTCAGAAAACTTATCATGTGTCTGTTTCGACACGGCCAGAATTTTGTCATATAAAGAACACAGTCGACGTAACGCAAACTTAATCATTAAAAAAAATTTAAATATTTTAATCCTATCTAAATAGTGACTAAAAGTATTATATATAATTGGTTATTACACTGTACTAAACTCGAACAAAAGCTGAGGGGGATCAAACCCATCAGACAGACTGACCAACATATTTTGATCTATGATGGAGAGGTAGAGATTTGTAAGATAGTGCCACAATTAAAAGAGTAAATAAATCTATACCTTTTTCTAGCAAAAATTTTAACCACAACTAATCATTCAAATGACTATATCATTAGTATACAGAGTGAGTCATAATTAGGTTCAAAGTTTTCAAGGGTGTATTTTCTGGCCCAAAATATTTAAAAAAGTTCTTATAAAATTTTGTCAAAAAAGGTCGGATTTATAACCGTTTAAAGATGGTGTTACAGTAATTGATTTTCTTATTGATATCAAGCTCAACTGATCTGACAACATTGTCAGTTTGTTTGTTAGAAACATCTCAACTACGATCGTTTTTCTTTTCCGCCGCATTCTCGATATCTTTGTAGGGTTGACATCGCAACCCCATTCTAACCAATCCTACATCCACGTATTACGTATGTAGTAAACGCGGAAACAATAACAAACAATTGCAAGTAAGCAAATGCAAACTCAGCTTTCGTAACGGCTTTGTTTATTAAGCACACTAACCTACTTCGCATGTATAAAACGAAGTAGGTACAACAACACAATTCAGTTCGGCAGTTCGGCAAAGCAGTAAGGTTCAACAGTTCGTCTCATCATTTCAGTTCGGTACATCAATTCGGTGCAGTTCCAACCGAATAATGAGGGCAGCCGAAACAGCAACAAGTCACCGCGCCATCATCAAGCGAAGCTCGAGTCCATCGGTGCAACTCATTCTGGGCAATCATCTTCCGCATGACACACGACGCCGGAAGATCAGGTGACATCGCATAGCACGTAGTACGCCGAATACTACGTGCTGACAACAACGTTTTGATTCATTAGAATTAGTATAGCTCGACAAGGAGCAACACGGCAACAACATCAGGTATAATTACAAAAAAATTTTTTATACCTACGCTACGACATGAAAGGGAAAACAACCTCCACTGGGCCCGCAACGCTCGCTGCCGCTCCAACCACCGCCCGTCGACGACAACAAGTACGCCACATCAAGTCTGCCTGCCATGACGACACGTGCCACCGCTGCGTCCGCCATGGACACCGTCGGCACCGACCTTCTCCTCACTCAATGATGGAACGCAGATCACCTTGGGCTGATGGACCACAAACAAAGACGTTTCATCAACACCATCGCCCAAGAAAAACACATCAAGATGAAACGCAACAACAGCTGCAACAACCACTAACGCCACGACCGCTGTTTCAGAGGAACACACGATCACGACGCGCACTACGTCTCGACGACATAGCCGTCAACGATCAACCGCACTCACACACACGTCACGGAACCAACAGGCCCAAGTATTCGACGTACATTCGCGCTGGAGCCGTATGCTCGCCCACACACGTCACGAAGCTTGGACGCCTAGTTCTGACGTCCATTCGCCTGTCACATACAGGACGCGCAGAGCAACGAGCTCGCGCTCACAAGCTGTCGAATACAGCACACCCAACGCACAAATTCGCTTCTGGAGGAGCAACAGCAACAAAACGAAAAGCAGCATTCATAACAGCGCCAATGAAAGCGCGCCAAATGCAACAACTACAACAAGCGCGAACGAGAGCGCACCAAATGCAGCATCCACAACAGCGCCAACGAGAGCGCACCAAATGCAGCATCCGCAACAACGCCAACAAGAGCGCCCCACAACGCAACAAGAAGACAACCGCGTAACAATCATCGATACTTTTTATCGTGGATCAATCCACTAAAGAGGGCCCCCTGTGGGGTTAACATCGCAACCCCATTCTAATCAATCCTACATCCGCGTATTACGTATGTAGTAAACGCGGAAACAATAACAAACAATTGCAAGTAAGCGAATGCAAACTCAGCTTTTGTAACGGCCTTGTTTATTAAGCACACTAACCTACTTCGCATGTATAAAACGAAGTAGGTACAACAACACAATTCAATTCGGCAGTTCGGCAAAGCAGTACGGTTCAACAGTTCGTCTCATCAGTTCAGTTCGGTACATCAATTCGGTGCAGTTCCAACCGAATAATGAGGGCAGTCGAAACAACAACAAGTCACCGCGCCATCATCAAGTGAAGACCGACCGAACCTCGAGTCCATCGGTGCAACTCATTCTGGGCCATCGTATTACGCAAGACAGACGACGCCGGAAGATTAGGTGACATCGCATAATACGTAGTACGCCGAATACTACGTGCTGGCAACAACGTTTCCATTCATTAGAATTAGTATAGCTCGACTACGCTATGTACAATAATAAACGCTGCTAAATTCTAATCCAAACGCAACCCTTTCTCTGATTTCAAACCGGTGTTTAGAGTAATACACCCTAAACACCACATTTTTTTGTTTTCTGTTTCACCGATATCATTCATCATTATTTTCTGTAATTACTTTTTTTTATGATTAATTTTTTCGAAACCCGTTTAACAAAACGACTTTCAAAAAGAGTACCTTTTTTATTTATAAAACATAGAATTTCCATAATTTCAAATCAAATTGTCAGTTTTTGAATGGATTATAAAATAGAGCCCAATATTTCCTAGTACGCCCTTGGAATGTACGCTTCTAGTTGTAATATTCACCATGTTTTATAATCAGCTGATAGCTCGTAATAATAATATAAAATGTGCCAAAATTTGTAAAAGTAGATATAGTCGTTTCAAAGAAATACATGTTTGATCAGTTTTTGGACGCCATCTTTAAACGGTTATAACTCCGATTTTCTTAATTTGTCAGTTACTCCAGCAATGAATGGCAAACGAGCGTAGGTGGTGACCTGTTCCTTCTCTTCGACACGTCCAACAAGCCCTAATGAAGAACGGCTATACCAGAAACGAAATAAGAGCCGCCTGTCGCAGGAAATCTACGCTCGTTTGCCATTCATTGCTGGAGTAACTGACAAGTTAAAAAAATCATTAGAGAAGAAGAATATCGGTGTTAGGTTTGGAACGGTTAGAAAAATCCAGCAACTACTACCTTCTAATAAAGATAACCTGCCGAAACTCTCAAACAAAAGGGGTTTACCAAATTGATTGTTCATGTGGAAAGGTCAACATTGGTCAAACCGGACGCAACATAAAATGTAGATTAAAAGAACATCACGAATGGACGAACACGGCTCAACCCGGAAGATAATAATCTTAATGACAACAGCCGCAAAAGCTTACATTCATACATTAGACGCCTCTACGGGGAGGATATCTACCAGAAAACCAGGAAACTGGATAAGTTACGGAAGAAGCAGAATCAACTGCTATCCTCATTAGCATATCTACGACGATTCCGAGACCAGGAGGTGACGCCTACTTTTGTGAAAATTCGCCATCATATCGCAACAAATCGTGCAAGAAGAATTTTCGAACGTAGTGAGAAGGCACTCACTCGAGAAAGAGTACGTTATACTTACCATCAACTGCATATAACGTCAACAGAACTATAACAGCTACATCTACAACTGAGCAGCATACTGGATAAAGAAACATGGAACACCATAGATCGCATCAGCTACGAACATGGGGAATACCGTCTACAATCAACCACTAGCAGGCATATCAAGAAGTTTGAGAAATGAAGTACCAAGCACCAGCAAACCAGCTATAAATTGGACAAAAACAAAACAGTTGTAAACTTGTCGGACTACCCACTCACATAAGACTGCATATCAATTTTGTCAAAAGGAATGAACTACGCCATTGCTCCAAGCAAAATACCCACAGAAGAGATAATATCAGAAGTGGAAAGTGTCATCAGAAAGCTTCCAGTTGAAGAAGCAGAGGAAATACGCCACGAGACTTGCCAAATGTTACAACGTTCTAAAACTCCACGTAGGAACATCACTCGCGCAGAAGAAATTGCATTAAAATAACTCAGAAGCAATCAAGAAATCATGGTGACACGCGCAGATAAAGGCAACGCTACAGTAGTCATGAACACCGAAGACTACAAAATGAAAATCAAATTGCTACTGGATCCACAACTTTACACCAAGTTAAAAGGAGATCCAACCAACAAAATTGAAAAACAAACGAGAGCCGCAATCAAACATTCAGCTATACCAGTCAATCAACATCGTCAACTGCTACCTTCCGGGACCATACCACCTAGACTATACGGATTACCAAAAATTCTCAAATTTGGTAACCCCTTGGTAAACGTAGGAAGGAAGGACAAACACGGCTCAACTCGGAAGATAATAATCTTAATTACTTAGGAGTAGTTGACGGCGGCACTTAAGTACCTAAGCACCGCCGACAAATAAATTGCAGAAATATAATCAATGATTTATTTAGATATTTTAGTTACAATTTAATTACATATTCAATGTACAATTATTACTAAGCAAACTGGATTTGTTGTATAAAAATTCCTTACGGTTTATTTGGCTGTTCTTGTTTCTGTTTCCATGCATTTGAAGAAGAAATAGTATATTTTATGCGGAACTTAACTGCTCCTTATAAAATGATATACTGTTTTATTAGTATACTAATTATATTATACTTCAATGATGTTAGTCGTAAAATTGGGTACCTTGAGTATCACATTTTTGATTTCACTGTATATCCTTACAACTGACAAATACCTAAACAAAGGAAATAATAATCCAGGTAATTTTATGATACGTAATTAAGTAATTATCGAAAATTTTATAAAGGTATAGGCTAACGCCTCGGTAGCAACTTTCAGAGATCAACACAAAATAAATGATTCTATAACATACTAGATACTATTTATTGTAATTTATAATTCTTGGGCTCAGTGTTAAAATCTCCAGCGGGTGTTAATTTTTTATTCACACGTAAAAACCTGCAAGCGATTTGTTTTTTTAATACCTCAGATTCGTCACATGCCTAATATAGACGTGTTCGTCGGTTTGTCTTAACATATATAACAGTTTAAATAAGAATTTAATCTCTCCTACAAGAAACTCCCACGTATTACAAAAAAATGTATTAATTAATTGAATTTTTAGGACTGGTGGGCAGCAGATACACCTGAAGAATTTTATCGAAAATGGAATGTTTTCGTAGGTGACTGGCTGTACATCTACGTCTACAAAGATTTATACGAGAACTGTTTTCCACAAAACAAATGGCTATCAAAGATTATGGTATTTTTTATATCTAGTTTCTTTCACGATATAATTATTTGCGTGTCTGGTCGTTTGTTCATACCAGTAACTACCATAATATTTGCAATACAAATGCCTTTTCTATTAGCATTTCGTAGATACGTAAATAGTAATATTATGAACGCATTGGTATGGATTGTATGTCCTTTATTTCTCAGCCTAACCTCTACAATCCTGAGTATAGAATATTTTGCTCGAATAAACTGTCCACTGCAAGACGAGTTGTTACTTAGTGTAATTAAACCAAGATTTTTATATTGTTGAAAAACATAAACAGCGCCCTGTAAATCAAATGCGTAATGACTACTACTATTTTAATGTAAAATCTGTTGTAGTGTAATAATAAAAAATAATATATACAACAAATACAACTACATATATAATGTAATAAAAACTATAAAATCTATAAAACAAAATCATTTTAATGTACTGTTTCCAGTAGCACAAACAAAACAAAAGTAATTGTTAATTATTACGTCTAAAGAGCGCACAGTCAGTAAGCCTCCAAAGAGGTTTTTGCTCTTTCTTGCTAACCTAGATTCAATGAGTTACAAATAGTAGCCAAAAGAAACAAAAACAAAAATGAATAACAAAAAGAAGAAAAAAAATATGTTAGGTACAAAATGGACAGATAACAATTATTGATTGTTTTGTTTTAGCTAAAGCTTTTTTTCAATTTTTTTAAGGAGATCATAAATGTCGCAAATGTCGCCTCGTCTTCACAAAGTCTACTATTAATAATATTGGTAATGTGAAATGTAAAATATCTTTTAAATATTGCTGTTTTATGTATAGGAGGTGTAAGTAGATTCATGTATCTAAGATTAAGATTATGGGCATCAGTACGAAAACTTAATCGCTCAAAAAGATATTGTAGAATTTATGGTATGCGTTTTGAACTCGTTGAATTCTGCTAACATCAGTTCTAACAAGGCAGTGATTGTATACCTGACCGAAAAAATTAAAGTGAGAGAGAACTAATGAATCGCACAAGTTAATTTTTACCCTTCTGTCAAGAAGATGTCTGTTAGAAAAGAGAATTTTGAAATTTGCATAAGCTTTTTGAATCAGTTTAGCGATATGAAATTTAAAACGTAAATTTCTGTCACTATAAAGTCCTAAGTTTCTTGCCATCTCAACGCAATTTAATCGGGCTCCGTCAATTTAAACTTCTAGTGCAGAAGTAACTTCTTTTCGTAACTTACGACTACCAAACACTAATACGTTAGACTTTTTCGCATTTATTTTTAAAAAGTGATTTTTTGATAATAATAATAAATTTAGGAGATTTTCGATAAATCGATCAAAAGCTGCTTGTGTATCACTAGGTTCAAACAAATAATAAAGTTGTGTATCATCAGCGTATAAGTTGAATTTACAACTTTTGATAGAAGAACAAAAGGTGGACGAATAAAATGCGTAAAGTATGAGACTTAGAATAGATCCTTGAGGGACTCCACTAGTTACACTACTGCTATTTGAAACTGTCTGATTGAGTTTTACCCTTTGAGTTCTGCGATTAAGATAATTTTTGAAAAATAATTATACGTTATCATCAACCCCAATATTATGCAATATGGCTATTACAGCTAAACTCAGCAAACAAGATAGTTGGAGAGGGGGATACTGGCGCTATAGAGCTTGTAAGGTACATTCCGAAAAAAGTATTTAAATGTGATTTATTTGATATACATAAATGTATTGTGTGCTGCATAATATGTGTAAATCTTTTAACAAGATCAAAACGGAACAAATTTGTAAACAGAAAATTAAGAATTTGAAAGAAATACTGTATTAAACTTAATAACAATAACGCAACATTTTTAGTAACAATATTCAGTTCTACAGAAACATTTTAAATAATTTTAAAGATTTACAAACTTTCTTCTGCTTATTTTAAATGTATTAGACTTATATTTAATCTAATGAATGAATAAGTTATTTCCTTGGCAATAACACAAATTAATTTTAAATTAAAAAAAATAAATTGAACAGAAATATAATTTAAACAATTCCATTAATTAGTTTCATATTCTTCTTCCGAATTTGTGTCATCTTATCCTTGGCACTTTGCTGTACGTTCTTCATTGCGACTTTATGTTTAACTAAGCTCCATATGAATTCGATTGGATTAAGGTCGCAATGATATGGAGGCAAGCGTAAAACAGTATGTCCATTTTTTTTTAAATTTCATCCACATAGAATGTTTTAGTGTGGCTAATCTAATTCACCAGTTCTAACAATTCAGCTTTCCTCATGTCCCCAGTTGTTGAAACCTCATTATTTTCAAGCCAGTCTCTAATTTCCTGCTTTCTTGTGGCTTGGGTAGGGGGTTTGTTAATTTGAACACTGTGGTATGGTGCGTTATCCATAACAACGATCCCTTTTGGAGGCAAATTCGGAATTAACTGTTTTTCAACCCATTGTATAAAATTGTGATGATTCA
Organism: Abscondita cerata; assembly: GCA_030710515.1. Taxonomy (NCBI): domain Eukaryota; kingdom Metazoa; phylum Arthropoda; class Insecta; order Coleoptera; family Lampyridae; genus Abscondita; species Abscondita cerata. Next base: position 329,674 of record JALBCR010004303.1, on the reverse strand, counting down.
TGTCATCGTGGTAATCTCCTGATTTGCTCTTAGATTTGAAAATTAACAATGCGTTGTTTACAAATCCATATTCACCACCTGCGTGTACAATAATGTATCGCTGACCAGAACGATCAGCTTTATATACACCTGGTTGGTCCTTTGACTGCCAGCATTTACTCACCCCATAAGATGGGTGAATAAAAGTTTCGTCTAAATAAGTAACCGGTTTTTCTTCTCTCCGAGAGCAGCGTTTTCCCTCCATTTTCGTAAATAACGAGAACGCCAAGCTACGATATCGTTACGTTCCATAAGTAATTTTCTTCGATTTTCACATTTTTTAAAGTGGAAGCCAATTCTTAATAGATGCCTTCGAATAGTTTCTTGTCCGCCAGTGTAATTAATCTTATCTTGCATCTTGCTCACTAAAATTTTTAACGTGGGCACTTGCTTGTCAACCGTGTAAACCTCTTGCACTGTTCTTTTTAAAATTCCCAAATCACACTCATCCATCATTATTTTGTTGGATCCTCCGCTTTTTCTTTTTTTTGATGGTGATTGCAGTAGTTCACTGTCAGTCGCAGCACCTTCTTTTCTGATCCTCAAAATAGTAGCCATCGATTTCCCAACAGCAGCCGCTGCAAGTTCAGTTGCCTTCTCTAAAGGGAATGCCCATTCACCAGCAGCTTTTTGTCTATCGAAGAATTGTATAACATTATTGATAATGTTTCGAGCCTCAGAATGTATAGTTTTCTTCGTAGTTCCAGCCATAATAAGATAACCTTAAAACATAAAAATAACATTAAAATTACATTTTATTAAAACACTTAAAATACATACCTTTACTGCGAAAATCAAATGAAGTAGTTTTCAAAAAAACTGATTTTGGTAAACAAGAGTAATACTGTGAGGAATTTGTAATAAATTAAGAAAAAGCACGCGAAAAAATGTCAGCTCTAAACTGTAAACAATTTGCTTTTACATGCGAATGTACCAACTTAAAATTCTCAAACGTGATTGGTTAAATCATTTATCGTGGCAAAAATTTCAAATTAATTATTTTAGTTGACACATTTTCCGACTATCATGTTTGCTGAGTGGAGCTGTAAAAGGTCATGATCTATCACGTCAAATAGTTTTGAATAATTTAATAAAATCAAAGCGATTATGTTATTATCATCTAATTATCCCAGATGGAAGTGATGGTAGTATGTTGTTTAAATTTAAGTGATTTATTAGTTGAGAAGTTACTATTCGTTCTAAAATTTTAGACAATGTTGGAAGAATACTTATCAGTCGTAGGTCTGTTAAATGATCAGGGGCAGATTTTTTAGGTATGGGAGTTATCAGTGCTTCTTTCCAAACTTTTGGAAAAACTCCGTTGGTTAAACAAAAATAATCAAATCAAATCAAAAATAATATAATCCGAGAGTAAATGTTTATTAAATCGATACCAATTCCATCAATTCCAACCGCTTTACTTTTAATTATATTTATAATCTTAAAAACATCAACTTCTACGATAACTTTAAAACTGATTGTACTAGTAACAATAATTCGAACATTCGAGTCGTAGTAATCTTTAAGATTTTCAAAATTATCGGTTTTAATAGAAAGTGAAAATGAAGTAAAATAATTATTAATTTCATCTACATTTTTCAAATTTTGGGGTAACTCGGACAATTTAACCTTACCAATATTAAAGTTTCTTAGCATTCTCTAAGTTGCAACTAGATTAGAATTGCGAAGTTTAAATTGTAAATAATTCCTTTTTTCTCTTTTAATTGCTGCATTGGTTAGGTTACAAAATCTCTTATAATAATCTCCATTAGATAACAGTTTAGTTGTTTTTGCTTTTTGTAAGAATTATCTCGTAAAGATCTCATTAGTTTAATGACACTTGTTAACCAAGGAGCAGGGCTTTTAGTTACCGTTAATGATATTAGAAGAGTATGTTTAGTATGTTTAACAACAAGCGATGTTAAATTTAGGTTTAAGGATTCTATCTTCTCATCTATTTGTGGGATATCATAAATTAATTCTAGAGGAATATTAGCAAGATTGGCTAAAAATTGATTAATGTTGATATTTTTATCATTTCTAAATTTTGCTGATTTACTAGGAACTTTAACCGCAGCTTCGACATTAATAGTGCAACTAACAAGACAGTGATCAAGAGAAGACAGTATGTTAGTATGTATAATATTGGTAGAGTCAAGTACGATTATGTGATCTATTAAGGTTTCAGAATAAAGTGTTGACGATGAAAGCACCTGTTTGAGTCCATGTGATTCAAGAATTTTTAAATAATACATGTTAATACTAGGGTGGGTAAGGGTTAGCATGTTTAGGTTTAGTGGTTTTCTTAAACCTTGAAGTAAATGCTTTGCCAAGACGAAGCAATCGACAATTGCACACGGTTTCGTTACCACACTGTACAGGTTTATACTGATCTTCTGGGGCATCATACATAACACTTACATCACAATACAATATTTAAAATGTACCATACGATTAAATAAATTTAAATAATTAATTGTATTGCTATTATTTATATCTAACAAATTAATATTTGTGTCTCCCAAACAGAAGAGATCATCGAAATTAGTTAATAAAGCGGAAAGGGACTCTTTAAAAACTGAAAAAAATCTTGTAATCTATATCTAGGAGACCTGTAAATAACGCCAACAAGAAATTTGATTCTACCAATACCAATATTTATCCATAATTGTTCAATATTAGGATCTTGCTTAATAGCAATTGTAGTATAACGATATTGATTGCGAACATACAAGGCGACACCCCCACCTCGCCCAATTCGATCTTTTCGAATAAGTGAATAGCCTTCAATATAAACATTCTCATCAATTATATCAGGTGTTAACCATGTCTTAACCGCAGCTACAACATCAAAATTGTCACCTTTAACAAAACTCTCTAATTCAGAAAAAGATTCTAGAATAGATCTACAATTTATAAAAGCAAATGTTAGCATAAAAAAATAAAAAATTACCAAACAAATAAAATCAGAATATTATGACAATACAAAATAAGATTTAGTATTACAATACAGTAGCGTTAGGTAGGCACCGCTCATAATAATAAAAAAAAAAACAAAACGCCTACAAGCTTTATAAAATTGAATAGAATACATTTATACATAGTACGCCAAGTACTCTACTAAAGTTAAGAATGTAATTTGATTAATATACAAAAATAAGGCAATACAACTCATAGTACACGCAACAAATCAGTTTCATTACGTAACAACAAAATTCCTTTGTCAATATGTAACAGCAAATATGAAACACTTAGTATTACATTTTTTAATCTTCGTTTGCTACAGTCCATTCTCTTTATACAAACCAAAAATTAGCCCGATATGGAGCTCAAGAAAAAGTTATAGATATTTCTGTGAACTTTTGCATTTGTGAAAATTTTACCTAAATATAATAGGCTATGAGGTGTTCTATTTATAAAAAAGTTGATGTCAACTTCTGGTTCAACCGGAGGTGTCAGAAGAATAAAAATATTTTTTGTACTCGCAGCTTGGGAAATGACATTTGATATAAATGTGTAGCCAACCAGGAAGCTTTTCTTCCTGCACCAGTTTGGGAAAAATTACAAAAAACACTAGCATTCACAGACATTGAAATAATAACATCGTAATCCAAATATAATTTTTAGTTGCTAAAAATCATTTTCCCAATAATTTTTGTTAATGAAAGCAAGAAATAATCTTGAAAAATCTAGACAAAGTTATTAAAAATTTATAGTGCCATCTATCCGTTATGTAAATTACTACAACTAAAAACGTCAACTCGTAGCACTCTGCTAACTATATTAAAATTTGACATTAATGTAAAACAGTTGCTAATATATTTATTAACGGAATATTTGCTCAATACAAAAAATATTGTACAAACCTCTTGCGGGAAGATTATTCTAGCATTCGCGCTATTAAATCACCGAGCGAACAAAGTGCTCATGGGAAAAAGTTCTTTCCGAACTTGGTTTGTAAATAACTATTAGTTGCTTCTAAATACACTCAATTTGTTTTTTAATGCTTTTTCTTTCTATACTTTCATTGTAATAACATAATAAAAAAGTTAAACACATTTATTGTGCATAATTTATAAGAACTGTAACGAAATTTACCGTTGTTATAGATGTTCAAAACTTATTTTAGAGGTAGGTGTTATTTCCATAATTTACTATAGGGATTATGACTTGATTTAGTTACATATTTACAAAACAAATCTCAAAACAATCTGACAAAACAAGTGACTCAAATTTTTACTTTTTTCTAAGTAGTTACAAAAAATATAAATTTTCGTAACTGAATTATTTTAACACCTACTCTGATTATGAAAAATGTCACTTATTATGTCAAAACATGTTTATTGTTGAATCCGTAACTTAAGTACTACATGCTTTCCGAATAATCATTTTTCTACGAACGTATGTCTTATTTTTCATTTTACCTGTTTTTTAAAGCAGTAGAGTTCGCTCCGTTTAGTTTGTAGAATTTTAAACTCTTATTTTTATTCAAAATAAGGTAGCGTTTTATGTATAAATTTGTAATACTTCGGTAGTACATTAATATTAAAGTTTACACAGTAAGTACCATTATGAGAACAAAAACTGGGACACTTTCTACAAGTTAAATAAGCATATTATATACTTTTAAGATTATTAACCGTATTGACATCCTTCATTATTTACAAATTAACAAAGAATAGAGTGAACAGTTCAGGTAAACGTTCATGTATTGATGTAATTGATTTTTGTATTCAATCGTGCTCTGGGGTTATTATTCCTCGTTCGCCACAATCACAAGCAGTCGAGTCAATCACCTATAATTTAGATTAATGTATTAAGGATATGATGTTTATGTATATAACTTACCGTTAAATGTATTCTTTCTTTTTAATAAACAAAGGCCTGAAGAAATGCACATTCGGCTGCACGAAACGTTGCCTGAAAAAACGTCATAGTGGTTTTTTGGTGCCCTCCTCAACAAAGAACAATCCAATTATTTAAATGTTTATGTGTGTTTTGGATAATGTGTTCTTTTAGTTTTACCAATATATTTTTGTTACAAGAGCATAGTAGTTGGTATATGCCGCTTGATTCAAGACTATTATTGATATTTAATTTTTGTGAAAAAGTGTTAGCTAAATTGGTAGGAGCTTTAAAGACAAATTTATAATCAGTTAATTTATTCAGATCTTTAATTATATTAATAAATTCAGGAATAAAAAGAAATTGAAATGTATTTATTTTTTTGGTTTTTCATTAATTAGAATTAATGTTGTTAGATTTTTTAAAATATGTACACTCATGAAATTTAAAACTTGGACACCACAATTTCTGTAAAGAAAAGATTGCACATTGTGAAGCTGGCTTAAAGGTATCATTTACAATTCTAACAGCAGGTAGTCTCAGCAGGGGTTATCTTATAGAAGGACTGTAGAATGAATCATTACACTAAGCACGTTTTAGAAAATAGGTAATTTACGTTGCTTACTTAATTTTTTCTTTAAAGAATATATTTGAAGGTATCGCTAATTAAACACCATAGCTCGATTAATTATCGAATCAAAATTTTGTTTAGGAAATGTTTACAAAATAAAATTAGAAATAATTTTGATTTAAAAAACGTCTACAAGCAATAACTTTTAAATTAAATCAAAAAACTAAACATGGTTATTTGGGTTGACTGATTATTACTTATTTTTAAATAAATCTAACCTACTAATTATTGTAAGTTATTAAAAAAATCATTAAACTCTCTATTCATAATATTTAGTCCTTACAAAATGTATATTTTATGACGTTTCATTTTTTCTGTAGTTAATATAAAAAGTGAAAATAAAAACTAAGGCAATTCTTATTGTCAACGTATATATTTAGTTTTTTGACAAGAATTTATTACATAATTATAATTAAGATACCAAGTTATAGTTTAAAATTAAATGAAAACGTTTTTTTTTAAATAAAGGTATTACTATATAAATAAATATAAGAAATCAATAATGGGTGTGACCTCCATTATTATTGATACATTCTTGGAGGCGTCTGCTCATTGACGCTATCAAGGTATCAATATAATTAATATTAATCGTTTCCCATGCGGTATCAATGGCTGCAATTAGTGCATTACGGTTTACTGGTATAAAATTTGGCCCTTGTTGTCTTCGGATAACAGCAAGTATTCGAGCCCAAACATTTTCGATAATGTTAAAATCTGGGCTTTTTGCTGGCCAGGGTAACAGCTCCAAGTTATTTGCTTGTATCCAGTTGCGCACAACCTGCGAAGTATAGGGTCATCATATCCCGATAGTTAATTATCGAATGTTCCAAGAAAATATGTGTAAATAGTAAATGGAATCTACTAACGTAACGTTAAGTCGTTAATTATAGTTACATAACTCTCCTTTCATAAGATATAGTTCATATTAATATGCTTATTGTAAAGCTTCGTACACACCTGAACAACAAACCGAGGAACAAACAGAACAACGAACCGAACGGCAATCGGAACATTAATTTGGACGGTGCTACGTACGAATTTTAGAACAGATTCGCAAGTCCTGATTGTTCCACAAACGGTTTGCGGCGTTCCCGCAACTTGTCGGTTTTTTCTCCGACATCAAAGAAAATGCGCGCGAATGCGTTTGCAGTTTTATGCGAATCTAAACAAAACGGGTTTGTTGTGTTTTAGGTAATATTATGGAGTTGACAGAAGAAAAATGTTTTAAATTAATCAGTGTTTAAGAATGCAAGAAAAAAATGATGTCCCTATTAGCATCATTTGGGCGGGAAATTTCCAAAATAAAAAAAAGCGAAATAAATTATAATTTTTTACTCTTTCTTGTGCGTAAAAATTTGGTTGGCACTATCTTCTTGTTTTCCGCAATTTTCTCTTCTCAATAATAAATATATGAACTGAAAACTACTGAAAATAATTATGGGAACAGCACAAACGTTCCGTTTGTTGTTTGGATTGTGGAAATCATAAAAGATCGTTTGTCGTTCTGTTTGTTGCTCGGTTTTGTTGTTCAGGTGTGTACGAAGCTTTACAACTTAAGCAACAATTTTTGGCGAATAAAGATTAGTTTGTGATGTAATATTAGAAACACAAATTTATATCATATCAAATTTATGACAACTTAAAACCAAGAACGTGTATGTTATTGCTAAGAAATTATTAAGGAAAAAGCGCAATTGCAGTGTAAATATTTATAATTAGATATTTTCGAAAGTTTATAAGTCCTCTATTGTAATCTTAATACTTAAAAGAAAATCCTGTCCATTATCATTATAAGGAAATGGCTTTTACTTTATGAATAAGTTTCAATAACAATAGAATATCCTTGTTTGTTTAATTTACTTCCTTTGAGTCATATTGCTCTAAGGGTTGTTACATTGGTCATTAGAAGTATGTAATAAATAAACAATTACCTACTGTTTGAGAAGGGGTAGTGTGAACCAATAAATAAAGTAAGAAATGTAAATTTCATTTTAGTTTAAAATTTCAAGTGTTGTGAAAATGCCACCTCATCTCGGTGCTGATTTGAAAGCGCGGATTGTTTCGGAATTAGCGGCGGGCCGTAGCGTGCGTGAAATTTCACGTATGTTAGATATACCAAAAAGCACCGTAGGGCATTACCGAGTAAAATGGAATCTTGAACACACTTTGGAAAGAGCCATCGGAAGTGGTAGACCTAAAGTATCTACACGTGCTCAAGATCTCGAGTTGTTTCATTACGTAACAGAACAACCATTTGCTAAATACTCCAGGGCTATAGCAGATACACATTTTCCCGGATGCCGTATAACTGCACAAAAAAGATTAAAGGAGATGGGAATAAAAAAGTATAATGCTGCTGCGAAAGAAGTTCTCAGTGACGAAAATATGAGACGTCGTCTGGAATTTGCAAGGCGATATGTGAACGAACCTTTGGAATTTTGGAATCGAGTGATCCAGGAGTTTGTTGGGTTATCGATGTACGTCTTGATTCTGCTGCGTATTTAGATATTTTGGAAACTATTATGAAACCTTCACTCGAAGTGTTTTATCCAGACAAAGATTATATTTTCCAAGAAGTAAGTATTCTTATTTCACTATACTTTCTTCAAAAAATAGTTCGGAATCTGTTGAATTAACATTTCATAATGTATTTTTGTTGTTAAAGGACAACGCCCCTATTCATACTTCGCGGGTTGTGCGCAATTGGATACGAGAAAATAACTTGGAGCTGTTACCCTGGCCAGCAAAAACCCCACATTTTAACATTATCGAAATTGTTTGGGCTCGAATACTTGCTGTTATCCGAAGACAACAAGGGCCAAATTTTATACCAGTAAACCGTAATGCACTAATTGCAGCCATTGATACCGCATGGGAAACGATTAATATTAATCACACCCATTATTGATTTCTTATATTTATTTATATAGTAATACCTTTATTTAAAAAAAGTTTTCATTTAATTTTAAACTATAACTTGGTATCTTAATTATAATTATGTAATAAATTCTTGTCAAAAACTAAATATATACGTTGACAATAAGAATTGCCTTAGTTTTTATTTTCACTTTTTATATTAACTACAGAAAAAATGAAACGTCATAAAATATACATTTTATAAGGACTAAATATTATGAATAGAGAGTTTAATGATTTTTTTTTAATAACTTACAATAATTAGTAGGTTAGATTTATTTAAAAATAAGTAATAATCAGTCAACCCAAATAACCATGTTTAGTTTTTGATTTAATTTAAAAGTTATTGCTTGTAGACGTTTTTTAAATCAAAATTATTTCTAATTTTATTTTGTAAACATTTCCTAAACAAAATTTTGATTCGATAATTAATCGAGCTATGGTGTTTAATTAGCGATACCTTCAAATATATTCTTTAAAAAAAAAAATTAAGTAAGCAACGTAAATTACCTATTTTCTAAAACGTGCTTAGTGTAATGATTCATTCTACAGTCCTTCTATAAGATAACCCCTGCTGAGACTACCTGCTGTTAGAATTGTAAATGATACCCTTAAGCCCGCTTCACAATGTGCAAACTTTTGTTTACAGAAATTGTGGTGTCCAAGTTTTAAATTTCATGAGTGTACATAATTAAATTTATTAAAAATGTTTAAAATAATTTTGAATAGAAATTGGTTTAAATGAGCAATATAAAAAATTGTGTCTAATTCTTTCCTAAAATTTGTTTCTGATAGAGATTATTTTGAATAAACGGTTGAAAAAGAAAGTAGAACGCTGATAGTTTTTGTGAAAAATGGTGATTTGAAGAAAAAAGAATTGTTTGAACTGTAGTTGTAGGTTTTTTTATAAATGTCAAAATTAATAGAATTATTTGAATGGATACAAATATACGTATCTAGAAATGGAAGACAATTGTTTTGAGAAATTTCTAAAGTGAAATTAATTCTGTGATGTAAATTATTTAAGTAATTTAGAAAAACATGAATTTCTGATGTAGAACCTTTGAAAATGCAAAGAATGCCATCAACGTATCTACTCCAGAATAAAATATTTTTATTCAAAATAAAATTTTTGGAAATAAAATTAACTTTTAAATAATTTATAAACAGTTCAGCTAAAATAGGTGAAAAAGGAGAACCCATTGGTAGTCCTATTTCTTGTTTAAAAAATTGATTGTTGAAAGTGAAAAATTCATTATTTAAACAAAATTCAAGTAATTTATCTATATCTGAAACTATCAAGTTAGGCAATTCACTATCATGTAAATTATTGGATATAAAGGAATGGTTTCTTCTGGTGGTATTGAGGGATAGAGGTTAACGATGTCAAAAGATATTAAAGTTAAAGATTTTGTTGTTCTAATTTTAATTTAGATAAGTTTTTACTAATTTAATTGTGTTTTTGATAGAATAAGATGGTTTGAAATTAATTTCTTTTGATATAAAGTGAGATAGAAATTTAGTAATAAAGTATGTTGGTGAAGATTTGTAATTAACTATTGGCCTAATAGAATGGTTGGTTTTATGTATTTTATTTAATTAACTCCAGTTTTAAACATTTTACATATCAAGTTTATATATATATATTTTAAAAACCTTTTATTACAAACCAATTATGTTTTCTAAATTTCCATGTAAACCAATTGTCATATTTAACATTTGTAAATTAATTTTTTGACAACTTCTGAAGATTACTCACGATATATTTTTGAGTTAAAACTAGTTATAATAAATAATAAATAAATAAATAATATTGAATTGCTTAAAGCGTAAATAGTTTATATTTATAAGTTATTGTATAATATTAAACAAGCATTCAATTACTGAATACGTAAAGAGTAACTAAAGGCACTATGACTATTGCAATTCAAAGGTCATTGCCATTTTACAAATATTTTAAAACAAAATAATTAAAATGGTTTTTATGAAGCATTATATTTTTGTCGTAAATCAAGTAAAAAATGTTTTAAAAATAGAATAGGATGTAATTAAAATTATTAAACACAAAAACAGGAAGTCTACAGGAACTCTCTTAAAATAGCTTTTGTGATAATAATTATCGCATTAGTTTTTGTTGATAATTTTACATGTTATATGAACGATACATTACCATTTTACGAATACTAAACTAGCATACATAGTTCGAGCTTGTAATATGTCAATAAATTGCAGCACATTACGCAAAGAATAATTGTTTAGACATCCATTACTTACGTAACGGCTCACAAGAAAGCACATTGTAGATAAAATAAAGTAAGTGTTTATTTTTTTTTTATTTGACATTCAAATAATGTCTGATGGTTTTTTTTTCAAGCACATTAAATCATCATCACAACCATTACCGTTTACTGTAGAAACTACATCAGTAACTGCACCTTAAATATTACAAATAAATATACAGGAAGAAATACATAAAAAGGTAACAAAACTATCAATTAATTAATTTGTAAATAAAATATTATAATTTACGTACACTAAGTATTAAAATTAGTTTTGTTTTCAGTATCAATTACCAAATCAATTACGAATTATCGTTTTTATCTTCTATTAGCACTAATTTTAAAATTAATTTCTAAAACCATTGCAAAATATTTTCGTTTGGACAAAATTACTAAAAAGGATGCTGTTGTATACGATTTCGGAAGATATAACAAAAAATATTGTCTAAAATTAGAAGAAATTTATGAAAAGGAATAAAATATTGTAAAACTTATGTAGTTGATAAAGTGTCGTATGTATAGTAAACGATTTTAAGTAAAATAGATGTTATTTATTGGTATAGAATGTTTTCCAATTTTTTTTTTTAGTTTTGATGATGATTTGAAATTGAATAATAGTAGAAATGAATTTGAATTTGATAAAATAACTAAATAAATTTTTGTTTTACTTTTATTTTTTAATCAATGTTTAAAGTTGATTGACACAATATTGACCATTATCATATTGTTTACGATAATAAGAACACATTCATATTTCTTTTGGTATCCTACCTTGAGAATTTGTGTTTGACTTACTTTTAAAACAAAAAATTATATGAAATATTTATTCATTAATAATAATTTTAACATTGCAATGCGAATTTTTAGTATTTACGTAAAATTAATTACAACAAGGGCAAGATGGAAATATGTCCCAAGGTTGCCAATACATCCCTCAGACTTCGCCCTCGTGATATAAGAGGAAACTTATAGAAACATTTTATTTATATTGCCCTAGTTGTAATAATAAATATAAAATTTAAAGTGACAACAGTTTTATAATAATAAATATAGCTAGAGTGACGCTCTAGAACAGAATTATGCGAGTCTAAAGTGGACCACTACATTTCAGAGCGCGTAAAATATGCTATTTTTGTTTTACTCGGTTACCATATTTATTTGCATGATCCACGTAAAGATTTCTGTTTTTCATTTTCTTTCGAGTGCCGATAGATGGCTTCACCATCACTAGCCTTCTCAATTGTCGGAGTGCGACAAAAAGTAGTTGTGACACGTGTTTTTCATACTATTTTTTATATTTCGCAAACATTTACTTCAAGAAATAAATGTTAATATATGATCTAGTGTTTTTTTTGGTTTAAAGCTATGTTGGTAGAGTAGTTGATATTCTAATAAAGTTAGCAACAAATGCTGTTAAAAGTTTGCTATCTTCAAAATAATGTGTTGAGATTTTTATTCACCGTTTAATTCACGAGTTAGTTACAAAACTATTCAGTCGACCATACTTTGAAATTTTAATAAAATTATATACTCTAATAATTCTAGATAAGAAATGCTATTGTGAACGCTCCACAAACACAAATTTATAACCTAACTTCATCCTTTCTACTTTTTTTGTGAGAGCTCCGTCTTTTATTTCCAACAGTATTTTAATATAAGCTCACCAAGTCGATGGAGAATTAAATTACTCAATTTCGATTGTTTTGTCTAAATAAAATAGTTTTCATCTAGTAAAACAAGAAGACTAAATTTTTTTGTGGGAACGGATTGGTGCTTAATCAATATAATGGTCCACCTACAAGGAAAACACCAAAAGCGTTTGACAATGTTTGATATATCATGGATGTAACTTAAGCACATCTCGAACAAGTTGAACTTTATATAATGACTTGTCGCATCATACCGAAGAAAGATGTTTATATCCTTACTGTGTGCAAGCAGTTTACCAACTTATTGAGACAATTATCCTGCTTATATTCAATACTGTCAATGGCTTTGCAACACTTTTATCAGAGACATATTTGCTTAAGACTCCTTATCGATGAAGTTTGGTTTTACATTTACCGTTCTATCATTTTACAAAACATGTGCATGTAGAGTTTAGAAAAAACATTTTATTAAAGTGGTTTCGCTACACCTCCAAAAGATCTTTTCAAGAGTCGGAATGTTTATTTTTTATAATTTTGATTTTTTCTTACAGCCTTACTTAAAGAATCTAACTTTTGAACAATGAGTAAATAATATTGAAGAACTACGTGAGAGAATACTTTGTAAAATAGATGTCCTGAACACCCTTAACATCTTATTAAACGTTATCATTGGAATGTTGCTTCAGTACAAAAATGTCTTAAAAATCACTGTGAACAAATTCAAGATTTATTACAGTTGTAGATTAATGTCGATTTGTTATTATTAAAATTTGCTTTGCTACAAATTACGACAGGTTTTTTATTTATACTTACATGTTGTAATTGATTGAAGATAAAACGGCAATATGTATGTACGAGGATGTATTGATATTTAGTTAGCCTAGACCAGTACCTTGCATAAACAAAATATTGCGTTATCATAGCAACGAACAATAACTTATTAGAAGTGTCAGTGTAAAGTTTGACGTCAAAAAAGTAAACCAGAGTCACGCAATAAATTAAATGAAAAAGATGTCCACCGAAATTGTGAAAATCGAAAAATTGGAGTATCGACCCATCATCAAGTACCTGTATTTAAAAGGTTAAGAGGTAAGCAGATTTACAAAGATATGCTTAATACCCTTGGTAATCAATGTCCTTCGTATGCGACCGTCAAAAATTGGAATGCAAGCTTCAAAAGAGGTAAATTTTCCATTGAAGATGATGACCGATTGGGAAGGCCAGTTTCTGTGTCAGTCCCCGAAAATATCGATGCAGTTCATTACATGATTTTATCAGACCGTCGAATTGGGCTAAAACGGATATCTGAAGCACTGAATATTTCATACAAACGCGTTCATCATATGGTTCACGTCAATTTGGACATGAGAAAAATTGCTGCAAAATGGATCCCCAAATGTTTGAATGTAGATCAAAAGCGTGCAAGGTAGAAGCATCGCGTTTGATCTGTGCTCGATTTGAAAACGATGTAGACTACTTAAACCGAATTGTTACTATGGATGAGACTTGGGTACATTTCTACGATCCAGAAACAAAGCAACAATCGATGGAATGGCAACCTAAGAAGTTTCGTGTCCAAAAATCTGCTTGAAAAGTTCTTGCTTCAGTTTTTTGGGATTGCCATGGAGTAATCATGATTGATTTTTTGGATAAAGGTAGAACAATAACTGAAGATTACTATTCGACATTACTGACCACTCTACGGGAAAATATTAAAGAGAAAAGATGCGGAAAGCTATCCAAAGGTGTTTTGTTTTTGCAGGACAACGCCCCTGCACACAAATCTTATGTTGCCATGCAAAAAATTTGTGATTTAGGGTTTTAATTACTAGAACACCCCCCTTATTCACCCGATTTGGCTCCGTCCGACTATGACCTCTTTCCTCAACTGAAAAAAAGTTTAAAAGGTCGTACATTTTCTTCCAACAAGGAGGTAATAGAAGCTGTGGAGGTTTGGTTTGCAGAGCAAGAAGAAAAAATTTTTTTGAAAGGTCTAGAGACGTTGCAGGTTCGCTGTAATAAATGTATCCAATTAAGAGGAGAATATGTTGAGTAATAAAATATTTTGACATTGAAATTTTGTTTGGCTCTATAGTAGGCTAAGAATTTTTCAATATATCCTTGTATAGTTGCCTATACTAAAATCAATTTTGTTTACATTAATGTAAGTCTGTAAATGCGCGGTCGATGGAAGAATAGTGTTTCTTATGTTTTGTTTCATAAATGAACATTAAATTTTCTTTGAATATTAAAATCTACTTAATAAGAACTAACCAAACAAAACTTCACTTAATTTTCTTACGTCAAAATTAAAACTGTAAATTATTTGGTTTATACACTAAAATTTATAAAATCCCAAAAGCAGTACGGAAAGAGCTTCTATTTCCGTATCGTGTACAATACGGAAACAAAGCTATAGAAATTGCGAAATAGAAAAAAATGTTTTTGGAGCATAATGTACGACGCGCGTGAAACGTTTTCTTTGGATGTTTCAAATCATTCTGTTACATAGAAGAAAACGAAAGAATACATTTTAGTGATTAAACATTGACTTTAATTAGAATCAGGTGGTAACAATCGACTTTTCTGTATCTTCCCGGTTAGATCTTTATTGCCGAAAAGCGTCACAGATTCAGATATGCAAAAATTTGTCAAAATTGATTAGTTACCAATTTATTCTTAATGATCGCCACTGACTCCTAGCAAAAGAATGTGCCGTCGGTGGTGAGTCAGACAGTTTAGTACCCTAACTAAATTAAAGACAATAACATGTAGCACAAAGCAATTTATTAGTTAATTGGTAAACGATTAATTATCACAGTCTTCGTTATCATTAGGTACAGAATTTCCTTAAAACGTATTCGCAATTAGACGACAGGTATTCGGCGAGGTTAACACGACGTACGACAAACTTATTAATCTACGCGAACAGATACTACCAAAATAGCGGTACATTTGACAGTAAGCGCACAAAGCAGTAGTCGAAGTGGTTTCAAAAATTGGGGGGGTTGGAGTCTGGTCTCACCCGCAGCTTAACATCCACGTGAACCAATTTATGCGGATTGTCTGTTGCTCCGCAAAAAATTCGGATAAATGCCTTAACTCTTGAGACAGCGGAGCGAAATAGTTTCACTATTACCACTACGAATATCAGCAAAAAAAATGCATCGAAATAAACGTGATGTACCGAAACAGAGTGTAGTGATCTATCGGCTCTCACAAAAAAGTTCAGCAAAAGCATAATTCGCGCGTAATTGCAAACAATTCACGTTACACCATAACATTAAAAACGTATTTCAAATTATCATTTTTGGATTTCCATCCTTAACCCCTACCTTTAACGTTTCTCTTATATATTATACGAAAGTGTTTCGCTAACTACTTAGACTTCTTTTAGTGTAGAATCTGATTTGAATGACAAGTTGATTACCTGATTTTTAGTAGTTTACCTTGAAATTTCGTTTATTTGTTTTAACTTTCCGCCCAGATACAGCTCCTTACGAATCCATTTTAATTGTATAATTAAAATAAACGCGTTCCCAATTTATTTATTTATTTTTTCCTCAATTGATGAAGTGTATTTCCATGAATACATAAGTATATTCATTTCTTGTTTGTTGTTTTGTTTCTTTTTCACTTAAATTTTAATAGTTTTTTACAACTAGGATCATCAGTACGTTTAGTATTGGAAATTTACATGTAAAATACTACTACTCGTGAACCAATTTTGACGTGTCATGTGTCAAAATCTAGGACTGAATGTGCTCTATCCGCTAATCACATTTTTGACAAAGGTCACCTAAATGATCTACTCATACAATGGTCTTAAAAATGACCAGATGTTGTTTGACAACCAAACAAATTTGTTAAATCAACAAATTTAAACAAGTAAACAAGAAATATTAAAACGTTTGATAGATCATTTGTACACACGCTAATTGTAACCAATTCAAATTGACAATTAAAGTGTTTTGTGTTGGACAATTGAAGGTAAGAATCATTTTTATTTAATAGAATATTTAGTATGTATATAAACAAGGAATATCTGTAGGCTGCTACGCATTCACCTTACAATTCTTATCAGAAATAAAAAAAATTATTAAAATTTTTAAGAAATGTTACATCAATGTATGTACTTTTCTTATCCATAACAATAACAAAGGAGGGGATCCGCATTTCACAGTAGGGACATATTCTACTTACAATTGTAGTGAGCAAAGATTCGCCAAAGTTTTTGAAATTTGATGTTGTAGAAATGAAAAACTACATCTAATTGTAAAAGGATAAGAAAAGTAGGTTACACACATTGATTGAACATTACTTAAAAATCTTAATAATTTTTATATTTGTTATAAAAAATTGTACGATGGATGTGCATCAGCCTACAGATTTTCGTTGTTTATACCGTGTGTCTCTGGCAAGACGCAACATAGGATTTTTACTACAGGAAAGATTTGATATGATCTACTATTGCTATGAAAATTCCGGATGTTTTATATTCAATACGTTACGGCATTTTGTTGAAGTTAGAAAGAGAGAGCAAGTGTAGAATGTTTAATCTTTCTTCAAATCTAAATATTATTCTTTAAGTTTGTAAAAAGGAAGTACTTAGTATTTTACAAAAATTCTAATCAATGTTCAGTTGCTTTTATATTTTAATATAGCTATTGAAGCAAGCATAATGAAATACTTTTGCATAAAACCTGTTCCTATTGAATTTGAGGTTAAATGAGTCGTTTCTCTTCTTGTATTGTAGACCTGTGTGTAAACTATTAGACATAATACTTGCATCTTGCAAGAATATGCAGGTATTCTAAAGCTAAAAGTTTATTTTAAGTCAATGCAGTTATTATTATGGATAAGACAGATATGCCGATTAGTATATGTATCGAGTAGTTTGTCTCTACAGATAAACAGAAGTTCTAAGGACTTTATTTGGAATCAGCGAAGTAAAGTATAATCCAAAATTGGAAGTGTTGTACATTTCTAGCTTCTTGATCTTAAACAATTATTTGAAACTCATGGAATTACTGAAGATTTTTAGAAAATGCCTAATTAAAGTTTTTAATGTAATGAATAATGAGAGAGTAAAGGTTTGTGCTTTAAATTATTTAATTTGCTATTTCGTTTTTGACTTTCTATTTCAGGTTTTACTAGAATCCAGGAGTCAACAAACAAGATTAGTATTTTAAAACCAACCAAGAACAATTGTAATAAATGTTGTAATTTCAAATACGGTTTTTAATTAAAAGTGATTGTGGTTTTGAGTTTTAATTATATCGTATTAAAAATTCTTTTCTATAAATGTGTTAGTGGTCGTAAAAGGGACCAATTTGTTTGTGGATATACAGAAGTTAAAGGTAATAGGTATTACATGAGAAGTGCTTGGCTTATAGCAACTGGTTAAAATGCTGTCCATTTACTGCTGAACAGTGCCCCAAATAGAAGTTTCGTTGCACATTTGCAATCATATTTGCTGGTATATTGAAGCAAACTTCCACAATTTTATCTTTTAAAGACGCAATTGCGCGTGGGTTCTGTCGGTATAAACCTTCGAAGATATGTAAAGCCATAAAAAGAAATCGTTGAGGGACAAGCCTGGTGATCTTTGTGGCCAAGTCCAGGTTTTAGGAAGTGCTTCATTTAAAAGTTATTTTATTTGATTCGCATTATGTGCTGGACACCCATCATGCTGATACAAACCACATTGACATTCATCGGTGAAGCAAATATTCTTAACAAAATTCATATCATTATTGCGTATCTCCATTAATGTTCACAAAATTCTTGCCTTTTGTCAGCATCGGCTTATGCTTTTAAAATTTGATGAACTCGACACCTATTTACACCACATTAGTTGTCGAATACTAATATTAGTGTTAAATTGCACAACACCGGGTACATTGATTTTTTTATCGTTGTCCATCTTCGGGTTTAGTTGAACCTGCTTCGGACGCTTGTGTACACTGCGGTTTCTCTGCCGATCCGGAAAAAGTGCAGCAAACAAAACAGAAGTATTTCTGTAGCTTTCACTTTTGTATACCCACTTAACCATTTAAACTTTCTCAGGTATCGTATACACACTTATTTTCAAAAATGAAATTAGAGAATATTACAATAAAAAACACGCAATAACAATTAATTGTAACGTATACGTCAATACAAAAATTTCATAGCCTTAGTGGATCAATTCAATTTTTTTCTATAATGAAATTCCTATGTTGCGTCTTGCCAGAAACACATGCTATACATACTAAATATTCTTATTGTTATCGAAAAAGTCATTATTTTGGAAATACAGGATGATTAGATATATTCATATTTTAAGTGTTCGGCAAAATTATCATTTCTTAAAAAATTAAAATTAATCATGCTTTGAAATTGTCACTCTGTGAAATAAATAATAAATGTTTTCTTTTTACGAGTAAAGAAAATGTTTTAAACGTGTTATTTATTCATATTCATCAACATATTATTCGGCGCCCGAACAGGGACTTGGTAATTTGGTGCAAGTCTAATTGCAATCGAATATTCAAGTCATTCAATCAGATTTGGTAATTACAATTATGAAATTATAAAACACATTGCAAATCTAATTGCAAATTCACAATATTTGAAGAGACTTAATTGCGATCGAATTATTTGTTATTATGGTTTCTTTTTAAATAATACAAAAGAAGCTGCAAGATACAGCAACTTTGAGTCACATCGAATCGTTAAATTTTGAAATTGACAAAACGATCGAACGGTTACATACATTGCTAACAAATTCAAGTCTGAACGTCACTCAAGAAATGGAAGATGAGTCGATACAGCACGCTTGGAAATCAAAATGGCCCTTATTAGTTGTTTAGATTCAATCAAAAATCATCAAGTTGAAAAGCAAAACAAAACTCAAAAATTCAACGATTGTGTGAAGTTGCTAAAAATCGATTTACCACGTTTTAATGGTAAAGTCGAGGATTAGATCACGTTTCGCGACCTTTACAACTCCGCAGTTCACTTCAATCCAAGAATTAGTCACGTTCAAAAATTTTCATATCTAAAGTCACTGGTTGTTGGAGACGCATCTTCTGTGATTAAATCAATTCCTATGACAGCGGAAAATTATGACATCGCATATGACCAATTGACATCAAATCTTAATTTTCATGCTAAATAGCTGTAATTGCACATTTGAATATAACTTTTAATTTTAAACAACTTTATTATATAAAATTTTTCTGTATTGTAAAAAATAAAGGTACTTTACTCTAGAGTAAGATTAATATTTTTTAACAAACCTCGTATACGGCTTAAAATAATAATTATCTGATGATTGCATTTTAGGTTCTAATAATGCAGAACTTTTGATAAAGAATAACTTTTTTTGCTAAAACTAATAATAAAAAAGTTTCCCATATGAGTCCAACTTAAGTAGACACACTGTATAATTCCACATAATGGAATTTGGCAGGATGGACAGTCAAAAAAAAAGTTACGAGTTATTTTCGATGCTTCAGCAAAAACAACATCTGAAATATCTCTAAATGATATTCAGCATCCAGGTCCAACTTTGCAAACCAATATAGTTGACGTTTTGATTCGATTTCGATTACCAAGGTATGTTATAACTGCTGATATTGAAAAAAATGTATCGGCAGATTATCATAAACCATAAAGATACTCCTTTCCAAATGATATTTTGGCGCAATTCGGAAGACTTTACAATTTCATTGTATTGTTCGCCATATTTAGCTATCAGAGTTCTACATAAATTGGTACATCGAGAAAGCCACAATTTCCCGCAAGCTGCCAATATTATACTTAATAACAGATTTGTTGATGACTTGCTCTTCGATGCGGACCAATTGGAAGAATTGATATCTATCAGAGATAAATTAATCAATTTATTTGCTCTCGGAAAATAAGTTTTGAAGAAATGGTCTTCAAATAATCCAAACGCAATTGAAAATATTCAGAAAAATCATCTCGTCAATCCTTTAATAGTCACTGATAATTCAATTTGTTTTAAAACTCTCGGTTTAATTTGGTACTCTCTTGATGATCAATTTGCATTTAATTCGAGTGAAACTGATATAAATTCTCGGACAAAACGGGCTCTACTATCAGATGTTGCTCGCATTTTAAATCTGCTTGGTCTAATAGCACCAGTAGTGTTCCAACTTAAAGTATTGTTTCAGTTAACTTGGATACACAAAATTGATTGGGATCAAGAATTACCTGAGGACATTATAAACAAATGGATGTCATCTCGTCACAAATTAAAAACTTTGTATAGTCTTTGAATTCCTCGACATGTTATAAATGGCAAAATTCAACTGCACGGATTCGCCGATGCATCATCAAAGGGCTAAAAAAGCAAAATAAATGCTCAACTCATCTCATTTATGCAAAAACAAAATTAGCTCCAATCAAACAAATAAGCATACCTCGTCTAGAATTGTGTGCCGCTCATTTACTGGCAAAAATAATAAAATACGTTTTCGATTTGTTGCAATTGAATTCTGATCAAGTTCTTATGTGGTCAGATTCAACTATAGCTTTAGCATAATTGCATGATTTACCTCGCCGGTGGTGAACGTTTGTAGGAAATCCTACAGGTGAAATACATTCACTCATTCTCAAAATTAAATAGCTACATGTTCCAACAAAAAAAAATCCCGCAGACATTGCTTCACGGGGTTGCAACGGCTCAGCTCTGATAGAAAATGAACTATGGTAGAGCGGGCCAAAATTTCTACAGACGAATCAAGTAACTTTTTTTTAATAACTCATATCAAACTGAAGAAGAGAAAAGATCCATTCAGCAAAATATCGCATTATGCTTATCCTCATTTTGAATTGATGTATTTAGGAAATTTCATCTCTGAACAAATTAATTCATTCAATTGTCTATGTTTTTAGCATCCAAGCTAGATTTAATTGTACTCTGAGAACGGCAGAATTAACGTTAGAGGAAAAAAGTTCAAATTTCGTTAGAATTTATCATTCGGCAAATTTCAAAAACTTTATTTTGAAAAAGAATATCATTTTTTACAAAATAACCAAGAAATTCCAATCAACAGTAATGTCGTTAAGTTGTCGCCCTTTTTCAATGAAAACGGTATGATCGCTGTTCGAGGTCGTTTTCAATCAATCAAATATGAACCAATCTTAATTCCAAAAGGACATCTTTTTTATTTGTTGATTCGAAAAACACGTAATGATACATATCACAGTGGTTTACAAATTACCATGTCATGGTTGCGACAATCTTATTAGATACTTGATTTAAAACGTTCTGCAAAGCGAATTATCAATCAATGTGTTCGAAGTAAGATACTAAATAAAATTACCTAAAACCTACCTATGGGGCCTTTGCCAATCACCCGTTTTTCCATTAATAAAGTCTTTTCTCATACTGGTGTTGATTTTGTTGAACCATTTAAATTAAGAGCGTTTCATTCAAGAGGTAATTTAACTCAAAAAGAGTAGGTGGTTCTCTTTGTTTGTTTAGCAAGTAAGGCTGTCCATTTAGAACTTATAATGAGTTTAAACACTGATTCTTTGATTCAGGGACTAAAGCGATTTGTAACTCGCCATGGAAAATGTTCGAAATTATATTCTGATAATGGACGTAATTTTATCAGTTGTCATCAATTGATAAACAACTTTCGGGATCATCTAAAAATAATGATTCTTTCATCAGATATTAAAACATATCTCACTGACTCCCTTATCGAGTGGAATCTTATCCCAGTTTATTCACTTCACTTCGGGGGAATCTGGGAGTCAAACATCAAAAGTTTTAAGTTGCATCTTATAATATCATTCATTGGTACAACTTTTACAAATGAAGGATTTTTAACAGCTCTTTGCAAAATTGAGAGAATCTTAAATGCACGTCCACTTTCTCCCGTGTCAATGAATTCAGATCTTGAGCCTTTGACGCCGCATCACCTTATTTTTGGACATAAATCAAATTCAGTTTTTAAATCCCAATTAATTAATACCAATTATAAAAAGCAATTCAGACATGTTTCAGAAAAAATAAAGTCATTTTGGTGCCGATGGCGAAATGATTACATTTCTCAATTATTTCCAAAATCAAGGTATGACAAAGCAACCAGAGCACCTGCCTTGAACGATCTTGTGTTTATTAAGAGACCAACTAATCCACCGGGATTATGGAAATTTAGAGAAATTATAAAATTATTCCCTGGTCTTGATGGTCAATGTCGAGTAGTCGACGTACATACTTCTAAGGAGCTAATCGTAAATTTTGTATAAATCTTGTTTCTATTGATATTAATATATCAACGGGGGAGTATGATTAGATATTTTTATATTTTAAGTGTTCGGCAAAATTATCATTTGTTAAAAATTTAAAATTAATCATTACTGCTTTGAAATTGTTAATTGTCACTCTGTGAAATAAATAATGAATGTTTTCGATTTACAAGTACAGAAAGTGCTTTAAACGTGTTATTTATTCATATTCATCAACACAGGGTGTTAAAAGTCGTTATTTTGATTTCCTTCTTTTGCCAATATTCTGAAAATATCTGGGTTAGAAAAATTTCGTGACGTTATGTTTTTTAGATAAAAGTATGATACATGTTACAATTTTGCTTTGCTCATAGAAGGTGTTACCTTAAAGTTATAAGTTCATTTGAGGCATATCAAAAATTTTGTACATTAGAAATTAATTGCTGATTAACTGCTAAATAAATACTTTAAATACGATTTAATTGCTGCAGTAGTTCTTGAGATATTCAAAGATCTGCTACCTTAAAAAGTTAGCAAATCAAGTATCTAAAAACAGTGTTATAGTTTGATTAAGATGCCTAATGGATCAAATTAAGTGCTGTTTAAATGATTCATGTTCGCTATTTCAGAAACAATCAAAAAACTTTTTTTTCACTAATTGATCTACCAACTTTGGTAGATCAAATGTTAAAACTGTAACACATATATACATTTAAGTGCTACTTAAGTGCTTTGTGTTTACTATCTCAAAAGCACTCAAAAAACTTTTTTTTTTCTAAATAACTCATTGATCTGCTATTTTTAGCAGATCGAATGTTAGAGACCACCCTACACAACTAAAGTTGAACTTTAACACATCTATAGATTTAAGTGCCTCATGTTTACTATCACAAAACTATCAATAGTTTCCCCGCGCTTGGATTATATAACCTTACACTTATTTCAATTAATACAATCTTTACCATAATCTGCTAGATGCTTTTCTGATAAAAAACAATGTAGACATCTATTGTAGATGTGGATTTTATTTTGACGCTTAGTAAGTTGTGATTTTACCAAACACGATATATTACGAATCAGACAAAAATAATACTTAGTAATGTGCTTACCCCTATTGTAAAAGTATCCGATTGATCACTCGTATAACTAGAAACACTGATACCTTCAACACATTCCATAGCATTTTTTTCACCTTCTTCTTCTTCGTCGTCGTCGTCTTTTTCAACAATATATTTTTCCTGAACCATAAGTAGATTGACGGAATGATGTTTAGCTTCAGATGTTAAATAAGTAAGAGTTATTTTATATTTGCCATCTTTTTTCAAACTCATGATATACACATTTATTGAAATATTGTTTTGACGCTCACACTGTGGAATTTTATATAAAGTCATTGACTGTTAAATATTGTTGAAATTTAGTTCTTCTTGAAAATAAAGGTAGCTGGTTACATGATATGCGTTTACCTTATTGGGCAGTCGATATAAAATTTATTTTAAAATTTGTTTTCCATCTTTTATATAATAATATAAAGCATCGTCAGAAACCTTGGAAACAATTTTCAAAAAACGGTTTCAGGTATTTGCCCGATAAATAGAACTTGTTCTTAACCGGCAGCAAAATAAGATTTGTACATGGACCTACTTTACACGACATGATTGTTTTTTCCCCAACAATTTTATTGTTTTTTTTGCTATCTTGTAGTAAAGTGTTGTATGTTTTAGAACTATTACAAAAGTTTCGTTTTGGACTTTTAGACCATAGTTAATATCTTGTTTGTGTAATTTAGATGCTAACCGAATGTTTGTATTTATTATATTAATAATTTTTTTTAATTTACGATTATTTCTTTAAACATTCTTTATTACACTGTAGACATGTTTAATGTTCATTAAAATGTTATTTAACATCATTTTTCTCATAAAATTTTTTTTTGGCAAATAAGAGTAATTCTTATTAATATAAATTATAATTGCCCGACCAAATCTATTCTCTTGGGCTTTAATGTCTTTAATATTGTGATTACAAAAACAAAATTTAGATTAAAGGAGAAAGTAAGTGAAATATTTTGGTCAAAAAAGGATGAACTTGAGGATGCCTACAGAAACCTATTTGTAACGTATATAAGAAGCTTCGAAAAGCTGCTAAAAAAATCAATGAAGGGGAATAGAAATAAGACGTGAAAAGGTTTGAGTATGAGCGTACGCAGAAGATGTGCTAATTCTGGCAACGGAACAGACACAGATAAAAAAAATAATAAAAAAATAAAGTAAAAGGTGTTTAGATAAAAATGAGGTACTATTAAACGTAAGAAAAATAAGATAATAATATTTCAAAAAGGGAAAAGAGAGAAAAAGAAAAATGAAAATAAATAAGGAACAAATATAGCCAGTAAGTGAAAAAAAAGATTCTTAAATGAACAAACTGAGAAAAAAAAAAGAATGTATGAATAGCTTGTTTTTCCTAGTACAATAATATCTTTATTTTGCCAGGACTCTTTTATCGGTAGGTGGTTACTTTTAAGGGACAATCAAGTTACGGTATATGTGCGTTGTTTTGCACCTTGATTTAAAGATGTTTTTTGGACTAAGACTAAGTCAAATAGTTTTGTTAGCAGGGTTCGAAAAGTTGTGTTATGTTTTTTAGCAGTAACTACCTACCAAAATCTTCCATAAAAAGGGTTCCAGAAATTTCAGACTACCTCTGGCAAAATAAAGAAAAAAAGAGAAGAAAATAGTTTAGGTTAATTGTGGGGAACAAGTTTTTGGGCAAGAGTTAGAAAGAAAAAGATAGATTTTTGAAAAGTTGGTTAGTAGTATAATTTTGTATCAAAGAGAGATTTTACTGTTAAATAAATGGAGTCCGCTAGAAATGATTTAAGGAAAATATTGGAAGTGAAAACTAGGTTTATATAGGGCGAAACTCAACGAATTTTGATTAGAAGTTAAAGAAGACAAAATATAAGTAGATTTTGAAATTACACAAATATAGTGGTTTTGGAAAACGTATAATGATATCCTATATGAAGCACTTTCCGTTATATTAAAAGTAGAGTCAATCTTTCTTATTTTAAATGAAAACTAGCATTTTTGTTTCATTCTTGAATAATGTGGTAAATTCTAGACACAATTTGTGTACAATATACGAAGACAAAATTAACGATTGTTATTGAAATATTTTTATTTAAAAAATATTTTATTACTACAATCTACCAATTCTATAATACGTTTTTGCATAAGAAAAACCAAAGAAAATTAATTTCTTTGCGATTATGTAAGAAAACCCATGGTGGCAAGGTAAAAAAATGTATTCATGTTACTCATAGCTCGATTGATATAGCCCATTTTAACGACACCAAGTTTATTAAAACCAAAAAAAAAACACAACAACGACTTTGTTTTTAGAGATGAAGCAAAAAACATTGAACATAAAAATTTAATTTGTCTCAGATTTAGAACAGCCATTCACTTAAACTATCGTTAATGCAAGAACATTTTTCAGACAACGGGTTTTAAAATGTGTTACAGGTTTGTTAATGTAGAACAAAAATAATAAGTTTTAATTACAATTTAGAAAACCTAACCGTAGCTCAAATGTTGCAGAGTGGGTCGCGGGGTGATTTATACAAATGACTGCCTTTCGGCTGCAGAATATTCAAGAAAGAAACAAACAAACTTGTAAAACCAGAAACTTATAATTGACAAGATCGTTTTCTTAACATACAATTTGACACTATCAAGACAGTGTAGTGAATAACACACGTTATAAATTAATGAACAATTAAAACAGTAGTAATCACAAGTATCAAATATCACAGAGAAACAATAGATCCTAATAAGCATAACGTCACTGGTTAATCTGTTAATCTGGTAATTGCTGTTTACGTAAAACGTAAAGTTAACAACTAAAACTTAAATGCACGGTAGTTGACTATTAAAGTGTTCATTCAGTTAAACCAGTGTAAAATTATTTAAAATATTCGATTAAATAAAGTAAATATTAACAGATAACGTTCATCGAGGATCCTTTAACAAAAAGTTTTACATACCGAGTTTGAGTTATAAGGTTTCTTTATTAATTCACCACCAACAATAAATAAAAAAAGCTAGAGGCGATACAAAATTTTACATATCTGTTTGTTTTGTTGACGGTAGGCGGTCTCAAACTCCAGTGACAATTCCTTTTGGATTTGTTACTAATTTTGATGATCTAAAGGCTAACGGAGACCATACGAATCCGACGTCGATTCTAAATGCTATTTACCGGCACCACCATTCTCTTAAGAAAACGTCGTCGTTTAAGAGTAGATTCATTTTATTGCATTCTTCAAATTGTAGAAGGAGATAATTCCAATAGAAAACTCCAGGTAAAAGTTCTAACGCTCTTTTATTGTTAATAAAGGACAAATACTTAAGTACTGCCGATATTAAGATGTTTTCGTATTAACAGGACACTATCATTTGTCTTACCGACATAAACCAGGACAATTTACAACTTTATTTAAAAGAACAAAATTTTTCTTCTACCTGAAGTATGAACCCACAAACCATCTCTGACCGACCAACAGTAACTATCCTCCCTCCTTATATTTGAAAAAAAGAAAGAAAAACCTCCAAGATTGCTATTACGCTCTCTAGTGGCCATTTTAAAAACTTGAAAA
This sequence comes from Abscondita cerata, assembly GCA_030710515.1. Classification (NCBI taxonomy): domain Eukaryota; kingdom Metazoa; phylum Arthropoda; class Insecta; order Coleoptera; family Lampyridae; genus Abscondita; species Abscondita cerata. The sequence goes on along the minus strand of JALBCR010004303.1, from coordinate 302,404 downwards.
TAAATTTAGTAACTTCTCTTAACTGCTTCTATCATATAATTATTTTACCGCAAGTCCATATGATGAGTTTTTGAGATACCACTACTTCTCGTTTATTTGCCTAACGTGGATTAGTAGTAATAATAAAAAACGCTATTCTGTAAAATTCTGATCTCCTATCTCATTAGACTGATCATCACAAAATTTCATCATGTTTTCAGTATTATAAAACTAGGTTTCATCAAAATTTCACCAGAAGTACAATTGAGCAAAGTCAGCCGGTAGGCCTCAAGACAAGATTTTATTTGTTTAATTATCTACTAACTTGAACTCATTAAAATTATGAGCTATAAAACTGCATTTCTGTCTATTTAAATTTCTGACTTAAATAAACTAATTTCAAAGTAACAAAAATAATAACAATAAATAAATTGAAACATTACATATCCTTCAACATTAATACTACTTCGTTGTAGCCATTAAACTTTTAATATATTTGTTTTCGTTATATTAATTAAACGAACAAACCTTGGGTGACTGTGCTAATGAATATATTTATTCAATTATATTCAAATTGTATTTATATGATACTCTAAAATATAGAATATTTATTTATTATTATCGTTGTTAGTCGAAAGTTATTCTTTACACTTAGTGGACACTGTAGGCATAGCATTTTGTCAATATAGTCTAGTACATATTGTGGTACGGTGAGTAACTGTTACAATATCTATAATGTATTATGTTCATGGGATATTATTGTTTTGTATCATTTATTGTTTCAGTAGGGTTATTTTTAAAGAAATATACTTGTGAAATTATAGACACTCATGTACCGGGTGACCAATTAAGAAGAGCACCCGACCATATCACGTAAAGTAATTGTCGTAAAAAGACTTGGAGTAAAAATATTTATAACTATACCGGCCAAGAGAAAATGTTGAAAATATTTGTAAGTTTTAGAATAGCTGCCATGGAGCACAATCACAATCTTGAATTTTAAATCCCTTTTACGAGAAATATTATTATAGATAGATACTATTTTAAAGCTCAGATAAATTTGCTGTTAAATTGTTTTAACTCTATTCTTAACGAAAATTACTTTTTGAGATATAGCCGAGTGCCCTTCTTAATTGGTTACCCGGCTAATTTAAAAAAACGAGTAGAAAAGCCACGGATTATTTTGAAAGATTAGTACCTCAAGATCATATGAAATGAGTTTTTGCAACTTTTTCATGTTTTTAAATCCATCAAAAATTTATTTGGTCGATTTAGAATATGTTTATGGGGATTGATAACTTTTAAATTATATTTGATAGTAACAGAATATAGAAGACTGTTCCGCCATAAATACTAACCAAAATATTTTCGTGCTAACAAATTTTAGGAATTCTGATCTTGCGTTACTTGATGAATCTATACTAGAGATTCAAAATGGTAGAAAATTGCAAAAACTTCAATAATGAACATAAACAGAGAGTTGAAAAATAAAATAAGATACTATAACACAATACAAGGTGTCTATCTATAAATTGACACATTTTAACAACTTATAACTCGAGAACAGAAAAAGATATCGACAGCCAGTTTTCACTAAACTTAAACATAAATATATTTCAAGTTTCTGTTGATCTTGTTGCCACATGTAATTTTTTTATGGAATACGAATTAAAAAGGCTTTTGATCATGTACACTCAAGAAATTTAAAACTTGGACACCACAATTTCTGTAAACAAAAGTTTGCACATTGTGAAGCGGGCTTAAGGGTATCATTTACAATTCTAACAGCAGGTAGTCTCAGCAGGGGTTATCTTATAGAAGGACTGTAGAATGAATCATTACACTAAGCACGTTTTAGAAAATAGGTAATTTACGTTGCTTACTTAATTTTTTTCTTTAAAGAATATATTTGAAGGTATCGCTAATTAAACACGCTCGATTAATTATCGAATCAAAATTTTGTTTAGGAAATGTTTACAAACTAAATTAGAAATAATTTTGATTTAAAAAACGTCTACAAGCAATAACTTTTAACTTAAATCAAAAAACTAAACATGGTTGTTTGGGTTGACTGATTATTACTTATTTTTAAGTAAATCTAACCTACTAATTATTGTAAGTTATTAAAAAAAATCATTAAACTCTCTATTCATAATAGTTGGAAAATATTCAACTTTTTATAAAATTTGTAAAATCTAACCCCATACACATAAAAAACGTTCACCAGTTGTAAATTATTTTTAATTACAGAGTAATTTTTAAAAAATGTATTTAATTCAAATACTAAAAATTGGCGCCGAAATAAGTCGTCTATACCGTAACGTCAATTCTCTTATAAATTAGATAATATAGGTTGTTTGATTTGTATGCGATTGTATTTTCAAGCAATAAATTAGTGATGCTCCCAGACTAAATATTATTACTGTTTGAATATGATGTACCCTACAGTAGGGAATATAGTTGACAGCACGCATTTGTACAATAGTGAACTTACACTTGAGTTCTCTCACTCCTAAAGAGTCTCAAAAGGACGAAACAGCTGTCGAGTGATTCTCAGTGTTTGTTTGCTATTGTACAACCTCATGCGAATTTACAGCAGGCGATTCGAGATTTTTGTTTTGCTAACGCTTATGTTGGCTATAATTATCAAAGGATCGACTTATGTAACTGCTTTTACATACCTGTCGACAAAGTTGCTTAATGTGAACCATTGCGTACGTGATCGCTAACACGACCCGACACTAGATGTCGCAAAACTTACTGTTTGAATATGATGTACCCTACAGTAGGGAATATAGTTGACAGCACGCATTTGTACAATAGTGAACTTACACTCGAGTTCTCTCACTCCTGAAGAGTCTCAAAAGGACGAAACAGCTGTCGAGTGATTCTCAGTGTTTGTTTGCTATTGTACAACCTCATGCGAATTTACAGCAGGCGATTCGAGATTTTTGTTTTGCTAACGCTTATGTTGGCTATAATTATCGAAGGATCGACTTATGTAACTGCTTTTACATACCTGTCGACAAAGTTGCTTAATGTGAACCATTGCGTACGTGATCGCTAACACGACCCGACACTAGATGTCGCAAAACTTACTGTTTGATTATTAGTGATGCTTCACATAAACAAACCATTATTTATATTTGATGTACACGAGTATTGACGTCAGTCAGTATAAAATCTGGCTTGGTTGATAAGTTAGTTACCTGACTTTTAACAGTGCACCTTGAACTTTCGTTTGTTTGTTTCAAGTTTCTCGCCCTGACAAAGTACCTTGCGATGGGTGGCGAAACGTTGGCAACTACCGTTACCGTTTTGACAAGGCCAAATCCCAAAAGACGTTTTTATTTTAACAGTTTAATCAGTGACTTAATTAACTTCCCGACACTTAATAGTTGTAAATGGAATCCTGGATCAGGTGGTATTACTTAAGCTTTAATTAAAAATTTCGATCAGTTCACTGTTTATTATTTTAAATAAATCTATGAACTAAAGTTGTTTTTCTCAAAAGTTTATACCTTTTATGTCTAACCGATTTTGAAGAGAGAAATATTTCCAAAGTTTCTAACTATCGCCGTGTATTTTTCTGTACCAATTTTGCAGGCAGTATTTTACTTTCAAACAATCTGGTCGTACTACCAAAAAAAATTTGTTCATATACAGGGTGTTCGAATTGAAGTGGGCTAAACTTCGGAAACATATTCGACGCAAAATTTTAAGCAAAAATTATTCTCTTCACTTTTGCACCATTATTAGCGACATATGGAGAGTGAAAGTTGCCAACCCTCTAGGTCATTCGTCTTATTGAAACACATACGCCATCATTTTAGAATTAATCAGTAAGCTGATTTAATGAAAAAAAAAAGTTTTGGGAGCCCTGTTATTCCTCCTTTGTAAATTGATACGGCATTTTGGACAGCGAGACATTCACATTTGCGAGCAGGTGAAAGGATTTAGTACCCACAATAACACTGATGTTAGATCAACAACAATTAACGTACGGAAGGAAGCTTAGGCCTGTAAACAAACCCAGGGGGCAAAACCCAATAACTGTGCAAAATTCGACAAAAGTAAAAAAATAATTTTTGCTTAAATTTTTGCGTAGAATTAGTTCTCGAAGTTGACACATTCCTCCCAAAACATCATGTATATAAAAACAATTATAGCGAGCCTCAAAAATATACCAATGGATATAATTTATCCAACTTTTTGAAAAGCTGTTCTTATAAATAAACCTTAAAATTTTGTGTTACCGGCTCCCTATTGAGCTTGGTGAAGTTAAAATTCAATCATTGGTATCTCATAACAGTGTCATCAGGTCTCCATCTTGAGCCATTATTATTTTTAATTTTTGTAAATTACATCATTTTGGTAAAAAAAAATTTCCTGTTTATTGATGATCGAAAATTACCCGAAGCCATTAGTTTTTTACTAGACCTTCCACAATTACAAGAAACTCTAGATCGTCTTCATTAATGATGTCTGGATGATGAGTTGGACTTTAATGTGAGTGAGTGTCTAATGCGGTTTTCCAGAAATTCCAAATCAATTTCTTATAATTGATTCATATTGAAGATGCTCCCATTGGAGAGGTGTGACTTAACTTCCATGCTCACATTTACTTATTTATTCGTATGGTATGTTATACAAATATTGTATTGTGATGTAAGTGTTATGTATGGTGCCCCAGAAGATCAGTATAAACCTGTACAGTGTGCAATAGTGGATTGGTTCGTCAAGACAAGAATACAAAATATTGCTGAACTTCAGAAGTCCTTCACATTGGCGTATCGAGTCTAAACAACTAAAATTACTTGGCATTATTAAGTATCGCTGTAAGGACTTTAAGGACACCAAAATATTAATTACTTAATTAGATTAGACTATTGTTCGTCTATTTGGTATCTCTGTACAAAAATCGAAATCCAAAGACTAAAGAGAGTTCCAAGAAAGCTCATACGATTTTAACGTCAAGTGATGAAGCTAAATACAGCCTAGACGTTTATCGGGATGTTAAAAAAATTGGCTTACAAAATTTTGAATAATAAAGTTGATTGCCGCGAGTTTTTGATTTCTTTCGGATTCCACATTCTTCCACATCATACTTGAATCCACAAACCTTTTGACACGGTATGGCAGGGAGAGAACAGCTATATTAAGTGTTCATTTGATAGTAATACTCTCGATATTTACTCTCGACAGCAGCTGAGGACACATTTTAAAAATGAAATTCTACTCTGAATACTTACTCTCCCAATACAAATAAAAACCCAAAGAAAAAAATACCTGCGGGAAGAAAAAACGGTCTGAGGTCAATGTCGAAAATGACATTTTAAGCAACCAAACAATTTAACTTTTGATAACTTAGCGCAGAGGCCAGGTTTGAGTAATTCTGACTTCTTTGACATTATTTGAGGAAATAAATGCTTATCATAAGCCTTTATGGGAGGAGGGGTGACCCTTACGCTTACTTCTCTGTTTCTATTAGTCAGAGGTTTGGGCGAAAACGCAGAATCATCAAACACGATTATACTATGTGGACTATTACTAAAGTCTTCTTTTAATAGTTTCATATAAGGTTTTTAAGTGATACTAAATTAATAAGTTTATCAAACATAATGAATAATGCAATAATATTTTCTTTTATTAGTTACAATTCTAACATTGACAAATTGTACTTGCTGCACCAACAAACCAAGATTTAATTATTTTAATCCTCTTATTATTAACTGCGTATTTTACAAGGAACACTTGTCCGTATAAAAACTTCCATTACTTTGTACGATCATCTGCTTTGAACATGTCGGTTTTGGCAAATGTAATAAACTGTCAAAGGAAGCCTTTTTACAAAGTAAGATATATAACGAGAAAAACCACGTTTTTACTACTTTTTTTCACCAGTTTAAGTCTACGCATTACGTATGACAAAAAAGAGCATATTATGTGCCCTAAAAGTGTTTTTACTTTGTTCAAACTTAACTTTGGCTCGACTATTAAAATACCAAAATACGTCCTAATGAATAGATTAGAAATACTATTTTCTCTCGTTTTCTAACCTAACCTAACTTAATCATATCTGCATGGAAAAGTCACCTATAGAAAGATAATACGATTTTTGAATAAAAATTTCACTTAGAATCTAATTTTAGTGTTCATAATTCAATAAAATGTACATTAGTAATAATTTTAGCAAATAATTAATTACATTTTCTCTTAATGTGCAAAATAGATGAAAATAGCTTTAAATCTTTGAACTATAAAAATCGCATTGATTTTTTTTTAGAATTTTTTAACATTGTTGACGTTGAAGTATTTTAAAATTTTAAAGTACTGGTAAATTGTGATATGTAAGTATAATACTAATTTCGTCTGAATATATATTTCTCGAAACTTTTACTTTGCTGTTTATGATCTATTGTAAGTAAAAATTTAAAAAATATTGAGGAATTGTTTATAAAATTATATTTTTGTGAAACACTTTACTATTTTATTAAGGCGTCGTTAGGTACTTTCCCTTAGGACAACATAAAAATACAGAACGGCGTTACATGTTTCCAAAGATGTAGGGAGAGAGAGGTACATTGATACAGGAGGCACATTGATACACATTCAAAACTTAGCGGCGAAAAAAGTCAATCGGTTTCAAACTGTTACCACAAAATAGCACTAGCGTGACGACATTGTCATAAAAATTTAGTGGCGGAAAGTAAACGATAAGTGGAGTTACATGTGTTGTGTCATTTTCGCGTGAGAAAGTAATTTTTATTACTTTTTACATGTTTGTGTTTTTACTAACGTGGTGCTAATAGAGAATTGCTTGTGTCGTCATTCCCAAACGTAAGTATTATTCAAACATTGTTTGCAACCAAATGTCTGTACTTTAAGGTTAGCTGTGCAACATGCGATAATTTGTGTCAGAGGGCGTTTGGGGCAGATTGATACATATATAAGGGGGCACATAGATACAGTGTATCAATGTGCCTCGCACTGTATCAATGTGCCTCGCCCAATGTCTATATGATAATTTACTTATTATAATGAGGTGTAATATGTTAATATGAGGATGTGTTACTTGTTTTAGGTTGATGGAAATGGTTCGCACCTACCACAAAAAAGACTCAAAGAGCATTCATTGATGAAGAAGCTATAAAGGCTGCAATAACTGACGTGATTAAACATCACAAATCAATCAGAGCTGCAGCCGCTCATCATAATTTGAAATCTGCTACACTTCAACATAGAATCGAAAAATATAGAAAAATTCATGAAAATATAAATCCAGAGGTTTCAGATGACTCTGCATATGAAGATGAAGCTATGGACGAAAAACAGATGAGAAAATATCACTCTAAATATACAAGTCAACAAGTATTTTCTGTTGAAGAGGAATGTGAACTCGAGAAATATTTAGTGACATCGTCTCGTATGCATTATGGTCTGACATATCGTCAAGCCAGAGAATTGGCTTATCAATATGCCAAGTTACTACCAAACTGTTCCATTCCGGAAAGATGGGAGGTAAATAAAATTGCTGGCAAATTTTGGATGCAGTCCTTTATGAAAAGACACCCGTCCCTTAGTCTGCGCTCTCCTGAAAATACGAGCTTAGCTAAGGCAACTGCTTTTAATAGGACAACAGTCGGCGAATTTTTTGATAATTACATGAGTGTAATGCAGACCTACAAATTTTCACCAGATAGAATATACAATATAGATGAGACTGGGATTACTACAGTGCTCTCCACGCCTAAGGTTATTGCAGAGTCAGGTAAAATGAACATTATTTATTATAATATGTGAGATGAAGTTGATGTTCAAACATTTTCAGGAAGAAAACAAGTTGGTCAGATCGTGTCAGGAGAACGTGGACAACTAGTGACCTTCTGTGGTATTATCAGTGCAACAGGTTCTACCATACCACCTGCATTTGATTTTCCGAGGGTGAAATATAAAAGTTATTTTATAAATGGTGCCCCACCGGGATCATTGGGATTATCTTCAAAATCAGGTTGGATGACGGGAGATATATTCTTGAATGTGGTCAAACACATTCAAAACCATACTGGCTCGTCGAAAGAACGACGCATTTTGATTTTACTTGATAACCACAAGTCCCATTGTACAATTGAGACTATAGTATTTTGCAGAGATAATGGAATTACCCTTCTTTCGTTTCCTCCACACACGTCACATAGGTTACAACCTTTGGACATCGCAGTATTCGGACCATTCAAAGCACACCTTAGAAGTGCATTCCATGACTGGATGTCATCCAATCCTGGTAAACAGATATCTATTCATGATATACCAGGGTTAGCAAACAAGGCATATTTAAGCTCTTTCACACCCAAAAATATCATAAAATCTTTTGAAAAACCAGGACTTTGGCCAATCAACCGTTTAGTTTTTACAGATGAAGACTTCATTTCATCTGCTGTAACTGATCGCGAAGAAGTCATAGAGACCGAAAATATGTCGGTACTTCAAGAGAATAGTAACTCTGAGAATGGAGCAGAACCGATACCAACCACTTCCTCATCTGAAGGGCAAGAAGAATTCCTACCTACTGCATCTTCAATAATAGCTAGCAGTAAAATTGTTGATAGCACTAAGTGCTTAACACTAACAAAGTTGGTATCTCCTGAACAGATTAAGCCATTTCCCAAAGCACTGCCAAGGAAAAAACAGCTAGGCAGAGGCAAGGAAAATCTCGTATATAGGTACACGACAACACCAGAAAAGGTGAGAGTAGAAGAAATCGCGGAAAAAAGGAATCTGAAAAAATCAAGCAAGTCTCCAAGAAAGTGAAATTTGATTCCAAACAAAAGACTCAAAGTATCCGAAGTTGATCTGAAAGTGAAAACGAAGTCGAAATGAGCTTATCTGATTCGATTAATGATATCAGTGATGAAGAGCTATTAGGGTTGTGCGACGATGATCAACTGAATGTAGGCGATTATATTGTCGTCAAGTTTCCAACAAAGAGAACAGTTATTCATTTTGCTGGACAAATCACCACAATTTATAGTGACACTGAGATGGAAGTCAATTTTTTACGGAAAAAGAAAACTGAGAATGAAACATTTGTTTTTCCTGACGTTCAAGACATTAGTTTAGTACTTCGAGGAGATGTGGTATTCAAACTACCCAAACCCATTGCTGCTGGTGGTACACTTCGCCAGAATAAATCTTTTTATTTTTCATCAGTTCCTAATCTAGTAATTCAATAGGTAAATATTACACAACGAAAGCTTGTTTTTAGTTGATATTCATAATAAACATGTTTAACTTCTGTATGGTATCAATGTGCCCCAGGGCAGTATCAATTTACCCCACTAGAGAGGCAGTTTGATACAAATCTAACCATTTAAAAAAATTGTGAAAACTACCAAGTTGTTTTTGCTTTTCCCTCAAATAGGTAATCGTTTGAAAGAAAGATGTACAGCCTATATACCTAGTATTCAAAAATCGCGATAAATATTTTTCTTCGACACAATCATAATCAGTAGAAAAATTGTATCAATGTACCTCGCTTTCCCCTACAGTATATATTTTTTACGAACCACTAAAAATTCATTTTCTGCAATTGTGAAAAAAAATAAATAAATTGAAACAGATAAAACTCCCAAAGATCTTAACAAACTTGGTTTAAAAGTTAAGATAGAATAAAATAAAAAATAAGGTTTTTTATTGAAAATAAGAAAATTAATGGTTACTTCCGACACTACCGGTAGCGCGACATATGTATTAATGTTTTAATTAAAAAACCCATGATTTATTAGTCTGGAGTATAACAGTTCATGACGAAATTATTACTGCAGATTTTAATAAACGGTGTATTTGTAAACAAACTCAAAAACTAGAAGGCTAGAAGGCCTGACTGGCAGCTCTTCTTAGTCGGAAGTAGTCGTGGGCTTATTGAGAATCGTTCGAAATGAAGGCTTCTACACTGCACGAAGAATTTATAAGGCCTCACCTAGGATTACGTATAAGAGATATCTAGAGCCACTAGGAACTCGTAGACACAGAAACAAACCGTACGTGGATAGAAAATATGTATACTATTATAACAACTAGAATTCAATTAACACACATAGAAACACCTCGACACAACAATATCATTTAGAATTAATAACAAAATATAGTTATAAAATAATAATAATTCACGAGAGCGAGTTAAGGCACAAATACAAATTTGAGGCACAAACGCCCCAAATAAGTTAGCATATTATACACCTTTGATTTTTCCATGCAAGCGATTCACGTGTCAAATATTGTTCGGAATGTACTTGACAACAATTACGGAGAGTGCCGGACAACAATTACGGAGAGTGCCGGACCTTTGCCGATTATTTAAATAGTTTCAAAACGCACAAAATTAATCAGGTACTTGGAAAGATCTTTCTAGTTCACAAAATTATCTATACAGCGCCAAAAAGGTATGCTGCAAAACTCACGGCCGCAGTACGTATACATAGAACACAACCAAATCCATGAACGACATGCAGAAAAGAACCAACCCAGCTTGTATAAATAGGAAGTCCTTGGTGTTCGACAGCCAACCAGCAGATGTGACCGCTCTCGTATCCAAATCCAATATTTTATTATCCAATAAAGAGAAGGAAAACCAAAATAGACTCCGCTGACAACAGCTACCGGGCCGCTCACAAAGAACCAGACAACAGGCCTATCCTGGATAGTGTCCCTGACCAGAAGGCGGTCCCAAGGCAGGGTGAAACTCTAACGTTAGTGCTAATACCAGACCCATTTCAATATTTTATAATTTTTGAATTATTATCCTCGCCAGCATAACCAGAATTAAAGATCCATTGATTAATTAAAACGAAGTACGTCTGCAGTGATCAGCAGAAGAAGCCAAAGGGAAAAACCCACAAAAAAAAAACGCCTGCATTTAATAGAACCCGTGACAGCAACATTTTATTAAAACAAAAGAAAGCAAAAAAAGGTACCTATACAGGATCAGCAGTCGAAGACTTATTCCCTAATTTGAATGGGATGATTTTACTTCAATTGATATTACAAAGCCCATGTCTAATTGTTCAATGTTTAGACAACATTTTCCATGTACACCCTTTTGCGACAGTCAGCAAATAAAAAATGAGGCATAACCTTTGCGAGCAAATAACGGCAAATCATCGGAACCGGCAATTTCAAATAACTAAAATCCCCAGAAGATTCCTCAACACAAACGTTTATATTCAAACGCATAAGTGTAAACACTGCTGTCTATACTATAGGAAGATATTGGTCTATAAATCAATTATTTGCGAAATAATATCGTCACAAATTATACAATGCGAATGTTTGGTCTAGAATAATGGATATATCTATGTTCCAAATCGTTTACGACAAGAACCATTGGACACGTCAATTTTTTTAAAACGCATATTTCCTGAAATATAATTAACTTTTACCCTCTCTACTTTTTTGATTGACGTCACCAATAATTTTTTAAATGGCACAAGATAAATTTTGTTCAGTTTTGGATAGATAAAAGCATTATGAGTTAAAAAACTTCTGACATTAACGTTCACAGTTCCTGAGATTAATTTTTAAAATAAAACAAAAACTTGAGATTTTTATAAGTTTTTTTGAAAAAAGAGATATAAAATGTAAGTAAATCACTTTATCACTTGGTAACGATAATTTTTTTTACCTTTATCTTGAAGTAAATAGTTCGTTATTTGACCGAAAAGCCATAAATCATAACCAAAATTTCAATTTTTTGGTTTTCGGAACCATTTTCTTCAAAGAAAGGTACAAAATAATCGTTATCAACTGTCAAAGTGACTTACAAACAATTTGTATCACTTGTTTCAAAAATGTCTTGAACTTAAGTTTTTATTTTAGTTTAGAAATTCTATTGTTAATGCAATGATAGCTGTTTATTAGTGACCAGACGAATCTCTCTTCGCACCGACGTAAAACATTTATATTTTTATTCTATAAAAGTTACAACCTTAGGACTTGGTTAATAAATGTTCACAATAAGTTCATCCGTCCAAAATAGCGAATATTGTAAATTTATTTTAAACTTTTTTATTTTATTCATGATTTTATTAGTTTCTTTTTTTAATATTTCGCACAATAAAATATTAAAATATTAAACAAAAAGAAATTAATTCTAGATTTCTAAGCAATATATCACTTTTATAGAATAAAATTGAAAGGTGCGGTGGCATTCGCTAACAAGTTTGTCTTAAGAAAAAGTAACATCTAGTACATTATTTGCATTTTTTTGCATTTAAGTTTCCTTCGGATTTTGAATTTGATTTTGAACTTAAGAGTTTGATTAAGTAAAGTAGAAGAATAAAGCACAATCACGTTCAAGAGAAGTTATGTAAGTTTATAGATTTTAGTTTTAAAAAATGTTGATTTTTTGCTTAAGTTTAGAGTAAGCTCCTCCCGGAAGATGAAGTAAACGGAAACTCAATGTTAAGACGTAAAACAAAGCTCAAGTTATAGTTAAGTAACTGTTGATGTATTATAAGGAATTACATAAGTGAAAGGAAAATTGTTTATTGTGTTTGAAAATGATGTACTTAATCTTAACAGAATAATGTAATTATGGTTTGCTATTGAGATTCACAAACAATAAACTCTAAAATCTAATAATTATTAATTTAGTTTTCAACATTAAGCTTTTGTTCTGTTAGTATTTTTTTGGCCTCCTGACGTGCAAACATCAAATTGACATTGCAACTACAAACGCTGAAACGTCATGATTACGTACAGTACACGCACAGCGTGCGTAAAAATTACCCAAATCGTACGCTCTTAAGATACACTCATGACATTTAAAACTTGGACACCACAATTTCTGTAAACAAAAGTTTGCACATTGTAAAGCGGGCTTAAGGGTATCATTTACAATTCTAACAGCAGGTAGTCTCAGCAGGGGTTATCTTATAGAAGGACTGTAGAATGAATCATTACACTAAGCACGTTTTAGAAAATAGGTAATTTACGTTGCTTACTTAATTTTTTTCTTTAAAGAATATATTTGAAGGTATCGCTAATTAAACACCATAGCTCGATTAATTATCGAATCAAAATTTTGTTTAGGAAATGTTTACAAAATAAAATTAGAAATCATTTTGATTTAAAAAACGTCTACAAGCAATAACTTTTAAATTAAATCAAAAAACTAAACATGGTTATTTGGGTTGACTGATTGTTACTTATTTTTAAATAAATCTAACCTACTAATTCTTGTAAGTTATTAAAAAAATCATTAAACTCTCTAATCATAATATTTAGTCCTTACAAAACGTATATTTTATGACGTTTCATTTTTTCTGTTGTAGTGATACATGCATGACAAAATTTCAAAACAAGTCACGAGTATCAGAGGTGACAACTAACCCATGTCGTAGTACATAAATTAGAAGTCAGTAACCCACTCCAAAAATAAGGTTAACAAAATTTGGCCTTAACAAAAAGAAAGTTGTGATCGTCAAATAAATAAAATGGAAAAGAATCCTACGTTGTGATTATTTTTAATTTATCTACAAGATTTGGATAGATTCGGATTGAATGAGAACTGATTCACTTTGGATAATGTATTATAAACCAATAAATTAAAATAAAACTCACATGCAAACCACAATAACATTTAATATTTAATTCCTGCATAGGCTGCTTACAAAAAGGAAAACCTGAAAAGTACATTGGACATACACAAATAACACACAAATAGCAAAGGCATAACACATAAAATGTCAATAATCAAAATATTAACCAAATCAAATAAAACACTGCAACAAGATATGTTCATCATATTTCAATTCTTATGAGATAAATAATCATCAAATAGCCTCATAACTTCGTTTGTCGCATGTTAGTAAAAACACAGAGAAAACAAAAAAAACAATACATTGCATATACATAATAAATATCATATCAAATAAAATCAAGATCATAAATCAATAACCTCTGCTTTGATATTTTTTGTATCAGCAGGTAAATAATAAGTTCAATCACAATAAATGTCATAGTAAAAGTTTCATGTTAAATTGAGAGAGAGATAAGCTACTCCACTTGCATCAAACCAGCTAGGACATTAAGTCTACTAACAGCTCTTGCCAGGCGGCTTGAACCTCTCTCTTTTTTGGCATTAAGTCGGGGAGAGAGATAAGCTACTCCACTTGCATCAAACCAGCTAGGACATAGTCAACCAGCGGTTGTTGCCAGGCGGCTTGAACCGCTCCCTTTCTGACGAACACTCCCCAACGTTTGTTAAATCAAAAATATCAAATAATTCCACGGTGGAGGTGTACAAGCTACTCCACTTGCAACAAACCAGGTAGGACAATTAAGTCAACCAACGGTCGTTACCAGGCGGCTTAAAATACACCCATCCGATCCGAACTAAATCAATATATCAAAAAACAACATCGATAAGAGCCTTCATTCAAAAACGTTCCCCAACTTGTAAAAGTTAAGTACAAACGAATTCATGAGTAAGGTATCGTTCACATCCAGTTAAACTAAATCAATGCAGACACAAAAAAATAAGAATCAACGCACGAATACACGAAGCTTTCCGCTTACATTTACTAAGTTAGCCTAAGAAGTTCTCATTGAACATTACTTTACAATCACTCATGGTAAAACTGCATACAAACATAATAAACTGTCTAGTAACTTCTTAAGTTGAAGTTGACACAACAATTTCGTATACACGTTAATTTTCCGTATACGCAAGTGTTAGCGGAATGGTGCTAAACATTTGGCAATTCTTAATTTTACGTACGTTAATTCAATTCAAATAGATGTAAACGACCCTTAAAACAAACGATTTAAAACAAATAATAATTTAGTAGCGTTCCACATCTTGTTGCATTGTAAAAAAAAATCCCCTTCATATGTTCTAAAAATAGACTGAAAACGCCCAAATTTATGCCTCCGCGACAGTGGTTATTTTACAATCTGAACTAAACATTGTTAACTTATATTTTATCTATTGTTTCCCATAGCAACATATATGAACTTAATATAATTAAACTTTAATAAAAAAAAACATTTGATAAATTGGTAACGAACGCTTCATGAGAGCGTTTTACAAAAGAAAATACGCGCGAGACGATTCTCTACGCAATAAATTTTCAGACAAAGAAACTACATTAGCGGTTCCTAGTTAGTAAATTTTTCTATAATTGTGGTTTAAACAATCGTAAAAGGTAAAACTAAAACGTGCAAAAGGGCAAACTTAAATCTGGTTCAAAATAAAGCATCCCCAAAATTAATCTAAACATACATTGTACATACCTCTAGTAACACGTTACAAGGTTCACACACAAGTGTCCCTGCATCGCCCTTATTTCATTAATTTCAACAAAAAATTTAAGGCGGAGAATTCTTTCCGATATATTTCGAGAGCAAAAGCGTACAAAAAAAAAACTAGCGGTTTAATGTGTCGTCTACCTTTTAGGGTAATTATACATAATTTTTTTTTTATTATTATTTAATTTTTAAGTCTGGAACTCTACATTCGCCCTTTGAAGAAAGTACCAGAAGATAGAATGATAATGATGATGATGAAACTTTCTTCAGAACACTAAACTCTATGGTACAATTTTAGGTTAGTTATGTTATAATTTCCCTTGATAGTATCGGAATCGGGAATAGTCAATTGATAAACATTTGGGTAGGGTATTTTAGTAAAATCGGGAAATCTTAACATGACACTTGAAAGAAATAGGCATTTAATTCTCTCAAAAGCTTCTTGGTGTTCACTCGTCCATGACCAACTAACATTTTTCCTAAGCAAAGTAGTGAGTGGAACAAGGTCTTGACTAAACTTCATGTAAAATCGCCTATAATAACTACAAAGTCCAATGAAACCTCTAAGTTGTTTGGGTGTTTTAGGAGTTGGAAATTCCCTAATAGCCATAGTTTTATCTGGGTCCTGACTTACGCCCTTGTTTGTTAAAATGTGTCCTAGAAATTTAACTTCCTGTTGACAAAAATAAGTCTTATCTAAATTCACAGTCATCGATGCATCTTTTAGTTTTTCAAAAACAATTTTGAGGTGAATTAAATGTTGCTCAAAAGAAGGAGATACAACTAATAAATCATCAATATATCGAAGCACGAAATCTCTACATTCCGGTCCTAGTATTAAATCCATGCCACGTGTAAAAGATCCGACAGCAGTTTTTAAACCAAATGGAAGTACTTGGTAAGTGTATGAAGTTCCATTATATAGAAAAGCAGTATAACATGTAGAATTTGGTAACAATGGGATTTGCCAGTAAGAATTTCGTAAATCAATACTCGTTATAAATTCAACATTTCCGCATAAACTGAAAATTTCCTCGACTCGTATTGGAGCTTTGTGATCCGAGAACATCCGCGAATTTAAAGTTCGAGCGTCTAAACAAATACGTAACTTTCCGTTTTTCTTCCTAGCTACTGTTATAGGACTAGCAAAAGCAGAAGCTTCCTTTTAATTACACCTAACGCGAGCATTTCCTCTAAACATTTCTCTACTTCCTCTCGATAACTAAAAGGTATTGGGTATGGTCTTCTGACAAACGGTGTAACATCTTGCATTTTATTTCATGAAAATATTTATGGGTTCGCCCCGGATAAGCATTGAAAATAGGTTGAAACTTTTTTAATAGTGAATTAAGTTGCTGTCGTTGAGAATCAGACAAAATAGTTATAGAAGAACATTTTTGTAACAAATTATCATCAGTTTCTATGTGTTCAGAAAAATTCAAAAGGTGTTTTTCCATAACACCACGCCCTTCAACTTCAGATAATATACAAGCAGGTTTGGTATTCTCCAATAAATTTTCTTCAATTTGAACAAAGGTACTTCGTAATATTTTTCATGGGCACACAAGCTTAATGACAAATTAACTAAATTAATAGAAGCCTTAACGCTACAAAGCCAATCCATACCAAGAATAACAGGTCTAATTAAATTAGTAACAGATAAAAACGTAAAGTTAAATTCTGAATTTACATTGAGAATACTAAACGTTAAATACACCTGATTCCTAACTCGAACGCTACGAGTCCCTATGGCGCCTTGTAAATAAGTAGACGATACAGGTAAAATAGGCAACTGACATTTGGATTTTATTTGGTTCACATAATCGGTATTTATACAAGATAATTCGCAACCCGAATCGACCAAAGCGATCAAAGAAAGATCAAAACACTTGATTTCTATATGCGGCAACCGAAATAGTTTGGAATCATTTTGACTTAAATTTGCACTAGTTATTTCTAACTTTCGGTTTTCTAAAGATAGGTTTGATAAAAACATTGGTGATCCACTAATTGTAAAACGGTTGAAATGGTTCGCTTCGAATAAAGTGTTGACACAGTTATATGACGCGCCCTTAAATCTATCGACTACTAATTGTCTATTACAATATATATAAGGTTGTATTGGGTTTATACTAGGTAAATCATGCCCCATACTACCCCCAGGTTTCCACCCTAACTTTTGCAATAAATCAAAACCCTTTGTATAAGTGTTACAAAGATCGTCTATTGTATAATTGGGTCCAGGACAATAAACTATTTTAAAATTTAAAAATGATGGAGTCGGAGATTTTATGTCGTTCGATTTGTTATTAGTTAAATTAGAATTAGTTAATTGGGGGGGGATTTAAAGTGGTTTTAGGAAGAAGTTCCCCTCTTACATCTTCCCCTGACGGTTTCCCTGACGTGAATAAGTTTTCCGATAAAACGTCGGTGGGGGTCTGGATACATCGGGTAAACGAAAGCCTGTAATATTACGAAAAAGAAATTGGCGCGGTCAAAGGTTGTCTAGCATAATTTTCAAAAGTAATCCCAGATTGTTTTTCTAAAAAACTAATGATGTCTCTAACAGAGTGTAAATCTGTTGCTCTCCATAGTGACTGGATTTGGGGTGGAAGTTGAGTCATAACTTCGCTCACAATTTCGCTATCGGAAAGACGAGGAGTAAATGTTCTGAAGATGCTGACTTGCAATACAAAATACGCGACTAAAGAGTTATCTCTACTAGATCTATACCTATTCCTAAGAAGTTGTTGACGCGTCTGGCGTTGTTTATCGAGGGACCAAAAAATGTGACAAAAAATCCGTTTAAAAATCATCAAAACATTTCCAATTTTCCCCATAGATAGCTAACCACCCTTTTAATTGTAAATCAAAACAAGTTTTAACGGAAGTTAATTTATGAGTAATGGGCACATTTAAAGACTCAAAATAGGCATCAAAATCGTTCAAAAACAAGACAGGATTATAAACATCGGGTTTAAATTTAGGTTTTTCATGTGTACTTAAACTCTTACTCGCAAACGCCAACACAACTTGTTTCCAGGTTGCCTCATCTGTCGTTGTCGGGTTTGACGTTGTAGTTCCTCCTGGATTCGAAGTTGCCAAAGTCGGATTCGCAGTGACTACCGGAACTGTGGAATCTACTCGTACTGGCTCAATGGTTGGAATTTGTACCACGCTTGCTCCATTTGAAATAGTAGTGTTTGGTTGGATCGTGTTAGTAGTAGATAAATACTTCCTGGTCAACTGTCCCAAAGTTTCGTTCAGTCGGTTTATTTGAAATTCCTGGTTTATTAGAAGTTGACGGATTTCTATTATTTCGTTATGGTCATCGGTCGGTCGGTTTTTTGTTAAGAGAGTGCTAGAGTCGACGGTTCAGGTTCGCCCACCAGATCTTCTACCACTGCTACTTCCTCTCGTACATACTCCTCTTCTTCTACTGCGTGCTTTCGCTTTTTATTCCTTAGACCTACCCTTGGCATCATGAAACGGTTGATTAACTGGATATAATTGACAGTCAGTAATTCCTGAAATTTAAATAAACGCCAGTAAAAAGTACAAAATAATGATAATACATTATCACACGTTCAATTACTCATTCCATCAAATCCTGGTCACGGCACCAAAAATGTAGTGATACATGCATGACAAAATTTCAAAACAAGTCACGAGTATCAGAGGTGACAACTAACCCATGTCGTAGTACATAAATTAGAAGTCAGTAACCCACTCCAAAAATAAGGTTAACAAAATTTGGCCTTAACAAAAGAAAGTTGTGATCGTCAAATAAATAAAATGGAAAAGGATCCTACGTTGTGATTATTTTTAATTTATCTACAAGATTTGGATAGATTCGGATTGAATGAGAACTGATTCACTTTGGATAATGTATTATAAACCAATAAATTAAAATAAAACTCACATGCAAACCACAATAACATTTAATATTTAATTCCTGCATAGGCTGCTTACAAAAAGGAAAACCTGAAAAGTACATTGGACATACACAAATAACACACAAATCGCAAAGGCATAACACATAAAATGTCAATAATCAAAATATTAACCAAATCAAATAAAACACTGCAACAAGATATGTTCATCATATTTCAATTCTTATGAGATAAATAATCATCAAATAGCCTCATAACTTCGTTTGTCGCATGTTAGTAAAAACACAGAAAACAAAAAAAAACAATACATTGCATATACATAATAAATATCATATCAAATAAAATCAAGATCATAAATCAATAACCTCTGCTTTGATATTTTTTGTATCAGCAGGTAAATAATAAGTTCAATCACAATAAATGTCATAGTAAAAGTTTCATGTTAAATTGAGAGAGAGATAAGCTACTCCACTTGCATCAAACCAGCTAGGACATTAAGTCTACTAACAGCTCTTGCCAGGCGGCTTGAACCTCTCTCTTTTTGGCATTAAGTCGGGGAGAGAGATAAGCTACTCCACTTGCATCAAACCAGCTAGGACATAGTCAACCAACGGTTGTTGCCAGGCAGCTTGAACCGCTCCCTTTCTGACGAACACTCCCCAACGTTTGTTAAATCAAAAATATCAAATAATTCCACGGTGGAGGTGTACAAGCTACTCCACTTGCAACAAACCAGGTAGGACAATTAAGTCAACCAACGGTCGTTACCAGGCGGCTTAAAATACACCCATCCGATTCGAACTAAATCAATATATCAAAAAAAACAACATCGATAAGAGCCTTCATTCAAAAACGTTCCCCAACTTGTAAAAGTTAAGTACAAACGAATTCATGAGTAAGGTATCGTTCACATCCAGTTAAACTAAATCAATGCAGACACAAAAAAATAAGAATCAACGCACGAATACACGAAGCTTTCCGCTTACATTTACTAAGTTAGCTTAAGAAGTTCTCATTGAACATTACTTTACAATCACTCATGGTAAAACTGCATACAAACATAATAAACTGTCTAGTAACTTCTTAAGTTGAAGTTGACACAACAATTTCGTATACACGTTAATTTTCCGTATACGCAAGTGTTAGCGGAATGGTGCTAAACATTTGGCAATTCTTAATTTTACGTACGTTAATTCAATTCAAATAGATGTAAACGACCCTTAAAACAAACGATTTAAAACAAATAATAATTTAGTAGCGTTCCACATCTTGTTGCATTGTAAAAAAATCCCCTTCATATGTTCTAAAAATAGACTGAAAACGCCCAAATTTATGCCTCCGCGACAGTGGTTATTTTACAATCTGAACTAAACATTGTTAACTTATATTTTATCTATTGTTTCCCATAGCAACATATATGAACTTAATATAATTAAACTTTAATAAAAAAAACATTTGATAAATTGGTAACGAACGCTTCATGAGAGCGTTTTACAAAAGAAAATACGCGCGAGACGATTCTCTACGCAATAAATTTTCAGACAAAGAAACTACATTAGCGGTTCCTAATTAGTAAATTTTTCTATAATTGTGGTTTAAACAATCGTAAAAGGTAAAACTAAAACGTGCAAAAGGGCAAACTTAAATCTGGTTCAAAATAAAGCATCCCCAAAATTAATCTAAACATACATTGTACATACCTCTAGTAACACGTTACAAGGTTCACACACAAGTGTCCCTGCATCGCCCTTATTTCATTAATTTCAACAAAAAATTTAAGGCGGAGAATTCTTTCCGATATATTTCGAGAGCAAAAGCGTACAAAAAAAAAACTAGCGGTTTAATGTGTCGTCTACCTTTTAGGGTAATTATACATAATTTTTTTTATTCTTATTTAATTTTTAAGTCTGGAACTCTACACTGTAGTTAATATAAAAAGTGAAAATTAAAACTAAGGCAATTCTTATTGTCAACGTATATATTTAGTTTTTTGACAAGAATTTATTACATAATTATAATTAAGATACCAAGTTATAGTTTAAAATTAAATGAAAACGTTTTTTTTAAATACAAGTATTACTATATAAATAAATATAAGAAATCAATAATGGGTGTGACCTCCATTATTATTGATACATTCTTGGAGGCGTCTGCTCATTGACGCTATCAAGGTATCAATATAATTAATATTAATCGTTTCCCATGCGGTATCAATGGCTACAATTAGTGCATTACGGTTTCTGGTATGAAATTTGGCCCTTGTTGTCTTCGAATAACAGCAAGTATTCGAGCCCAAACATTTTCGATAATGTTAAAATCTGGGCTTTTTGCTGGCCAGGGTAACAGCTCCAAGTTATTTTCTCGTATTCAATTGCGCACAACCCGGGAAGTATGAATAGGATTGTCCTTTAACAACAAAAATACATTATGGAAATGTTAATTCAACAGATCCCGAAATATTTTTTGAAGAAAGTATAGTGAAATAAGAATACTTACTTGTTAGAAAATATAATCTTCGTCTGGATAAAACACTTCGACTGAAGGTTTCATAATAGTTTCCAAAATATCTAAATACGGAGCAGAATCAAGACGTCCATCGATAGCCCAACAAACTCCTGTACCCCGCGCGCTAACCCAACCCACACATTCACAGAAAAATAACCACTTTGTTTTTTAGGACATATGTGATTATTTTCGTAACGAGTTCCTTCCATTTTAAAAACTTTTAGTGGTCCATTGTTGCGGCTATTGAACGTTTTTTTGTCGCTAAAAATCACTCGATTTTAAAATTTCAAAGGTTGTTCACATATCGCCTTGCAAATTCCAGACGACGTCTCATATTTTCGTCACTGAGAACTTCTTTCGCAGCAGCATTATACTTCTTTATTCCCATCTCCTTTAATCTTTTTTGTGCAGTTATACGGCATCCGGGAAAATGTGTATCTGCTATAGCCCTGGAGTATGTAGCAAATGGTTGTTCTGTTACGTAATGAAGCAATTCGAGATCTTGAGCACGTGTAGATACTTTAGGTCTACAACTTCCGATGGCTCTTTCCAAAGTGTGTTCAAGATTCCATTTTACTCGGTAATGCCATACGGTGCTATTTGGTATATCTAACATACGTGAAATTCATGCACGCTACGGCCCGCCGCTAATTCCGAAACAATCCGTGCTTTCAAATCAGCACCGAGATGAGGTGGCATTTTCACAACACTTGAAATTTTAAACTAAAATGGAATTTACATTTCTTACTTTATTTATTGGTTCACACTACCCCTTCTCAAACAGTAGGTAATTGTCTATTTATTACATACTTCTAATGACCAATGTAACAAGTAACAACCCTTAGAGCAATATGACCGAAAGAAAGTAAATTAAACAAGCAAGGATATTCTATTGTTATTGAAACTAATTCATAAAGTAAAAACCATTTCCTTATAATGCTAATGGGCTGGATTTTCTTTTAAGTAATAAGTTTACAATAGAGGACTTATAAACTTTCAATAATATCTAATTATAAATATTTACACTGCAATTGCGCTTTTTCCTTAATAATTTCTTAGCACGTTCTTGGTTTTTAAGTTGTCATAAATTTGATATAATATAAATTTGTGTTTCTAATATTACATCACAAACTAATCTTTATTTGCCAAAAAATTGTTGCTTAAATTGTAAAGTTTCGTACGCAACTGAACAACAAACCGAGCAACAAACATAACAACGAACCAAAAGTCAAACAGAACGACAAACGATCTTATATGATTTCCACAATCCGAACAACAAACGGAACGTTTGTGCTGTTCTCATTATTATTTTAAGTAGTTTTCAGTTCATATATATTTATTATTGAAAAGAGAAAATTGCTGAAAACAAGAAGACAGTGTCAACCAAATTTTTACGCACAAAGAAGAGTAAAAAATTATAATTTACTTTGCTTTATTTTTATTTTTTAAATTTACCGCCCAAATGATGCTAATAAGGACACCATTTTTTTCTTGCATTCTTACACACTGATTAATTTAAAACATTTTTCTTCTGTCAACTCCATAATATTACCTAAAACACAACAAACCCACATAAGGGAGGACAAAAAATAAATAATTAAATTCTCCCGCATAAGTTTGTTCGCCGTTTTGTTTAGATTCGTCCAAACCTGCAAACGCATTCGCGCGCATTTTCTTTGATGTCGGAGAAAAAACCGACAAGTTGCGGGAACGCCGCAAACCGTTCGTGGAACAATCAGGACTGGCGAATCTGTTCTAAAATTCGTTCGTAGCACCGTCCAAGTTAATGTTCCGATTTCCGTTCGGTTCGTTGTTCTGTTTGTTCCTCGGTTTGTTGTGTACGAAGCTTTACTATAAGCATATTAATATGAACTATATCTTATGAAAGGAGAGATATGTAACTATAATTAACGATTTAACGTTACGTTAGTAGATTCCATTTACTATTTAGACATATTTTCTTTGAACATTCGATAATTAACTATCGGGATATGATGACCCTATACTTCGCAGGTTGTGCGCAACTGGATACAAGCAAATAACTTGGAGCTGTTACCCTGACCAGCAAAAAGCCCAGATTTTAACATTATCGAAAATGTTTGGACTCGAATACTTGCTGTTATCCGAAGACAACAAGGGCCAAATTTTATACCAGTAGACCGTAATGCACTAATTGCAGCCATTGATACCGCATGGGAAACGATTAATATTAATTATATTGATACCTTGACAGCGTCAATGAGCAGATGCCTCCAAGAACGTATTAATAATAACGGAGGTCATACCCATTATTGATTTCTTATATTTATTTATATAGTAATACCTTTATTTAAAAAAAAAAAGTTTTAATTTAATTTTAAACTATAACTTGGTATCTTGGATTTTTTTAAAACTTACAATAATTAGTAGGTTAGATTTATTTAAAAATAAGTAATAATCAGTCAACCCAAATAACCATGTTTAGTTTTTTGATTTAATTTAAAAGTTATTGCTTGTAGACGTTTTTTAAATCAAAATGATTTCTAATTTTATTTTGTAAACATTTCCTAAACAAAATTTTGATTCGATAATTAATCGAGCTATGGTGTTTAATTAGCGATACCATCAAATATATTCTTTAAAGAAAAAAATTAAGTAAGCAACGTAAATTACCTATTTTCTAAAACGTGCTCAGTGTAATGATTAATTCTACAGTCCTTCTATAAGATAACCCCTGCTGAGACTACCTGCTGTTAGAATTGTAAATGATACCCTTAAGCCCGCTTCACAATGTGCAAACTTTTGTTTACAGAAATTGTGGTGTCCAAGTTTTAAATTTCATGAGTGTACATAATTAAATTTATTAAAAATGTTTAAAATAATTTTGAATAGAAATTGGTTTAAATGAGCAATATAAAAATTGTGTCTAATTCTTTCCTAAAATTTGTTTCTGATAGAGGTATTTTGAATAAACGGTTGAAAAGAAAGTAGAACGCTGATAGTTTTTGTGAAAAATGGTGATTTGAAGAAAAAAGAATTGTTTGAACTGTAGTTGTAGGTTTTTTATAAATGTCAAAATTAATAGAATTATTTGAATGGATACAAATATACGTATCTAGAAATGGAAGACAATTGTTTTGAGAAATTTCTAAAGTGAAATTAATTCTGTGATGTAAATTATTTAAGTAATTTAGAAAAACATGAATTTCTGATGTAGAACCTTTGAAAATGCAAAAGAATGCCATGAACGTATCTACTCCAGAAAAAATATTTTTATTAAAAATAAAATTTTTGGAAATAAAATTAACTTTTAAATAATTTATAAACAGTTCAGCTAAAATAGGTGAAAAAAGGAGAACCCATTGGTAGTCCTATTTCTTGTTTAAAAAATTGATTGTTGAAAGTGAAAAATTCATTATTTAAACAAAATTTAAGTAATTATCTATATCTGAAACTATCAAGTTAGGCAATTCACTATCATGTAAATAATTGGATATAAAGGAATGGTTTCTTCTGGTGGTATTGAAGGATAGAGGTTAACGATGTCAAAAGATATTAAAGTTAAAGATTTTGTTGTTCTAATTTTAATTTAGATAAGTTTTTACTAATTTAATTGTGTTTTGATATAATAAGATGGTTCGAAATTAATTTCTTTTGATATAAAGTGAGATAGAAATTTAGTAATAAAGTATGTTGGTGAAGATTTGTAATTAACTATTGGCCTAATAGAATGGTTGGTTTTATGTATTTTATTTAATTAACTCAGTTTTAAACATTTTACATATCTAGTTTATATATATATATATATATATATTTTTTAAAAACCTTTTATTACAAACCAATTATGTTTTTCTAAATTTCCATGTAAAACAATTGTCATATTTAACGTTTGTAAATTAATTTTTGACAACTTCTGAAGATTACTCACGATATATTTTTTGAGTTAAAACTAGTTATAATAAATAATAAATAAATAAATAATATTGAATTGCTTAAAGCGTAAATAGTTTATATTTATAAGTTATTGTATAATATTAAACAAGCATTCAATTACTGAATACGTAAAGAGTAACTAAAGGCACTATGACTATTGCAATTCAAAGGTCATTGCCATTTTACAAATATTTTAAAACAAAATAATTAAAATGGTTTTTATGAAGCATTATATTTTTTGTCGTAAATCAAGTAAAAATTGTTTTAAAAATAGAATAGGATGTAATTAAAATTATTAAACACAAAAACAGGAAGTCTACAGGAACTCTCTTAAAATAGCTTTTGTGATAACAATTATCGCATTAGTTTTTGTTGATAATTTTACATGTTATATGAACGATACATTACCATTTTACGAATACTAAACTAGCATACATAGTTCGAGCTTGTAATATGTCAATAAATTGCAGCACATTACGCAAAAAATAATTGTTTAGACATCCATCACTTGCGTAACGGCTCACAAGAAAGCACATTGTAGATAAAATAAAGTAAGTGTTTATTTTTTTTTTTTATTTGACATTCAAATAATGTCTGATGGTTTTTTCAAGCACATTAAATCATCATCACAACCATTACCGTTTACTGTAGAAACTACATCAGTAACTGCACCTTAAATATTACAAATAAATATACAGGAAGAAATACATAAAAAGGTAACAAAACTATCAATTAATTAATTTGTAAATAAAATATTATAATTTACGTACACTAAGTATTAAAATTAGTTTTGTTTTCAGTATCAATTACCAAATCAATTACGAATTATCGTTTTTATCTTCTATTAGCACTAATTTTGAAATTAATTTCTAAAACCATTGCAAAATATTTTCGTTTGGACAAAAATTACTAAAAAGGATGCTGTTGTATACAATTTCGGAAGATATAACAAAGAATATTGTCTAAAACTAGAAGAAATTTATGAAAAGGAATAAAATACTGTAAAACTTATGTAGTTGTTAAAGTATCGTATGTATAGTAAACGATTTTAAGTAAAATAGATGTTATTTATTGGTATAGAATGTTTTCCAATTTTTTTTTAGTTTTGATGATGATTTGAAATTGAATAATAGTAGAAATGAATTTGAATTTGATAAAATGACTAAATAAATTTTGTTTTACTTTTATTTTTTAATCAATGTTATTACACAAGAGTTTAAAGTTGATTGACACAATATTGACCATTATCATATTGTTTACGATAATAAGAACACATTCATATTTTTTTTGGTATCCTACCTTGAGAATTTGTGTTTGACTTACTTTTAAAACAAAAAATTATATGAAATATTTATTCATTATAATAATTTTAACAGTGCAATGCGAATTTTTAGTATTTACGTAAAAATTAATTACAACAAGGACAAGATGGAAATATGTTCCAAGGTTGCCAATACATCCCTCAGACTTCGCCCTCGTGATATAAGAGGAAACTTATAGAAACATTTTATTTATATTGCCCTAGTTGTAATAATAAATATAAAATTTAAGTGACAACAGTTTTATAATAATAAATATAGCTAGAGTGACGCTCTAGAACAGAATTATGCGAGTCCAAAGTGGACCACTACATTTCAGAGCGCGTAAAATATGCTATTTTTTTGTTTTACTCGGTTACAATATTTATTTGCATGATCCACGTAAAGATTTCTGTTTTTCATTTTCTTTCAAGTGCCGATAGATGGCTTCACCATCTAGCCTTCTCAATTGTCGGAGTGCGACAAAAAGTAGTTGTGACACGTGTTTTTCATACTATTTTTATATTTCGCAAACATTTACTTCAAGAAATAAATGTTAATATATGATCTAGTGTTTTTTTTTGGTTTAAAGCTATGTTGGTAGAGTAGTTGATATTCTAATAAAGTTAGCAACAAATGCTGTTAAAAGTTTGCTATCTTCAAAATAATGTGTTGAGATTTTTAATCACAAATTTAAAAATAATTTAGTTAATAAAAAAATAATTCGACCGTACTTTTTAATTTTAAATAATTTTTTTTTTTTATTTTTTTTTATAGAAAAATTATTATTACGATCCAACAAACAAAAAAATTTTATTTTATTTTTTTTTTTTTTTTTTTTTTTTCAAGATCTTTTTTTTTCTAACATACATTAAAAAAATTTTAACAAAATAATTTGATATTTTATATTTTTAATTAATTTTGTTTTTTTTGAAATAATAGTATATTATACACCAAGGTTGTGAAGTCTGTCATTATTGCCTTAGCACCAGTTTATTTTGCGAGGGCGGTAGCCCCGAGCGAAATAAGTGCGTAGGCAATAATGGACTTCACAACCATGGTGTATATACTATTTTTCTACTACTAGCCAAATTTAAGCGAAAAATAAAAAATAAACATTTTTCTTGTAAAAATCAAGTAGCACAGGAATGCAAATAAATCAAAAAGCATTAAAAGCTACATACGTTGATAAACCAACTGCAACTGATTCACTAAACACTTGTGTGACATATTTCACCTTCATTTTCTGAAAATTATTCGGAGTGATATGTAAATTTGTTGATTTAGGAGCCAATCGCAGCGGTTTAGATTTGTCTGACATGTAGAAATTTTTAATGTCTTTCCAAGATGCTTTTTGTTATTAAAGATTATATCGTATTTAATCAAGTTATTTTGCACCGACTTCAATAAATAGGAACATCGTAGAAATAATAGATTTTCTTATCGTTTACGAGAAGGTTTGGTTTTTCAGGTGATACATATATTCTTTTAATTAGGCTTAGAAAATTTTACTACTGCCCTAACATTCGCACCGCATTGTAATTGTAGCTTTTCTATGCAGTCTAATACTATCGACTTCAATTTGTCACCTTTACATATCGTATTTGTAAAGATGTAGCACAAGGGTTGTTTAACTTTTTATATATAACTCTAACCATGATCACGTAGCAGTTTGAGCTGGCAAAAATTTAAAACCTACTTTAAAATTAACATTTTGGGGCTCGTAAAATATAATTTTAGTGAAAATTGTTTGTATTCCTCTATTTATCTCCTGCTTCTTAGTGGTTTATTTTTAAGTCCACTTCGGCTGTCACAATTTGTGCTCTGCTTTCGGGAAGTAATCGTTGGGAGATGTTAACTTCAATTGAAGTGCTTTCTTTTCACGTTGCAATTTAAGAATGTTCCTCCGTAATTTTCTTTACCTAAGAGTATTTGAGCTGCAAGCTTGAGTAGTTTTGGTATAGCTAGAGATGTTAACGGGCATTTATTGCTTCGCCAATATACCTTGCATCATTTGAATATTGGGTTTCAGAAATTGACACTTGTAATTCATTTAGGAATGGCAAGTGTTCACCACATACTCGTTAAGTTTTTAGAGTCGAGATTTTTATGCAACAGATCGGACCTTCCAGATTCTGTTAACCATTCAAAATACCTACAACAAAATGTTTGTAATTTACTTAAAATTCTTGATGTAACTTAACTCGCCTGGTTAAATCTCCTTTGGGAAACCTGAAAAAACTGATTCTACCATCATATTTAATAAATAAATAAATTCAGGTTATGTATTTGCGGTTATGGGATGGGGGCGCGAATTTTAAACTAATGGCATTTTTTATTCAAATAATTTTATCGTGTTAGGTAATTTTAAGCAGCAAATAAGTTAAAGATAATCACCTGGATATACAAAATTATGTTTCACTCGTTTTGTTAAACAACTATTCTTAGATTCTCAAAAAATTTGAAATTGTCCATTATTAACCTAGGTCAACAATAGAAAAAATTATTAACCACTAATAGAGAAATTCAACTTCTCAGTTGGCTAGGAGACGCAATAATTGTCCACTTCACAGCTAGTAGTAGAAAAAAATTTTTTTTTTATTGAAAAAAGGGGGGTATTTTTTTTTTTGGGGGAGGGTTGGGGTTTATTAAATATATGGGTCCCCCAACAAGGACAACACCAAAAGCGTTTGATAATGTTTGATATATCATGGATGTAACTTAAGCACATCTCGAACAAGTTGAACTTTATATAATGACTTGTCGCATCATACCGAAGAAAGATATTTATATCCTTACTGTGTGCAAGCAGTTTACCAACTTATTGAGACAATTATCCTGCAGATATTCAATACTGTTAATGGCTTTGCAACACTTTTATCAGAGACATATTTGCTTAAGACTCCTTATCGATGAAGTTTGGTTTTACATTTACCGTTCTATCATTTTACAAAACATGTGCATGTAGAGTTTAGAAAAACATTTTATTAAAGTGGTTTCGCTACACCTCCAAAAGACCTTTTCAAGAGTCGGAATGTTTATTTTTTATAATTTTGATTTTTCTTACAGCCGTTACTTAAAGAATCTAACTTTTGAACAATGAGTAAATAATATTGAAGAACTACGTGAGAGAATAGTTTGTAAAATAGATGTCCTGAACACCCTTAACATCTTATTAAACGTTATCATTGGAATGTTGCATACAGTACAAAAATGTCTTAAAAATCACTGTGAACAAATTCAAGATTTGTTACAGTTGTAGATTAATGTCGATTTGTTATTATTAAAATTTGCTTTGCTACAAATTACGACAGGTTTTTTATTTATACTTTCATGTTGTAATTGATTGAAGATAAAACGGCAATATGTATGTACGAGGATGTATTGATATTTAGTTAGCCTAGACCAGTACCTTGCATAAACAAAATATTGCGTTATCATAGCAACGAACAATAACTTATTAGAAGTGTCAGTGTAAAGTTTTACGTCAAAAAAGTAAACCAGAGTCACCCAATAAATTAAATGAAAAAGATGTCCACCGAAATTGTGAAAATCGAAAAATTGGAGTATCGACCCATCATCAAGTACCTGTATTTAAAAAGGTTAAGAGGTAAGCAGATTTACAAAAATATGCTTAATACCCTTGGTAATCAATGTCCTTCGTATGCGACTGTCAAAAATTGGAATGCAAACTTCAAAAGAGGTAAATTTTCCATTGAAGATGATGACCGATTGGGAAAGCCAGTTTCTGTGTCAGTCCCCGAAAATATCGATGCAGTTCATTACATGATTTTATCAGACCGTCGAATTGGGCTAAAGCGGATATCTGAAGCACTGAATATTTCATACAAACGCGTTCATCATATGGTTCACGTCAATTTGGACATGAGAAAAATTGCTGCAAAATGGATCCCCAAATGTTTGAATGTAGATCAAAAGGTAGAAGCATCGCGTTTGATCTGTGCTCGATTTGAAAACGATGTAGACTTCTTAAACCGAATTGTTACTATGGATGAGACTTGGGTACATTTCTACGATCCAGTAACAAAGCAACAATCGATGGAATGGCGACCTAAGAAGTTTCGTGTCCAAAAATCTGCTTGAAAAGTTCTTGCTTCGGTTTTTTGGGATTGCCATAGAGTAATCATGATTGATTTTTTGGATAAAGGTAGAACAATAACTGAAGATTACTATTCGACATTACTGACCACTCTACGGGAAAATATTAAAGAAAAAAGATGCGGAAAGCTATCTAAAGGTGTTTTGTTTTTGCAGGACAACGCCCCTGCACACAAATCTTATGTTGCCATGCAAAAAATTTGTGATTTAAAGTTTTAATTACTAGAACACCCCTTATTCACCCGATTTGGCTCCGTTCGACTATGACCTCTTTCCTCAACTGAAAAAAAGTTTAAAAGGTCGTACATTTTCTTCCAACAAGGAGGTAATAGAAGCTGTGGAGGTTTGGTTTGCAAAGCAAGAAGAAAAAATTTTTTTGAAAGGTCTAGAGACGTTGCAGGTTCGCTGTAATAAATGTATCCAATTAAGAGGAGAATATGTTGAGTAATAAAATATTTTGACATTGAAATTTTGTTTGGTTCTATAGTAGGCTAAGAATTTTTCAATATATCCTTGTATAGTTGCCTATACTAAAATCAATTTTGTTTACATTAATGTAAGTCGTAAATGCGCGGTCGATGGAAGAATAGTGTTTCTTATGTTTTGTTTCATAAATGAACATTAAATTTTCTTTGAATATTAAAATCTACTTAATAAGAACTAACCAAACAAAACTTCACTTAATTTTCTTACGTCAAAATTAAAACTGTAAATTATTTGGTTATACACTAAAATTTATAAAATCCCAAAAGCAGTACGGAAAGAGCTTCTATTTCCGTATCGTGTACAATACGGAAACAAAGCTATAGAAATTGCAAAATAGAAAAAAATGTTTTTGGAGCATAATGTACGACGCGCGTGAAACGTTTTCTTTGGATGTTTCAAATCATTCTGTTACATAGAAGAAAACGAAAGAATACATTGTAGTGATTAAACATTGACTTTAATTAGAATCAGGTGGTAACAATCGACTTTTCTGTATCTTCCCGGTTAGATCTTTATTGCCGAAAAGCGTCACAGATTCAGATATGCAAAAATTTGTCAAAATTGATTAGTTACCAATTTATTCTTAATGATCGCCACTGACTCCTAGCAAAAGAATGTGCCGTCGGTGGTGAGTCAGACAGTTTAGTACCCTAACTAAATTAAAGACAATAACATGTAGCACAAAGCAATTTATTAGTTAATTGGTAAACGATTAATTATCACAGTCTTCGTTATCATTAGGTACAGAATTTCCTTAAAACGTATTCGCAATTAGACGACAGGTATTCGGCGAGGTTAACGACGTACGACAAACTTAATTAATCTACGCGAACAGATACTACCAAAATAGCGGTACATTTGACAGTAAGCGCACAAAGCAGTAGTCGAAGTGGTTTCAAAAATTGGGGGGTTTGGAGTCTGGTCTCACCCGCAGCTTAACATCCACGTGAACCAATTTATGCGGATTGTCTGTTGCTCCGCAAAAATTCGGATAAATGCCTTAACTCTTGAGACAGCGGAGCGAAATAGTTTCACTATTACCACTACGAATATCAGCAAAAAAATGCATCGAAATAAACGTGATGTACCGAAACAGAGTGTAGTGATCTATCGGCTCTCACAAAAAAGTTCAGCGAAAGCATAATTCGCGCGTAATTGCAAACAATTCACGTTACACCATAACATTAAAAACGTATTTCAAATTATCATTTTTTGGATTTCCATCCTTAACCCCTACCTTTAACGTTTCTCTTATATATTATACGAAGGTGTTTCGCTAACTACTTAGACTTCTTTTAGTGTAGAATCTGATTTGAATGACAAGTTGATTACCTGATTTTTAGTAGTTTACCTTGAAATTTCGTTTATTTGTTTTAACTTTCCCGCCCAGATACAGCTCCTTACGAATCCATTTTAATTGTATAATTAAAATAAACGCGTTCCCAATTTATTTATTTATTTTTTCCTCAATTGATGCAGTGTATTTCCATGAATACATAAGTATATTCATTTCTTGTTTGTTGTTTTGTTTCTTTTTCACTTAAATTTTAATAGTTTTTTTACAACTTAAGGATCATCAGTACGTTTAGTATTGGAAATTTACATGTAAAATACTACTACTCGTGAACCAATTTTGACGTGTCATGTGTCAAAATCTAGGACTGAATGTGCTCTATCCGCTAATCACATTTTTGACAAAGGTCACCTAAATGATCTACTCATACAATGGTCTTAAAAAATGACCAGATGTTGTTTGACAACCAAACAAATTTGTTAAATCAACAAATTTAAACAAGTAAACAAGAAATATTAAAACATTTGATAGATCATTTGTACACACGCTAATTGTAACCAATTCAAATTGACAATTAAAGTGTTTTGTGTTGGACAATTGAAGGTAAGAATCATTTTTATTTAATAGAATATTTAGTATGTATATAAACAAGGAATATCTGTAGGCTGCTACGCATTCACCTTACAATTCTTATCACAAATAAAACAAATTATTAAAATTTTTAAGAAATGTTACATCAATGTATGTACTTTTCTTATCCATAACAATAACAAAGGAGGTGATCCGCATTTTACAGTAGGGACATATTCTACTTACAATTGTGGTGAGTCAAAGGTTCATAAAGTTTTTGAAATTTGATGTTGTAGAAATGAAAAACTACATCTAATTGTAAAAGGATAAGAAAAGTAGGTTACACACATTGATTGAACATTACTTAAAAATCTTAATAATTTTTATATTTGTTATAAAAATTGTACGATGGATGTGCATCAGCTTACAGATTTTCGTTGTTTATACCGTGTGTCCCTGGCAAGACGCAACATAGGATTTTTACTACAGAAAAGATTTGATATGATATACTATTGCTATACAAAATTCCGGATGTTTTATACTCAATACGTTACGGCATTTTGTTGAAGTTAGAAAGAGAGAGCAAGTGTAGAATGTTTAATCTTTCTTCAAATCTAAATATTATTCTTTAAGTTTGTAAAAAGGAAGTACTTAGTATTTTACAAAAATTCTAATCAATGTTCAGTTGCTTTTATATTTTAATATAGCTATTGAAGCAAGCATAATGAAATACTTTTGCATAAAACCTGTTCCTATTGAATTTGAGGTTAAATGAGTCGTTTCTCTTCTTGTATTGTAGACCTGTGTGTAAACTATTAGACATAATACTTGCATCTTGCAAGAATATGCAGGTATTCTAAAGCTAAAAGTTTATTTTAAGTCAATGCAGTTATTATTATGGATAAGACAGATATGCCGATTAGTATATGTATCGAGTAGTTTGTCTCTACAGATAAACAGAAGTTCTAAGGACTTTATTTGGAATCAGCGAAGTAAAGTATAATCCAAAATTGGAAGTGTTGTACATTTCTAGCTTCTTGATCTTAAACAATTATTTGAAACTCATGGAATTACTGAAGATTTTTAGAAAATGCCTAATTAAAGTTTTTAATGTAATGAATAATGAGAGAGTAAAGGTTTGTGCTTTAAATTATTTAATTTGCTATTTCGTTTTGACTTTCTATTTCAGGTTTTACTAGAATCCAGGAGTCAACAAACAAGATTAGTATTTTAAAACCAACCAAGAACAATTGTAAGAAATGTTGTAATTTCAAATACGGTTTTTTAATTAAAAGTGATTGTGGTTTTGAGTTCTAATTATATCGTATTAAAAATTCTTTTCTATAAATGTGTTAGTGGTCGTAAAAGGGACCAATTTGTTTGTGGATATACAGAAGTTAAAGGTAATAGGTATTACATGAGAAGTGCTTGGCTTATAGCAACTGGTTAAAATGCTGTCCATTTACTGCTGAACAGTGCCCCAAATAGAAGTTTCGTTGCACATTTGCAATCATATTTGCTGGTATATTGAAGCAAACTTCCACAATTTTATCTTTTAAAGACGCAATTGCGCGTGGGTTCTGTCGGTATAAACCTTCGAAGATATGTAAAGCCATAAAAAGAAATCGTTGAGGGACAAGCCTGGTGATCTTTGTGGCCAAGTCCAGGTTTAGGAAGTGCTTCATTTAAAAGTTATTTTATTTGATTCGCATTATGTGCTGGACACCCATCATGCTGATACAAACCACATTGACATTCATCGGTGAAGCAAATATTCTTAACAAAATTCATATCATTATTGCGTATCTCCATTAATGTTCACAAAATTCTTGCCTTTTGTCAGCATCGGCTTATGCTTTTTAAAATTTGATGAACTCGACACCTATTTACACCACATTCGATGCTTAGTTGTCGAATACTAATATTAGTGTTAAATTGCCCAACACCGAGTACATTGATTTTTTTATCGTTGTCCATCTTCGGGTTTTGTTGAACCTGCTTCGGACGCTTGTGTACACTGCGGTTTCTCTGCCGATCCGGAAAAAGTGCAGCAAACAAAACAGAAGTATTTCTGTAGCTTTCACTTTTGTATACCCACTTAACCATTTAAACTTTCTCAGGTATCGTATACACACTTATTTTCAAAAATGAAATTAGAGAATATTACAATAAAAAACACGCAATAACAATTAATTGTAACGTATACGTCAATACAAAAATTTCATAGCCTTAGTGGATCAATTCAATTTTTTTCTATAATGAAATTCCTATGTTGCGTCTTGCCAGAGACACACGCTATACATACTAAATATTCTTATTTTTATCGAAAAGTCATTATTTTGGAAATACAGGATGATTAGATATATTCATATTTTAAGTGTTCGGCAAAATTATCATTTCTTAAAAAATTAAAATTAATCATGCTTTGAAATTGTCACTCTGTGAAATAAATAATAAATGTTTTCTTTTTACGAGTAAAGAAAATGTTTTAAACGTGTTATTTATTCATATTCATCAACATATTATTCGGCGCCCGAACAGGGACTTGGTAATTTGGTGCAAGTCTAATTGCAATCGAATATTCAAGTCATTCAATCAGATTTGGTAATTACAATTATGAAATTATAAAACACATTGCAAATCTAATTGCAAATTCACAATATTTGAAGAGACTTAATTGCGATCGAATTATTTGTTATTATGGTCTCTTTTAAATAATACAAAGAAGCTGCAAGATACAGCAACTTTGAGTCACATCGAATCGTTAAATTTTGAAATTGACAAAACGATCGAACGGTTACATACATTGCTAACAAATTCAAGTCTGAACGTCACTCAAGAAATGGAAGATGAGTCGATACAGCACGCTTGGAAATCAAAATGGCCCTTATTAGTCGTTTAGATTCAATCAAAAATCATCAAGTTGAAAAGCAAAACAAAACTCAAAAATTCAACGATTGTGTGAAGTTGCTAAAAATCGATTTACCACGTTTTAATGGTAAAGTCGAGGATTAGATCACGTTTCGCGACCTTTACAACTCCGCAGTTCACTTCAATCCAAGAATTAGTCACGTTCAAAAATTTTCATATCTAAAGTCACTGGTTGTTGGAGACGCATCTTCTGTGATTAAATCAATTCCTATGACAGCGGAAAATTATGACATCGCATATGACCAATTGACGAGAAGATTTAACAAACCTCTTTTAATTATTCGTTCAATTACTCAATTGTGAATCGGTAAGTGAAAATTTTGCCAACTTAAAAGATTTTGCTTTAAAGTTCCACGAAACTATTCAAATATTAGATTCATTGGGTGAGTACGCGTCGTCTCGTGATCCTTGGATTATTTCATTGATGATCGAAAAATTTATTAAAGGTTTAAAACGGAAGTGGGCTGATAAAGTAGCACTCATAGATGAACCCGATTTAAATCAACTTTTTCATTTCCTTGACGAAAAATGTAATGCGATCGATCTCTTGATAGACAATTCAAAACTTAAATCAAAACCTAATTAGTTTGACATTAAATGTAACGAGAAACTTTAAATGTTTTTTTGTTCTCAAGGTCATACTATTAATAAATGTTCAGAGTTTCTTAAATTAAATGTGAAAGATCGTGAAAAAGCCGTAAATAAGGCGTCGCGTTGCTATAATTGTTTAGGCAAAGGTCATTTGCTAAATAATTGTCGGTCAAAATAGAACTGCAGTGTATGTAATAAAAGGCATAACACTCTGTTACATCCTGCAACGTGTCAAATTGCGTCTTCAACAGTCGTCGAATACTCAAGTGAGAATTTCGTTAGTGCAAATTCAATCAACGATCGATCCTGTTTATCGTTTTTTCTAACAAGAACGAATTCCAATCAAATGTCCTTTGTCGCCTAAGCCATTGATGTCGTCTGATAGTGTCATATTAAATATCTGTTCTAGATTTAATAGATCTGATGCAATGACTGTGGTAGCACACATAACTCCAATTATCATTAATCGATTACCTCAATCTGAACATAAGATTTTTGTTTATGAGGACCTTATTAAACATTTTGATGTGGCTGATCATACGTTTCATTTACCTGGTCCTGTTCATTTCATCCTCTCAGCATCTATTTTCTTTTCAGCACTCAAACCCGAGAAATTTATTACTCATTCGGATAATCTAATTATTCAAAATACAGTATTTGGATGTGTAGTATGCAGCAAGGAAAGACCATATTTTGAAGACATTATGATTAATAACATTATTATTGACGCTGATCGAATAAATGATTGCCTATTTGAACACACGAAGAAGAAGGTTGCGAAAAACAATTTTTTGCCGGTGTACGACGTTTCCCTGATGGTCGCTTTTCTGTAAACATTCCTTTTCAAATGTCACCCAAAGTTCTTGGAAATTCGTATAATATTGCATTTCATCGGTTTCTTAACTTAGAGAAACATCTTCGTTCCTAAAATGCTTTAAAAGTTGAATATTGCAAATGTATGCAAGAGTATGAGGATCTAAAACATATGTCATTTTTAAAAATCAATAAGACATCACTTATTGCTGGCAGTTATTATATAATTCCACATCATGGAATTTGGCAGGATGGACCGTCAAAAAAAAAAGTTACGAGTTGTTTTCGATGCTTCAGCAAAACAACATCTGGAATATCTCTAAATGATATTCAGCATCCAGGTCCAACTTTGCAAACCAATATAGTTGACGTTTTGATTCGATTTCGATTACCTAGATATGTTATGACTGCCGATATTGATTAAATTTATCGGCAGATTATCATAAACCATAAAGATACTCCATTCCAAA
This sequence comes from Abscondita cerata, assembly GCA_030710515.1. Taxonomy (NCBI): domain Eukaryota; kingdom Metazoa; phylum Arthropoda; class Insecta; order Coleoptera; family Lampyridae; genus Abscondita; species Abscondita cerata. The sequence goes on along the minus strand of JALBCR010004303.1, from coordinate 264,234 downwards.
TGATATTTTGGCGCAATTCGGAAGAGTTTACAATTTCATTGTATTGTTCGCCATATTTAGCTATCAGAGTTCTACATGAATTGGTACATCGAGAAAGCCACAATTTCCCGCAAGCTACCAATATTATACTTAATAACAGATTTGTTGATGACTTGCTCTTCGATGCGGACCAATTGGAAGAATTGATATCTATTAGAGATAAATTAATCAATTTATTTGCTTTAGAAAAATTTGTTTTGAAGAAATGGTCTTCAAATAATCCTAACGCAATTGAAAATATTAAGAAAAATTATCTCGTCAATCCTTTAATAGTCACTGATAATTCAATTTGTTTTAAAACTATTGGTTTAATTTGGTACCCTCTTGATGATCAATTTGCATTTAATTCGAGTGAAACTGATATAAATTCTCAGACAAAACGGGTTCTGCTATCAGATGTTGCTCGCATTTTCAATCTGCTTGGTCTAATAGCACCAGTAGTATTCCAACTTAAAGTACTGTTTCAGTTAACGTGGATACACATAATTGATTGGGATCAAGAATTACCTGAGGACATTATAAACAAATGGATGTCATCTCGTCACGAATTAAAAACTTTGCATAGTCTTCGAATTCCTCGACATGTTATAAATGGCAAAATTCAACTGCACGGATTCGCCGATGCATCATCAAAGGGCTACGCAGCAGTACTGTATCTGCGATCAATAAGCAAAAATAAATGCTCGGCTCATCTCATTTATGCAAAAACAAAATTAGCTCCAATGAAACAAATAAGCATACCTTGTTTAGAATTGTGTGCCGCTCATTTACTGGCAAAAGTAACAAAATACGTTTTCGATTTGTTGCAATTGAATTCTGATCAAGTTTTTGTGTGGTCAGATTCAACTATAGTTTTAGCATAATTGCATGATTTGTCTTGCCGGTGGTCAACGTTTGTAGGAAATCATACAGGTGAAATACATTCACTCATTCTCAAAATTAAATAGCTACATGTTCCAACAAAAACAAATCCCGCAGACATTGCTTCACGGGGTTGCAACGGCTCAGCTCTGATAGAAAATGAACTATGGTAGAGCGGGCCAAAATTTCTACAGACGAATCAAGTAACTTTTTTTTTAATAACTCATATCAAACTGAAGAAGAGAAAAGATCCATTCAGCAAAATATCGCATTATGCTTATCCTCATTTTGAATTGATGTATTTAGGAAATTTCATCTCTGAACAGATTAATTCATTCAATTGTCTATGTTTTTAGAATCCAAGCTAGATTTAATTGTACTCTGAGAACGGCAGAATTAACGTTAGAGGAAAAAAGTTCAAATTTCGTTAGAATTTATCATTCGGCAAATTTCAAAAACTTTATTTTGAAAAAGAATATCATTTTTACAAAATAACCAAGAAATTCCAATCAACAGTAATGTCGTTAAGTTGTCGCCCTTTTTCAATGAAAACGGTATGATCGCTGTTCGAGGTCGTTTTCAATCAATCAAATATGAACCAATCTTAATTCCAAAAGGACATCTTTTTATTTGTTGATTCGAAAAACACGTAATGATACATATCACAGTGGTTTACAAATTACCATGTCATGGTTGCGACAATCTTATTAGATACTTGATTTAAAACGTTCTGCAAAGCGAATTATCAATCAATGTGTTCGAAGTAAGATACTAAATAAAATTACCTAAAACCTACCTATGGGGCCTTTGCCAATCACCCGTTTTTCCATTAATAAAGTCTTTTCTCATACTGGTGTTGATTTTGTTGAACCATTTAAATTAAGAGCGTTTCATTCAAGAGGTAATTTAACTCAAAAAGAGTAGGTGGTTCTCTTTATTTGTTTAGCAAGTAAGGCTGTCCATTTAGAACTTATAATGAGTTTAAACACTGATTCTTTGATTCAGGGACTAAAGCGATTTGTAACTCGCCATGGAAAATGTTCGAAATTATATTCTGATAATGGACGTAATTTTATCAGTTGTCATCAATTGATAAACAACTTTCGGGATCATCTAAAAATAATGATTCTTTCATCAGATATTAAAACATATCTCACTGACTCCCTTATTGAGTGGAATCTTATCCCAGTTTATTCACTTCACTTCGGGGAATCTGGGAGTCAAACATCAAAAGTTTTAAGTTGCATCTTATAATATCATTCATTGGTACAACTTTTACAAATGAAGGATTTTTAACAGCTCTTTGCAAAATTGAGAGAATCTTAAATGCACGTCCACTTTCTCCCGTGTCAATGAATTCAGATCTTGAGCCTTTGACGCCGCATCACCTTATTTTTGGACATAAATCAAATTCAGTTTTTAAATCCCAATTAATTAATACCAATTATAAAAAGCAATTCAGACATGTTTCAGAAAAAATAAAGTCATTTTGGTGCCGATGGCGAAATGATTACATTTCTCAATTATTTCCAAAATCAATGTATGACAAAGCAACCAGAGCACCTGCCTTGAACGATCTTGTGTTTATTAAGAGACCAACTAATTCACCGGGATTATGGAAATTTAGAGAAATTATAAAATTATTCCCTGGTCTTGATGGTCAATGTCGAGTAGTCGACGTACATACTTCCTAAGGAGCTAATCGTAAATCTTGTATAAATCTTGTTTCTATTGATATTAATATATCAACGGGGGGAGTATGATTAGATATTTTTATATTTTAAGTGTTCGGCAAAATTATCATTTGTTAAAAATTTAAAATTAATCATTACTGCTTTGAAATTGTTAATTGTCACTCTGTGAAATAAATAATGAATATTTTCGATTTACAAGTACAGAAAGTGCTTTAAACGTGTTATTTATTCATATTCATCAACACAGGGTGTTAAAAGTCGTTATTTTGATTTCCTTCTTTTGCCAATATTCTGAAAATATCTGGGTTAGAAAAAATTTCGTGACGTTATGTTTTTTTAGATAAAAAGTATGATACATGTTACAATTTTGCTTTGCTCATAGAAGGTGTTACCTTAAAGTTACAAGATCATTTAAGGCATATAAAAAATTTTGTACATTAGAAATTAATTGCTGATTAACTGCTAAATAAATACTTTAAATACGATTTAATTGCTGCAGTAGTTCCTGAGATATTCAAAGATCTGCTACCTTAAAAAAAGTTAGCAAATCAAGTATCTAAAAACAGTGTTATAGTTTGATTAAGATGCCTAATGGATCAAATTAAGTGCTGTTTAAATGATTCATGTTCGCTATTTCAGAAACAATCAAAAAACTTTTTTTTTCACTAATTGATCTACCAACTTTGGTAGATCAAATGTTAAAAACTGTAACACATATATACATTTAAGTGCTACTTAAGTGCTTTGTGTTTACTATCTCAAAAGCACTCAAAAAACTTTTTTTTTTCTAAATAACTCATTGATCTGCTATTTTTAGCAGATCGAATGTTAGAGACCACCCTACACAACTAAAGTTGAACTTTAACACATCTATAGATTTAAGTGCCTCATGTTTACTATCACAAAACTATCAATAGTTTCCCCGCGCTTGGATTATATAACCTTACACTTATTTCAATTAATACAATCTTTACCATAATCTGCTAGATGCTTTTCTGATAAAAAACAATGTAGACATCTATTGTAGATGTGGATTTTATTTTGACGCTTAGTAAGTTGTGATTTTACCAAACACGATATATTACGAATCAGACAAAAATAATACTTAGTAATGTGCTTACCCCTATTGTAAAAAGTATCCGATTGATCACTCGTATAACTAGAAACACTGATACCTTCAACACATTCCATAGCATTTTTTCACCTTCTTCTTCTTCGTCGTCGTCGTCTTTTTCAACAATATATTTTTCCTGAACCATAAGTAGATTGACGGAATGATGTTTAGCTTCAGATGTTAAATAAGTAAGAGTTATTTTATATTTGCCATCTTTTTCAAACTCATGATATACACATTTATTGAAATATTGTTTTGACGCTCACACTGTGGAATTTTATATAAAGTCATTGACTGTTAAATATTGTTGAAATTTAGTTCTTCTTGAAAATAAAGGTAGCTGGTTACATGATATGCGTTTACCTTATTGGGCAGTCGATATAAAATTTATTTTAAAATTTGTTTTCCATCTTTTATATAATAATATAAAGCATCGTCAGAAACCTTGGAAACAATTTTCAAAAAACGGTTTCAGGTATTTGCCCGATAAATAGAACTTGTTCTTAACCGGCAGCAAAATAAGATTTGTACATGGACCTACTTTACACGACATGATTGTTTTTCCCCAACAATTTTATTGTTTTTTTTGCTGTCTTGTAGTAAAGTGTTGTATGTTTTAGAACTATTACAAAAGTTTCGTTTTGGACTTTTAGACCATAGTTAATATCTTGTTTGTGTAATTTAGATGCTAACCGAATGTTTGTATTTATTATATTAATAATTTTTTTTTAATTTACGATTATTTCTTTAAACATTCTTTATTACACTGTAGACATGTTTAATGTTCATTAAAATGTTATTTAACATCATTTTCTCATAAAATTTTTTTTGGCAAATAAGAGTAATTCTTATTAATATAAATTATAATTGCCCGACCAAATCTATTTTCTTGGGCTTTAATGTCTTTAATATTGTAATTACAAAAACAAAATTTAGATTAAAGGAGAAAGTAAGTGAAATATTTTGGTCAAAAAAGGATAAACTTGAGGATGCCTACAGAAACCTATTTGTAACGTATATAAGAAGCTTCGAGAAGCTGCTAAAAAAATCAATGAAGGGGAATAGAAATAAGACGTGAAAAGGTTTGAGTATGAGCGTACGCAGAAGATGTGCTAATTCTGGCAACGGAACAGACACAGATAAAAAAAATAATAAAAAATAAAGTAAAAAGGTGTTTAGATAAAAATGAGGTACTATTAAACGTAAGAAAAATAAGATAATAATATTTCAAAAGGGAAAAGAGAGAAAAAGAAAAAATAAAAATAAATAAGGAACAAATATAGCCAGTAAGTGAAAAAAAAAAGATTCTTAAATGAACAAACTGAGAAAAAAAAAGAATGTATGAATAGCTTGTTTTTTCCTAGTACAATAATATCTTTATTTTGCCAGGACTCTTTTATCGGTAGGTGGTTACTTTTAAGGGACAATCAAGTTACGGTATATGTGCGTTGTTTTGCACCTTGATTTAAAGATGTTTTTTGGACTAAGACTAAGTCAAATAGTTTTGTTAGCAGGGTTCGAAAAGTTGTGTTATGTTTTTTTTAGCAGTAACTACCTACCAAAATCTTCCATAAAAAGGGTTCCAGAAATTTCAGACTAGCTCTGGCAAAATAAAGAAAAAAAGAGAAGAAAATAGTTTAGGTTAATTGTGGGGAACAAGTTTTTGGGCAAGAGTTAGAAAGAAAAAGATAGATTTTTGAAAAGTTGGTTAGTAGTATAATTTTGTATCAAAGAGAGATTTTACTGTTAAATAAATGGAGTCCGCTAGAAATGATTTAAGGAAAATATTGGAAGTGAAAACTAGGTTTATATAGGGCGAAACTCAACGAATTTTGATTAGAAGTTAAAGAAGACAAAATATAAGTAGATTTTGAAATTACACAAATATAGTGGTTTTGGAAAACGTATTATGATATCCTATATGAAGCACTTTGCGTTATATTAAAAGTGGAGTCAATCTTTCTTATTTTAAATAAAAACTAGCATTTTTGTTTCATTCTTGAATAATGTTGTAAATTCTAGACACAATTTGTGTACAATATACGAAGACAAAATTAACGATTGTTATTGAAATATTTTTATTTAAAAAAATATTTTATTACTACAAGCTACCAATTCTATAATACGTTTTTGCATAAGAAAAACCAAAGAAAATTAATTTCTTTGTGATTATGTAAAAAAACCCATGGTGGCAAGGTAAAAAATTGTATTCATGTTACTCATAGCTCGATTGATATAGCCCATTTTAACGACACCAAGTTTATTAAAACCAAAAAAAAACACAACAACCACTTTGCTTTTAGAGATGAAGCAAAAAACATTGAACATAAAAATTTAATTTGTCTCAGATTTAGAACAGCCATTCACTTAAGCTATCGTTAATGCAAGAACATTTTTCAGACAACGGGTTTTAAAATGTGTTACAGGTTTGTTAATGTAGAACAAAAATAATAAGTTTTAATTACAATTTAGAAAACCTAACCGTAGCTCAAATGTTGCAGAGTGGTTCGCGGGGTGATTTATACAAATGACTGCCTTTAGGCTGCAGAATATTCAAGAAAGAAACAAACAAACTTGTAAAACCAGAAACTTATAATTGACAAGATCGTTTTCTTAACATACAATTTGACACTATCAAGACAGTGTAGTGAATAACACACGTTATAAATTAATGAACAATTAAAACAGTAGTAATCACAAGTATCAAATATCACAGAGAAACAATAGATCCTAATAAGCATAACGTCACTGGTTAATCTGTTAATCTGGTAATTGCTGTTTACGTAAAACGTAAAGTTAACAACTAAAACTTAAATGCACGGTAGTTGACTATTAAAGTGTTCATTCAGTTAAACCAGTGTAAAATTATTTAAAATATTCGATTAAATAAAGTAAATATTAACAGATAACGTTCATCGAGGATCCTTTAACAAAAAGTTTTACATACCGAGTTTGAGTTATAAAGTTTCTTTATTAATTCACCACCAACAATAAATAAAAAAAAGCTAGAGGCGATACAAAATTTTACATATCTGTTTGTTTTGTTGACGGTAGGCGGTCTCAAACTCCAGTGACAATTCCTTTTGGATTTGTTACTAATTTTGATGATCTAAAGGCTAACGGAGACCATACGGATCCGACGTCGATTCTAAATGCTATTTACCGGCACCACCATTCTCTTAAGAAAACGTCGTCGTTTAAGAGTAGATTCATTTTATTGCATTCTTCAAATTGTAGAAGGAGATAATTCCAATAGAAAACTCAGGTAAAAGTTCTAACGCTCTTTTATTGTTAATAAAGGACAAATACTTAAGTACTGCCGATATTAAGATGTTTTCGTATTAACAGGACACTATCATTTGTCTTACCGACATAAACCAGGACAATTTACAACTTTATTTAAAAGAACAAAATTTTTTCTTCTACCTGAAGTATGAACCCACAAAACCATCTCTGACCGACCAACAGTAACTATCCTCCCTCCTTATATTTGAAAAAAAGAAAGAAAAAACCTCCAAGATTGCTATTACGCTCTCTAGTGGCCATTTTAAAAACTTGAAAATAAATTTAGTAACTTCTCTTAACTGCTTCTATCATATAATTCTTTTACCGCAAGTCCATATGATGAGTTTTTGAGATACCACTACTTCTCGCTTATTTGCCTAACGTGGATTAGTAGTAATAATAAAAAACGCTATTCTGTAAAATTCTGATCTCCTATCTCATTAGACTGATCATCACAAAATTTCATCATGTTTTCAGTATTATAAAACTAGGTTTCATCAAAATTGCACCAGAAGTACAATTGAGCAAAGTCAGCCGGTAGGCCTCAAGACAAGATTTTATTTGTTTAATTATCTACTAACTTGAACTCATTAAAATTATGAGCTATAAAACTGCATTTCTGTCTATTTAAATTTCTGACTTAAATAAACTAATTTCAAAGTAACAAAAATAATAACAATAAATAAATTGAAACATTACATATCCTTCAACATTAATACTACTTCGTTGTAGCCATTAAACTTTTAATATATTTGTTTTCGTTATATTAATTAAACGAACAAACCTTGGGTGACTGTGCTAATAAATATATTTATTCAATTATATTCAAATTGTATTTATATGATACTCTAAAATATAGAATATTTATTTATTATTATCGTTGTTAGTCGAAAGTTAATCTTTACACTTAGTGGACACTGTAGGCATAGCATTTTGTCAATATAGTCTAGTACATATTGTGGTACGGTGAGTAACTGTTACAATATCTATAATGTATTATGTTCATGGGATATTATTGTTTTTGTATCATTTATTGTTTCCGTAGGGTTATTTTTAAAGAAATATACTTGTGAAATTATAGACACTCATGTACCGGGTGACCAATTAAGAAGAGCACCCGACCATATCTCGTAAAGTAATTGTCGTAAAAAAGACTTGGAGTAAAAATATTTATAACTATACCGGCCAAGAAAAAATGTTGAAAATATTTGTAAGTTTTTAGAATAGCTGCCATGGAGCACAATCACAATCTTGAATTTTAAATCCCTTTTACGAGAAATATTATTATAGATAGACCAGTTGTAAATTATTTTTAATTACAGAGTAATTTTTAAAAAATCTATTTAATTCAAATACTAAAAATTGGCGCCGAAATAAGTCGTCTATACCGTAACGTCAATTCTCTTATAAATAAGATAATATAGGTTGTTTGATTTGTATGCGATTGTATTTTCAAGCAATAAATTAGTGATGCTCCCAGACTAAATATTATTACTGTTTGAATATGATGTACCCTACAGTAGGGAATATAGTTGACAGCACGCATTTGTACAATAGTGAACTTACACTCGAGTTCTCTCACTCCTGAAGAGTCTCAAAAGGACGAAACAGCTGTCGAATGATTCTCAGTGTTTGTTTGCTATTGTACAACCTCATGCGAATTTACAGCAGGCGATTCGAGATTTTTGTTTTGCTAACGCTTATGTTGGCTATAATTATCGAAGGATCGACTTATGTAACTGCTTTTACATACCTGTCGACAAAGTTGCTTAATGTGAACCATTTTTATTTTAACAGTTTAATCAGTGACTTAATTAACTTCTCGACACTTAATAGTTGTAAATGGAATCCTGGATCAGATGGTATTACTTAAGCTTTAATTAAAAATTTCGATCAGTTCACTGTTTATTATTTTAAATAAACCTATGAACTAAAGTTGTTTTCCTCAAAAGTTTATACTTTTTATGTTTAACCGATTTTGAAGAGAGAAATATTTCCAAAGTTTCTAACTATCGCCGTGTATTTTTCTGTACCAATTTTGCAGGCAGTATTTTACTTTCAAACAATCTGGTCGTACTACCAACAAAAATTTGTTCATATACAGGGTGTTCGAATTGAAGTGGGCTAAACTTCGGAAACATATTCGACGCAAAATTTTAAGCAAAAATTATTCTCTTCACTTTTGCACCATTATTAGCGAGATATGGAGAGTGAAAGTTGCCAACCCTCTAGGTCATTCGTCTTATTGAAACACATACGCCATCATTTTAGAATTAATCAGTAAGCTGATTTAATGAAAAAAAAAAAAAGTTTTGGGAGCCCTGTTATTCCACCTTTGTAAATTGATACGGCATTTTGGACAGCGAGACATTCACATTTGCGAGCAGGTGAAAGGATTTAGTACCCACAATAACACTGATGTTAGATCAACAACAATTAACGTACGGAAGGAAGCTTAGGCCTGTAAACAAACCCAGGGGGCAAAACCCAATAACTGTGCAAAATTCGACAAAAGTAAAAAAATAATTTTTGCTTAAATTTTTGCGTAGAATTAGTTCTCGAAGTTGACACATTCCTCCCAAAACATCATGTATATAAAAACAATTATAGCGAGCCTCAAAAATATACCAATGGATATAATTTATCCAACTTTTTGAAAAGCTGTTCTTATAAATAAACCTTAAAATTTTGTGTTACCGGCTCCTATTGAGCTTGGTGAAGTTAAAATTCAATCATTGGTATCTCATAACAGTGTCATCAGGTCTCCATCTTGAGCCATTATTATTTTTAATTTTTGTAAATTACATAATTTTGGTAAAAAAAAATTTCCTGTTTATTGATGATCGAAAATTACCCGAAGCCATTAGTTTTTACTAAACCTTCCACAATTACAAGAAACTCTAGATCGTCTTCATTAATGATGTCTGGATGATGAGTTGGACTTTAATGTGAGTGAGTGTCTAATGCGGTTTTCCAGAAATTCCAAATCAATTTCTTATAATTGATTCATATTGAAGATGCTCCCATTGGAGAGGTGTGACTTAACTTCCATGCTCACATTTATTTATTTATTCGTATGGTATATTATACAAATATTGTATTGTGATGTAAGTGTTATGTATGGTGCCCCAGAAGATCAGTATAAACCTGTATAGTGTGCAATAGTGGATTGGTTCGTCAAGACAAGAATACAAAATATTGCTGAACTTCAGAAGTTCTTCACATTGGCGTATCGAGTCTAAACAACTAAAATTACTTGGCATTATTAAGTATCGCTGTAAGGACTTTAAGGACACCAAAATATTAATTACTTAATTAGATTAGACTATTGTTTGTCTATTTGGTATCTCTGTACAAAAATTGAAATCCAAAGACTAAAGAGAGTTCCAAGAAAGCTCATACGATTTTAACGTCAAGTGATGAAGCTAAATACAGCCTAGACGTTTATCGGGATGTTAAAAAAATTGGCTTACAAAATTTTGAATAATAAAGTTGATTGCCGCGAGTTTTTGATTACTTTCGGATTCCACATTCTTCCACATCATACTTGAATCCACAAACCTTTTGACACGGTATGGCAGGGAGAGAACAGCTATATTAAGTGTTCATTTGATAGTAATACTCTCGATATTTACTCTCGACAGCAGCTGAGGACACATTTTAAAAATGAAATTCTACTCTGAATACTTACTCTCCCAATACAAATAAAAACCCAAAGAAAAAAATACCTGCGGGAAGAAAAAACGGTCTGAGGTCAATGTCGAAAATGTCATTTTAAGCAACCAAACAATTTAACTTTTGATAACTTAGCGCAGAGGCCAGGTTTGAGTAATTCTGACTTCTTTGACATTATTTGAGGAAATAAATGCTTATCATAAGCCTTTATGGGAGGGGAGGGGGTGACCCTTACGCTTACTTCTCTGTTTCTATTAGTCAGAGGTTTGGGCGAAAACGCAGAATCATCAAACACGATTATACTATGTGGACTATTACTAAAGTCTTCTTTTAATAGTTTCATATAAGGTTTTTAAGTGATACTAAATTAATAAGTTTATCAAACATAATGAATAATGCAATAATATTTTCTTTTATTAGTTACAATTCTAACATTGACAAATTGTACTTGCTGCACCAACAAACCAAGATTTAATTATTTTAATCCTCTTATTATTAACTGCGTATTTTACAAGGAACACTTGTCCGTATAAAAACTTCCATTACTTTGTATGAACATCTGCTTTGAACATGTCGGTTTTGGCAAATGTAAAAAACTGTCAAAGGAAGCCTTTTTACAAAGTAAGATATATAACGAGAAAAACCACGTTTTTACTACTTTTTTTCACCAGTTTAACTCTACGCATTACGTATGACAAGAAAGAGCATATTATGTGCCCTAAAAGTGTTTTTACTTTGTTCAAACTTAACTTTGGCTCGACTATTAAAATACCAAAATACGTCCTAATGAATAGATTAGAAATACTATTTTCTCTCGTTTTCTAACCTAACCTAACTTAATCATATCTGCATGGAAAAGTCACCTATAGAAAGATAATACGATTTTTGAATAAAAATTTCACTTAGAATCTAATTTTAGTGTTCATAATTCAATAAAATGTACATTAGTAATAATTTTAGCAAATAATTAATTACATTTTCTCTTAATGTGCAAAATAGATGAAAATAGCTTTAAATCTTTAAACTATAAAAATCGCATTTATTTTTTTTTAGAATTTTTTTTAACATTGTTGACGTTGAAGTATTTTAAAATTTTAAAGTACTGGTAAATTGTGATATGTAAGTATAATACTAATTTCGTCTGAATATATATTTCTCGGAAACTTATACTTTGCTGTTTATGATCTATTGTAAGTAAAAATTTAAAAAAATATTGAGGAATTGTTTATAAAATTATATTTTTGTGAAACACTTTACTATTTTATTAAGGCGTCGTTAGGTACTTTCCCTTAGGACAACATAAAAATACAGAACGGCGTTACATGTTTCCAAAGATGTAGGGGAGAGAGAGGTACATTGATACAGGAGGCACATTGATACACATTCAAAACTTAGCGGCGAAAAAAGTCAATCGGTTTCAAATTGTTACCACAAGATAGCACTAGCGTGACGACATTGTCATAAAAATTTAGTGGCGGAAAGTAAACGATAAGTGGAGTTACATGTGTTGTGTCATTTTCGCGTGAGAAAGTAATTTTTTATTACTTTTTACATGTTTGTGTTTTTACTAACGTGGTGCTAATAGAGAATTGCTTGTGTCGTCATTCCCAAACGTAAGTATTATTCAAACATTGTTTGCAACCAAATGTCTGTACTTTAAGGTTAGCTGTGCAACATGCGATAATTTGTGTCAGAGGGCGTTTGGGGCAGATTGATACATATATAAGGGGGGCACATAGATACAGTGTATCAATGTGCCTCGCACTGTATCAATGTGCCTCGCCCAATGTCTATATGATAATTTACTTATTATAATGAGGTGTAATATGTTATATGAGGATGTGTTACTTGTTTTAGGTTGATGGAAATGGTTCGCACCTACCACAAAAAACTCAAAGAGCATTCATTGATGAAGAAGCTATAAAGGCTGCAATAACTGACGTGATTAAACATCACAAATCAATCAGAGCTGCAGCCGCTCATCATAATTTGAAATCTGCTACACTTCAACATAGAATCGAAAAATATAGAAAAATTCATGAAAATATAAATCCAGAGGTTTCAGATGACTCTGCATATGAAGATGAAGCTATGGACGAAAAACAGATGAGAAAATATCACTCTAAATATACAAGTCAACAAGTATTTTCTGTTGAAGAGGAATGTGAACTCGAGAAATATTTAGTGACATCGTCTCGTATGCATTATGGTCTGACATATCGTCAAGCCAGAGAATTGGCTTATCAATATGCCAAGTTACTACAAAATTGTTCCATTCCGGAAAGATGGGAGGTAAATAAAATTGCTGGCAAATTTTGGATGCAGTCCTTTATGAAAAGACACCCGTCCCTTAGTCTGCGCTCTCCTGAAAATACGAGCTTAGCTAGGGCAACTGCTTTTAATAGGACAACAGTCGGCGAATTTTTGATAATTACATGATTGTAATGCAGACCTACAAATTTTCACCAGATAGAATATACAATATAGATGAGACTGGGATTACCACAGTGCTCTCCACGCCTAAGGTTATTGCAGAGTCAGGTAAAATGAACATTATTTATTATAATATGTGAGATGAAGTTGATGTTCAAACATTTTCAGGAAGAAAACAAGTTGGTCAGATCGTGTCAGGAGAACGCGGACAACTAGTGACCTTCTGTGGTATTATCAGTGCAACAGGTTCTACCATACCACCTGCATTTGTATTTCCGAGGGTGAAATATAAAAGTTATTTTATAAATGGTGCCCCACCGGGATCATTGGGATTATCTTCAAAATCAGGTTGGATGACGGGAGATATATTCTTGAATGTGGTCAAACACATTCAAAACCATACTGGCTCGTCGAAAGAACGACGCATTTTGATTTTACTTGATAACCACGAGTCCCATTGTACAATTGAGACTATAGTATTTTGCAGAGATAATGGAATTACCCTTCTTTCGTTTCCTCCACACACGTCACATAGGTTACAACCTTTGGACATCGCAGTATTCGGACCATTCAAAGCACACCTTAGAAGTGCATTCCATGACTGGATGTCATCCAATCCTGGTAAATAGATATCTATTTATGATATACCAGGGTTAGCAAACAAGGCATATTTGAGCTCTTTCACACCCAAAAATATCATAAAATCTTTTGAAAAACCAGGACTTTGGCCAATCAACCGTTTAGTTTTTACAGATGAAGACTTCATTTCATCTGCTGTAACTGATCGCGAAGAAGTTATAGAGACCGAAAATATGTCGGTACTTCAAGAGAATAGTAACTTTGAGAATGGAGCAGAACCGATACCAACCACTTCCTCATCTGAAGGGCAAGAAAAATTCCTACCTACTGCATCTTCAATAATAGCTAGCAGTAAAATTGTTGATAGCACTAAGTGATTAACACTAACAAAGTTGGTATCTCCTGAACAGATTAAGCCATTTCCCAAAGCACTGCCAAGGAAAAAACAGCTAGGCAGAGGCAAGGAAAATCTCGTATATAGGTACACGACAACACCAGAAAAGGTGAGAGTAGAAGAAATCGCGGAAAAAAGGAATCTGAAAAAAATCAAGCAAGTCTCCAAGAAAGTGAAATTTGATTCCAAACAAAAGACTCAAAATATCCGAAGTTCATCTGAAAGTGAAAACGAAGTCGAAATGAGCTTATCTGATTCGATTAATGATATCAGTGATGAAGAGCTATTAGGGTTGTGCGACGATGATCAACTGAATGTAGGCGATTATATTGTCGTCAAGTTTCCAACAAAGAGAACAGTTATTCATTTTGCTGGACAAATCACCACAATTTATAGTGACACTGAGATGGAAGTCAATTTTTTACGGAAAAGAAAACTGAGAATGAAACATTTGTTTTTCCTGACGTTCAAGACATTAGTTTAGTACTTCGAGGAGATGTGGTATTCAAACTACCCAAACCCATTGCTGCTGGTGGTACACTTCGCCAGAATAAATCTTTTATTTTTCATCAGTTCCTAATCTAGTAATTCAATAGGTAAATATTACACAACGAAAGCTTGTTTTTTAGTTGATATTCATAATAAACATGTTTAACTTCTGTATGGTATCAATGTGCCCCAGGGCAGTATCAATTTACCCCACTAGAGAGGCAGTTTGATACAAATCTAACCATTTAAAAAAATTGTGAAAACTACCAAGTTGTTTTTGCTTTTCCCTCAAATAGGTAATCGTTTGAAAGAAAGATGTACAGCCTATATACCTAGTATTCAAAAATCGCGATAAATATTTTTTCTTCGACACAATCATAATCAGTAGAAAAATTGTATCAATATACCTCGCTCTCCCCCTACAGTATATATTTTTTACGAACTACTAAAAATTCATTTTCTGCAATTGTGAAAAAAATAAATAAATTGAAACAGATAAAACTCCCAAAGATCTTAACAAACTTGGTTTAAAAGTTAAGATAGAATAAAATAAAAAATAAGGTTTTTTATTGAAAATAAGAAAGTTAATGGTTACTTCCGACACTACCGGAAGCGCGACATATGTATTAATGTTTTAATTAAAAACCCATGATTTATTAGTCTGGAGTATAACAGTTCATGACGAAATTATTACTGCAGATTTTAATAAACGGTTTATTTGTAAACAAACTAAAAATAAATATATAGCAGTGCTAGAAGGCCTGACTGGCAGCTCTTCTTAGTCGGAAGTAGTCGTGGGCTTATTGAGAATCGAATGAAGGCTTCTACAGTGCACGAAGAATTTATAAGGCCTCACCTAGGATTACGTATAAGAGATATCTAGAGCCACTAGGAACTTGTAGACACAGAAACAAACCGTACGTGGATAGAAAATATGTATACTATTATAACAACTAGAATTCAATTAACACACATAGAAACACCTCGACACAACAATATCATTTAGAATTAATAACAAAATATAGTTATAAAATAATAATAATTCACTAGAGCGAGTTAAGGCACGAATACAAATTTGAGGCACAAACGCCCCAAATAAGTTAGCATATTATACACCTTTGATTTTTCCATGCAAGCGATTCACGTGTCAAATATTGTTCGGAATGTACTTGACAACAATTACGGAGAGTGCCGGACAAAGATTACGGAGAGTGCCGGACCTTTGCCGATTATTTAAATAGTTTCAAAACGCACAAAATTAATCAGGTACTTGGAAAGATCTTTCTAGTTCACAAAATTATCTATACAGCACCAAAAAGGTATGCTGCAAAACTCACGGCCGCAGTACGTATACATAGAACACAACCAAATCCATGAACGACATGCAGAAAAGAACCAACCCAGCTTGTATAAATAGGAAGTCCTTGGTGTTCGACAGCCAACCAGCAGATGTGACCGCTCTCGTATCCAAATCCAATATTTTATTATCCAATAAAAAGAAGGAAAACCAAAATAGACTCCGCTGACAACAACTACCGGGCCGCTGACAAAGAACCAGACAACAGGCCTATCCTGGATAGTGTCCCTGACCAGAAGGCGGTCCCAAGGCAGGGTGAAACTCTAACGTTAGTGCTAATACCAGACCCATTTCAATATTTTATAATTTTCGGATTATTATCCTCGCCAGCATAACCAGAATTAAAGATCCATTGATTAATTAAAACGAAGTACGTCTGTAGTGATCAGCAGAAGAAGCCAAAGAGAAAAACCCACAAAAAGAAAAAAAAGCGCCTGCATTTAATAGAACCCGTGACAGCAACATTTTATTAAAACAAAAGAAAACAAAAAAAGGTACCTATACAGGATCAGCAGTCGAAGACTTATTCCCTAATTTGAATGGGATGATTTTACTTCAATTGATATTACAAAGCCCATGTCTAATTGTTCAATGTTTAGACAACATTTTCCATGTACACCCTTTTGCGACAGTCAGCAAATAAAAAATTAGGCATAACCTTTGCGAGCAAATAACGGCAATCATCGGAACCGGCAATTTCATATAACTAAAATTCCCAGAAGATTTCTCAACACAAACGTTTATATTCAAACGCATGAGTGTAAACACTGCTGTCTATACTATAGGAAGATATTGGTCTATAAATCAATTATTTGCGAAATAATATCGTCACAAATTATACAGTGCGAATGTTTGGTCTAGAATAATGGATATATCTATGTTCCAAATCGTTTACAACAAGAACCATTGGACACGTCAATTTTATTAAAACGCATATTTCCTGAAATATAATTAACTTTTTACCCTCTCTACTTTTTTGATTGACGTCACCAATAATTTTTTTAAATGGCACAAGATAAATTTTGTTCAGTTTTGGATAGATAAAAGCATTATGAGTTAAAAAACTTCTGACATTAACGTTCACAGTTCCTGAGATAAATTTTTAAAATAAAACAAAAACTTGAGATTTTTATAACTTTTTTTGAAAAAAGAGATATAAAATGTAAGTAAATCACTTTATCACTTGGTAACGATAATTTTTTTTACCTTTATCTTGAAGTAAATGGTTCGTTATTTGACCGAAAAGCCATAAATCATAACCAAAATTTCAATTTTTTGCTTTTCGGAACCATTTTCTTCAAAGAAAGGTACAAAATAATCGTTATCAACTGTCAAAGTGACTTACAAACAATTTGTATCACTTGTTTCAAAAATGTCTTGAACTTAAGTTTTTATTTTAGGTTAGAAATTCTATTGTTCATGCAATGATAGCTGTTTATTAGTGACCAGACGAATCTCTCTTCGCACCGACGTAAAACATTTATATTTTTATTCTACAAAAGTTACAACCTTAGGACTTGGTTAATAAATGTTCACAATACGTTCTAAAGTTCATCCGTCCAAAATAGCGAATATTGTAAATTTGTTTTAAACTTTTTTATCTTATTCATGATTTTATTAGTTTCTTTTTTTAATATTTCGCACAATAAAATATTAAAATATTAAACAAAAAGAAATTAATTCTAGATTTCTAAGCAATATATCACTTTCATAGAATAAAATTGAGAGGTGCGGTGGCATTCGCTAACAAGTTTGTCTTAAGAAAAGTAACATCTAGTACATTATTTGCATTTTTTTGCATTTAAGTTTCCTTCGGATTTTGAATTTGATTTTGAACTTACGAGTTTGATTAAGTAAAGTAGAAGAATAAAGCACAATCACGTTCAAGAGAAGTTCTGTAAGTATATAGATTTAATGATGTACTTAATCTTAACAGAATAATGTAATTATGGTTTGCTATTTAGATTCACAAACAATAAACTCTAAAATCTAATAAATATTAATTTAGTTTTCAACATTAAGCTTTTGTTCTGTTAGTATTTTTTTAGCCTCCTAACGTGCAAACATCAAATTGACATTGAAACTACAAACGCTGAAACGTCATGGTTACGTACAGTACACGCACAGCGTGCGTAAAATTACCCAAATCGTACGCTCTTAAGATACACTCATGACATTTAAAACTTGGACACCACAATTTCTGTAAACAAAAGTTTGCACATTGTGAAGCGGGCTTAAGGGTATCATTTACAATTCTAACAGCAGGTAGTCTCAGCAGGGGTTATCTTATAGAAGGACTGTAGAATGAATCATTACACTAAGCACGTTTTAGAAAATAGGTAATTTACGTTGCTTACTTAATTTTTTCTTTAAAGAATATATTTGAAGGTATCGCTAATTAAACACCATAGTTCGATTAATTATCGAATCAAAATTTTGTTTAGGAAATGTTTACAAAATAAAATTAGAAATAATTTTGATTTAAAAAACGTCTACAAGCAATAACTTTTAAATTAAATCAAAAAACTAAACATGGTTATTTGGGTTGACTGATTATTACTTATTTTTAAATAAATCTAACCTACTAATTATTGTAAGTTATTAAAAAAAATCATTAAACTCTCTATTCATAATATTTAGTCCTTACAAAATGTATATTTTATGACGTTTCATTTTTTTCTGTAGTTAATATAAAAAGTGAAAATAAAAACTAAGGCAATTCTTATTGTCAACGTATATATTTAGTTTTTTGACAAGAATTTATTACATAATTATAATTAAGATACCAAGTTATAGTTTAAAATTAAATGAAAACGTTTTTTTTAAATAAAGGTATTACTATATAAATAAATATAAGAAATCAATAATGGGTGTGACCTCCATTATTATTGATACATTCTTGGAGGCGTCTGCTCATTGACGCTATCAAGGTATCAATATAATTAATATTAATCGTTTCCCATGCGGTATCAATGGCTACAATTAGTGCATTACGGTTTACTGGTATAAAATTTGGCCCATGTTGTCTTCGGATAAAACATTTTCGATAATGTTAAAATCTGGACTTTTTGCTGACCAGGGTAACAGCTCCAAGTTATTTTCTCGTATTCAATTGCGCACAACCCGGGAAGTATGAATAGGGTTGTCCTTTAACAACAAAAATACATTATGGAAATGTTAATTCAACAGATCCCGAACTATTTTTTGAAGAAAGTAAAGTGAAATAAGAATACTTACTTGTTGGAAAATATAATCTTCGTCTGGATAAAACACTTCGACTGAAGGTTTCATAATAGTTCCCAAAATATCTAAATACGGAGCAGAATCAAGACGTCCATCGATAGCCCAACAAACTCCTGGACCCCGCGCGCTAACCCAACCCCACACATTCACAGAAAAATAACCACTTCGTTTTTTAGGACATATGTGATTATTTTCGTAACGAGTTCCTTCTTCCACTTTTAGTGGTCAATCGTTGCGGCTATTGAACGTTTTTTCGTCGCTAAAAATCACTCGATTTCAAAATTCCAAAGGTTCGTTCACATATCGCCTTGCAAATTCCAGACGACGTCTCATATTTTCGTCACTGAGAACTTCTTTCGCAGCAGCATTATACTTCTTTATTCCCATCTCCTTTAATCTTTTTTGTGCAGTTATACGGCATCCGGGAAAATGTGTATCTGCTATAGCCCTGGAGTATGTAGCAAATGGTTGTTCTGTTACGTAATGAAACAACTCGAGATCTTGAGCACGTGTAGATACTTTAGGTCTACCACTTCCGATGGCTCTTTCCAAAGTGTGTTCAAGATTCCATTTTACTCGGTAATGCCCTACGGTGCTTTTTGGTATATCTAACATACGTGAAATTCACGCACGCTACGGCCCGCCGCTAATTCCGAAACAATCCGCGCTTTCAAATCAGCACCGAGATGAGGTGGCATTTTCACAACACTTGAAATTTTAAACTAAAATGGAATTTACATTTCTTACTTTATTTATTGGTTCACACTACCTCTTCTCAAACAGTAGGTAATTGTTTATTTATTACATACTTCTAATGACCAATGTAACAACCCTTAGAGCAATATGACTCAAAGGAAGTAAATTAAACAAACAAGGATATTCTATTGTTATTGAAACTTATTCATAAAGTAAAACCATTTCCTTATAATGCTAATGGACAGGATTTTCTTTTAAGTATTAAGATTACAATAGAGGACTTATAAACTTTCAAAAATATCTAATTATAAATATTTACACTGCAATTGCGCTTTTTCCTTAATAATTTCTTAGCACATTCTTGGTTTTTAAGTTGTCATAAATTTGATATGATATAAATTTGTGTTTCTAATATTACATCACAAACTAATCTTTATTCGCCAAAAAATTGTTGCTTAAGTTGTAAAGTTTCGTACACACCTGAACAACAAACCGAGCAACAAACATAACAACGAACCGAAAGTCAAACAGAACGACAAACGATCTTTTATGATTTCCACAATCCGAACAACAAACGGAACGTTTGTGCTGTTCTCATTATTATTTTCAGTAGTTTTCAGTTCATATATATTTATTATTGAGAAGAGAAAATTGCGGAAAACAAGAAGATAGTGCCAACCAAATTTTTACGCACAAAGAAGAGAAAAAAATTATAATTTACTTCGCTTTTTTTTTATTTTGGAAATTTCCCGCCCAAATGATGCTAATAGGGACATCATTTTTTTCTTGCATTCTTAAACACTGATTAATTTAAAACATTTTTCTTCTGTCAACTCCATAATATTACCTAAAACACAACAAACCCACAAAAGGAAGGACAAAAAATAAATAATTTAATTCTCCCGCATAAGTTTGTTCGCCGTTTTGTTTAGATTCGTCCAAACCTGCAAACGCATTCGCGCGCATTTTCTTTGATGTCGGAGAAAAAAAAGTTGCGGGAACGCCGCAAACCGTTCGTGGAACAATCAGGACTTGCGAATCTGTTCTAAAATTCGTACGTAGCACCGTCCAAATTAATGTTCCGATTGCCGTTCGGTTCGTTGTTCTGTTTGTTCCTCGGTTTGTTGTTCAGTACGAAGCTTTACAATAAGCATATTAATATGAACTATATCTTATGAAAGGAGAGTTATGTAACTATAATTAACGATTTAACGTTACGTTAGTAGATTCCATTTACTATTTACACATATTTTCTTGGAACATTCGATAATTAACTATCGGGATATGATGACCCTATACTTCGCAGGTTGTGCGCAACTGGATACAAGCAAATAACTTGGAGCTGTTACCCTGATTAGCAAAAAGCCCAGATTTTAACATTATCGAAATGCACTAATTGCAGCCATTGATACCGCATGGGAAACGATTAATATTAATTATATTGATACCTTGATAGCGTCAATGAGCAGACGCCTCCAAGAATGTATTAATAATAATGGAGGTCATACCCATTATTGATTTCTTATATTTATTTATATAGTAATACCTTTATTTAAAAAAAAAAGTTTTCAATTAATTTTAAACTATAACTTGGTATCTTAATTATAATTATGTAATAAATTTTTGTCAAAAAACTAAATATATACGTTAACAATAAGAATTGCCTTAGTTTTTATTTTCACTTTCAAATAACCATGTTTAGTTTTTTGATTTAATTTAAAAGTTATTGCTTGTAGACGTTTTTTAAATCAAAATTATTTCTAATTTTATTTTGTAAACATTTCCTAAACAAAATTTTGATTCGATAATTAATCGAGCTATGGTGTTT
Source organism: Abscondita cerata (assembly GCA_030710515.1). Lineage (NCBI taxonomy): Eukaryota > Metazoa > Arthropoda > Insecta > Coleoptera > Lampyridae > Abscondita > Abscondita cerata. Next base: position 242,547 of record JALBCR010004303.1, on the reverse strand, counting down.
AATTAGCGATACCTTCAAATATATTCTTTAAAGAAAAAATTAAGTAAGCAACGTAAATTACCTATTTTCTAAAACGTGCTTAGTGTAATGATTCATTCTGGAATTGTAAATGATACCCTTAAGCCCGCTTCACAATGTGCAAACTTTTGTTTACAGAAATTGTGGTGTCCAAGTTTTAAATTTTATGAATGTACGTTTGACTCTACGCGTCGGAACAAGCAAGGATAAATGATTGGCAAAAGACACTATTAGATGACATGAAATTTAAAACTAAAAATTTCAAAAGTGTAAAAATAAACGTTTGTTTAATAAATTGCATATTTTGAAAATATATTAATATTTAAAATCTTTATAGTTTTCAAATTAATTATCTCTCATACCTGGACTAAAAACGCTAAACCAAAAAATTGTTTTAAAAAACAAAACATTTGTAATTTTGCATATTTTCGTATCGTGTGCTTTATATATTTGAATAGACCACCAAATATGTATTAATGCATTATTAATATGTAATAAGGCTAACGTTCAATCTACACAAAGCAGTTACTTATTAAATGTAAGTGCTTTTGCTTTCCAGAATAACCAGATTATTTAAAACGTCACATATTAAATTAAAACATTTTTCTATAATTATATTAAAAACTAAAGAAATGTGTAATCTTGCATATTTTCGTAAAGTGTCCGTTATATCTTTACACTAAATATTAGAGAATATGATTGAATCTAATTGTAAAAAGTTAGATAATGATCAACACAAACTATTTTCTTGTTTCTAAATTCTTGTAATTTTGATTCAACATCTAAAAGTTTCTAGTTGTTCTAAGCATCCATGATTGTAAAAAGTGCCAACTAAGGGAGTAATAACATTATAACTTTTCTCCCTATCTGTAGAAATAACTTTTCGATTTATAACTGAATCAATTAAATTACTTGTTGTACCTATACGTTAAAGTTTTGATCTATTTAAATAATTAATTTGTTACAAATCTTTTTCTCGCACCCGAATATAAAACGATTTAGTTTTTATCTAAATGATTTAATTATTTTCGTAAAAGATTCGTGAATAATGCAAGATGGCGGCAATGAAGTTATGCCGGCGCTAGATGATCGGTGACCGCCGGGTATGTTCAACAACGTATGCGGTGGTTAGTGGGTACCTGTTTGAAAATTTTGTTTATCATTTATAAAACATTTTTTTCTCAAGGTTTAAAAGTATTGGAGGTACAAAAAGTAAATTTGAATGAGTGACCTTCCTACGCTGATATATACAACTTATTCTGTTTAAACGTCGCTTTGGGACAGAATACATGTCCAGTTTACAAATGCTTTACAAATAATGATTTAAATTTTCAAACTAGCGGAATTACGCGAGCATACTCCAAAAGCAATTTCGCAGGAACAAAATACACGTCCAGTTTAATTGAACATTAAGAATGAAATGCTTTGTTAATAAGAATTAAATTTTTTTTATCCAACCTTCGCCAAGCGCAAGCAAAAATACACGCTCGTAAACAAAACCAAATTTGTAGACAATCAATTTATACATCTAATACATTAAAATGTTAAACGAGAAATGCTTTACAAACGATGATTCAAATTTTCAAACTCCCATTAATTATAGCAAACGTTGCCGAACATTGCCGGTGGCCGACCGCGCTCCATGCCGCCATTTTGACTTACTCACGAACATTGCCAAACGAACCCAACAACGACCGACAATCTGGAATCTTACTCTTGGCGCCATCTTGCCTTTACTTACGAATGGTATTCCTGTATGTGTACAGACTTAATCCAAAAACTGAATTAGTTGATTTCACTAAGTATGTTAAATTTAAGTTTCCGAAAGCTAATTGCACATCTCCTTAGTCTAAACATTCAGATCACTGCTCTTTATTTAGAGTAGATATATACGCATCTAATTTTAAATCAGCAATGGAACCCACGGCTTGGCCAACAGCAGCTTGCATTAGCAAGTTTTTTTACATGAACAACTGTCAAAAGAGAAAGAATAACTGAAAGTCCAGAGTATGTCAACATTAAGGACATTAATTTTAATCCGTATTTAATCTTGCTAAATGTTCAAACTTTAAATTCGGACAAAGTCGACAATTTAATAAACGATATTTGTCAATTTTCTAATCTGAACTTTTATGTTTAACTGAAATTGGTTCAATATCTGAAAATGTGTTTAACTGCCATTTTCCTGAATTTTCTTTAATTAGTTTTTATGTTAGGTCCTCTTTTAAATGTGGAGGTGTAGGTATATGGATCAGAAACGATTTCATTACGAATGTTTACAATGTTAAACCTATTGATTTAAATATGTTTTGTTCAGACAAAAATTGTGAAATTTGTGCTGTCTCATATTAGGTTAATATGGTTAACTATATAATTTTAGTTTGTTACAGATCTCCTTCTGGTAACATTTTTCTGTTTCTTGACACAATTTTTGACGTTCTTTCATCTGTACACAAAACTAGTGTTAACTTAATTTTATGTGGCGATTTCAATATAGACGCCTACACCCTGAATAGTGAATATACCAGACTCACGCAGGTAATATCGTGTTTCAACTTAATTAATGTTGTAGGTTTGCTAACTAGAGTTACTCTTTCCTCGAGCAAGACGATTGATCACGTCTATGTTAATTTTCCTATTTGTAGCGGTCCCATTTGTTGTGTTGTGGATAATGTGATTTCTGATCACCGCTCTGTTTTTGTCCATTTACATAGTAATAATGACGAAGTGCAACCTAAATTGGCAATTAAAAGATGTTTTTTTCAGAAAATAACATTCAGAAATTTGAGAATGCTTTATTAAATAAAAATTGGTCTTGCTTATACCAATTATGTGATGCTGATGATGATTTTGATTACTTTATTGAAAAATTTTTAATTCACTTTAACTTCTGTTTTCCACTGCGCAAGTATAAGTTTAAAAATTCTAAATTTTGGCTAAATGAGAAAGTTAAAATATCTAGCTGTAAAGTAAAAGACTTATTTCTATTAAGTCGTGCACATACAGCACTTTTGCCTTGGTATAAGCACGCTAAAAAACATCATACAGTTTTGGTAAATATAAATTATAAAGAGTGTATCCTGCGACACAAATCTTAATGGTCCCAAATTAACTGATGTGTCAGCAGTACCAAGAATGTTTAAAATTTGTCCTTTTACTGTTAAAATATCAGCGGGCGTAGATGAAACACCCCCATTTCTTCTACAACAAGTACTAAATGTTGTTGCTCCACAATTATCTTTCTTGGTTAATTTATTATTTTGTACGGGACTTTTTCCGAAAAAATTGAAATTTGGTAAAATTGTACCAGTGCATAATAGAAATGATCCTCAGGACGTACAAAACTATAGACCTATTACTCTTACGTCGGTGTTTTTTAAAGTCTACCAATTTTGTTATCTGAGCAGACTATTGTCTTTTCTTAATAATCACAACATCATTTCCAATTTTCAACATGGTTTTAGACCACAAAGATCAACTAATACATCTATTCATTCATTTCATGATAAGTTAATTAATTTAATTAATAAAGTTGAAAACCCTGTTGGAGTATTTTGTGACCTAAGCAGAGCTTTTGAATGCGTTGATTTTGACATTTTACTGAACGAATTGACCAATTATGGTATTGTGGATGTATCTGCTAACTGACTTCATTTATAAGGGGGCGTAAACAGTACGTTGCCATTGAACACAATTTGAATGATACAAAGAAACAGTAACTTCGGTTTATAAAGATATAAAAGTAAGTGTTCCTTAAGGATCTGTTTTAGGTTCTCTTCTTTTTATACTTTATATCAATGAAATTGACAAATTTACTACATCTGCACATCCTACACTTTATGCAGATGATACTTAGTTATATCTAATAAGTGTTACACTGTTTTGGAACAACAATGTAATTATGTCTTAGAAAATTTAAGTCAATGGTTCAGTTCTTGTTTTTTTTTCTGCTTAATCCAGACAAAACATGTGCAGTTAGATTTCGTAACAGACAAAGTAATTGCAATGACCTTAACTTTCACATACATGGTAAAACAATTGCAACTTATGAAAGTGTCAAATTTTTGGGTTTCCATATTGATAAGTGCTTAAGTTGGAGAATGCATTGTGAACATCTTATCAAAAAATTAACTCGATTGTATATATGTTAAGAAATCTCAAAACTGTACTTACAGTACAACACCTACTATGTTTATATCACTATATATAGTGTTGGGTCTCGTATTAGGTATGGTATTTGTTTCTGGGGATAGTCTTCCCATTCCAAACTGGTTTTTAAAATACTAAAACGTACATTGAGATGTATAGTTGGTGCCTCTAGAATGCAAAGTTGAAACCTATTTTTAGCCAATTAAAAGTGTTAACACTTCCGTCTCTATATATTTTTGAACTTTGCTGTTATGTTTATAGTAACAAAAATAATTTTTAGTTGAATAATGACATCCATTACTTCAATACTAGAATTAGAAATAATTTTCATATACCACAACATAAAACTTTGGTGCCTGTAAACTCGCCTAATCATATGGGTCTTAAACTATTTAACTGTTTACCTGATGTAGTAAAGTTTAGCTCTAGCATTGCTGTGTTTAAGAAGAAATTAAAGATCTACCTCATACACAAATGTATTTATAACCTTAGTGAGTTCTGGTAAACTATTTCGGGTTAATATAAGTATAAGTCTTATTTAATTTTTATATTATTTATTTTATATTTACATATACGATTATTTGACAAATTTCTATAAAATTCGATATTAATTTTCTGGAAATAAATTCATTTATTATTAAAAAAAAAAAAACTTGCCAAACGAACCCGACAATGATCGACAATCCGGAATCTTATTCTTGGCACCATCTTACTTTTACTCACGAACCTTGCCGAACATAAACGACAACAACCAAACGCAAACATGACCAAAAGCTTCCAAACATGGCTAACGACAGGAAGCTTCTAAACATGACCGACAACTGAGAACTTTCGGATATTGCCGACCGCACCCATGCCTCCATCTTAGCCTACTTACAAACACGAACATTGACGACAACGACCGTAGCCGTTGCTATTGAGTGAGACTGGTTCTCATCCTCCCTGAGCGTCGAACTTATCCCGCTAGCTACGCACACAGGGCGATATCAACGACGACATCTTGACTTACAAATATAGCTTGCTGACGACGACCGAAATACAAATTTTGCGCCAAAAATGAGCCAGAAACGGCACTACTTATCTACTCTTTAGCTTAAAAAATATATGATTTATTTTAAAAAATAAAATTAACATCATTTTCACTTAATCCGAAAGTCAGCCATTTTATGCAAAGTTTGGAAAATACTCATCTTGTATACTTGTAAAACTTTTCTTAATTCACTTTTTGTCTATCATGGATAATAAAAGAGTAAATCAAGTGGCCTTGAATTTACAATTAACCTATATACATAAATAATACACGTGGCACGTACGAACAATTGGGAGAATTATAAATGCGCATCTGATAAATACAAGTTAAATTCGAAGTAAGGAAACTTGAATAAATGTATTTTAATTGTTCTACATGTCTGAAATCAAAAGATAGAAACCATATTATCACGACTTTGTTATAAATATTTGGGTTCAAACATTTTCAGTTGTGGTAAGTAGTACTATCTATTTCTATTGTAATTTTTTTGTTGTACCAAATATTTGCTTATTGCTTGTAATATCTATAGATTTTTTCATTTTTACTGATTCTGTGATATTTGACTGAATTAAAAATTAATTATAAAACTGCACTTTATCACATAGATATACAGCGTGTCAATTTTAAAACATTGTATGAATTATAACTCATGAACAACATATCAAAAATATAAATATAAAGATATAAAGGAGGAACTAAAATGACAAAAGAGAGACGCACGTCCATCATCCCCCTACGCCTCACCTAACCCAAACATCTACTTGTGATACATCATTAGGAATCCTGCAAAAATGATCTTCACTGAGGTAAAAAATATATTTTGGAAGGAAGTAGCACTAATTAACAAAACCAATACTTCGGATACACCCTTAAAAAGTTTTAAACGTGCCAATAATACTTAACATTGTTTACGAATTTGTATTTGAACACAAATATTAATGAATTTTGTTTGGCTTTCAATTATTGCTACATCCTGTAACTTTTACATGGTTTGCAAAGATGTAGCAAGTAGAAATTTGATATTTAATTTTTTTACTTGGAATAGTGTGGCATAAGGGTTATTAGAGGTGAATTCTCTTTTCTGTCATTTTCGTTCCCACTTCTTACCCTAGAAATGGTTTTGAGTACTTTCTGATATCAACTGTTGTTCATAAGATATAGAACATCCAAAATTTTTAAATAGACAGGTTATTGATTTTTTAAAATTCCATTAATATGAAATTTCAGATATTGTCATACTTGACTACATCAAATATAACTAAAATATCGTTAAAATTGCGGTACTTCCGGAAATACCAGATGTTGACGCCATCTTTTTTTTTTAATGGAATGACCCTATTTTGGCATCATATCTGAATTGTACATTAAATTTTGTAATCAGCACCTTTATATTATTAAGAAATGTGCCATATAGCTTTTGACATATGTAACATTCAATGCAAAAATTAGGTATGCAGGGACCCCTTAAGAAATTCGCTATTTTGAAGAAAAATAAATGGTCCAGCTGATATTTTAAATTGATGCTGACATTTTTGTCTTGTCAAATTTGTGTACTGTTCAAAATTGACAATCACAAACTGTCAAATACTTTATTATTTTAAATGGCACTAGTATTTCTGAAAACTGAAATTGTTGCTGTTTTAATTTTTGTAATAATGTCATTGCAGAAGGTAACTATAGCAACCACTAGTTACTCATAAATTTTTCATTTTACTATACGCATAACATGGTTAAAACATTGAATACAGGGTGATTGTTTGAAACTGTACATTAGAAAAATCTAGGAATGGGAAATCGTATGGCTCTGAAATTTTGTTGTTGGCTAAAGTCCGTTGTGATCTTTCAAGCGGCACTTCTGGAAACACCGGAAGTAAACACATACTCTCTTATTTCAAATACGATTACCTATTTTTACCTCTAACAAATGATAAAATTACAAAAAACTAAAACAAATTAAAACATGTTTTAACAAAATGTAAGGAAACGAATAATTAACTAAATCAACGGTAAGCTAATATACAAATAAACATGCTATAAATGCTCTATATGGCCTCCATTTTTTGTAAACAACGGTCGGTTGATCCTTGTATGAACAGCTTCTGTACAGGCCTTGTAGATATGTTCTGGATTCAACTGACGGAATGCTGCCCTGAAACGTTCAACCAACTCTTCTCTGGTTTGAACTAAGCTCTCATACAACCTGTTCTTAATGAGACCTCAAAGGCGACCATGTTTCTCCAACGCATAGGACCGTTGCCGTCAATACAGTATTCCTCAAAATTGTGTGTTAGTTTTCGATCCACTTACCGAGTTGAATGAGAGTGTACCAGGAATCTCGCCAAGTATTGAGGGGAAGTTCTAGTAGAAAGTCTTCCACTACACCTCTTAATACAATTTCTATGTACTTTTGCATGTTAAATTTCCGTCATAAATGACAAACGCATACCGGTTTCCCATGAGCAAACAGAAAACGGTAACACTGAATAGACGTTAGAAGTGATTTTCATCCTTCAAATGCAGGTTTTCAGCAGACCAGAAATGAAAATTTCGTTTGTTGACTAACCCTTCTCTACAAAATTTAGCTTCATCTGACCAAATGACTTTCCCGCAGAAAAATTGGATCCTCTTGTATTTTTAAAGCATTTCTTCGCAATATTCAATTCTCATTGCATCGTCTCCTGGGTGAAGTTCCTGCACTTTAGTAAATAAGTAGTGTGCATTTTACGCTTTTTCAGTATTGCTTAAACAGTAGAATATTTTAAGCCCAGATCTTCTGTCACAGATCAAATTGAATGCCGGGGAAATGCATTGAAATATCCTAATACGTTAATTTCATTATTTTTATTATTTGTTACAGATTTTTGATGACCATTAGCAGATTTTACCCTTCCATACATTATGAAGTTCAATTGTATTTACTGAAATTTTTTCTGATTTATTGCAGGTAGATGAGGGTATCTCTCATTGAACGTATAGCATGTTTTTGTATAATTCTATTACATTCTCAATGGTTATAAAATAAATTCAAAATCTCTGTGTTTGAATATTGTTGATTTTCCATTTTAAATGATTTAACAATGACAATATTGATAAACAGTATTGACAATTATTTATTTATTTTGAGGTAAAATGTGAGAATTTTTTTCCAAGACATGCTTTTCAATTATTTCCAACGAATTCTCAACTTTTACAAAGATCATTAATAAGTCTAAAACCATGGCAGATAGGTATAGGGAGTGCTATTAATGATTGATTTCTTATTTAATTTTGTATTGTAATCGACAAAAAAATATATAACATCGTATTTGAAAAAATCCAGTTTTTGTGGTTTGAAATCGTCATTTTTAGAAATTAAATTTCGGATACCTTGTGAAAGCTATATCATTTTGCATAATTGCGATAAAAAAATAATACTTCTGCTGCACACCGTCCCAAATTTAGCGCTGTATCTGCAAAGGTAACGACAGTATATGAGGTCAAGTGTAACGTTACAAACGTAAAAAAATATCGTAAAGTTAAAATATCTGATAAACGGCTACAATTAGGTATAGGGAATGCTGATAAAAATTCATCTAAAAGCCATAAAAAATATGTAATCGTATTTCAAATTAGAGAGTATGTGTCTACTTCCGGTGTATCCAGAAGTGCCACCATCTTGAAAATATTTTTATTAGAAAAATCACAACGAACTTCGGCCAACAAAAAAATTTCAGAGCCATGCGATTTCTTCATCCCTAGGTTCTTCTAATGTACGGTTCCAAACAATCACCCTGTATAGTTATCTCAATCTGGTAGTCGTGTTATTTCAGCTAACAAAAAAGGAGAAATTTTAAAATTGATTTAGTCAGGTAGCGACATCTATCAGTATAGGGCTGTGTTGCATTGTGGTTCTAGAATGAACTAGGAAATATTTCAGAGTGGGGTACTTGCGGGCGGTTTTTAAGTGTTAATGAAATATATTACTTAACTGTATAACAAAAATTGTGACGGGGGTTGAAGACTTATGGTACAACCAGGTATAATAAAGAGAAATAGCTGTTTTGCCTGCGGATCCCGGTAAGAGCCAGAAACCCTACGCTTCAAAACAATTGTGGGAGAAGCATAAGTTATCATGTAGCGTTCTTATTCGAAACAAATTTTTTTACTGTTTATTGTCATGAGCGCAATTGTTTTTCGATCAAAATGGTCAACTTTTGAAGTTCTTTCTCTAAGTGTAAATCTGTACCATTATATTGTCGTTTTTTTTGGTGTCCTGCAGGATTTTTGTTACATTTTTGAAGTATCTAGTTAGCAATTTTTGCCATTTTGTCCAAGCCAATCTATCTGTCCATGATAACACAAATTTTGAAGTTACGGATGGTTTTTCACATGATTGGATTATTTAACAGATCAAAACAACGTTTAAACAAGAGGGCGACTGACATCTTCTTCAACTAATAGATGTAAAAATTTTAAGTATTCTACAATTTTTGAAGAATCTGTATGTTCACTATATTTTAATTATAACAAAAACATATGATTTTATATTATAGAATCACGTAATAATAATCAAATCCCTCAAAAAATGTATTACGCAAAAATATGTGCAAAATAAAATACAAGGTGGTCTACAACCAAAACACTCCAATTTTAGGGAAAACTCTTGAACCCGTCGATTTTTGATTCAAGGGGGACTAACTTGTCCGCCCAATTTCAACCCTTACTTAGGCAAACTACAACCCCCTGATTACAAATAGAGATGAAAGATGTTGCAATACATCATTTTGAAGATCTCATCTGAGCCTCTAATTTTGCGTTAAAATCTTCCTCAATAATTAAATGAGAGATAAAACAATGGAAGCCCTAAATTGTGGCGTAAAGTTCTGTTTGGATCACTTTGTATATGAAAACACATGGTATTTACGTTATGAAATCCCTTAAAGTGTTTGGCGCAAAAGTATGTGCTAAATAAATATATTAACTTGACAACCCGTGCTCTGGGCGATGACGTAAGTAGCTTTATTGACGTATGCGCAGTTTAGGTTGTTTAAAACTTACATTCTGACTTAAATTGTTTCCTAGTGGCTAACATCCCAAACTAAACATAAATGAAATAGTCAATAAAAATTACCTTAATTTAAGTGTTTTTTATTTTTTGTAAAAATTCCTATTTTTTCAAAACTCTTTTACGGTTTTTTACTTCTTTTCAATTATGAATGCTATATAAAATACAATAATGTGTATTTTATTATTTCTAATTGTAAAATATTCTATATAACTTCTCTATTTCCCAAAATTTGAATTAAAACTTACTGTTACGGTACTGGAGAAAATAGATAACTCGTGTGCATTTTGTTAGGTTTTGGAGTGGTTTTCTATTTTTTCTTACAAACTCCAGATGTTTATACACTGTACCCAAGATAAAGAGAGCCACTATGAGTATCTCCGAAACCGTAGCAGATACAGACTTGGTTAAATGGAACAAAACTTGCGCCCTTAATAGCCCACAAATATAGTGGTGAGACGTCTATAAAAATTTGAGATATTTTGTAAATTTTTGATTTTTTGATTTTACGTTTTATTTTTTTTTGTGTTTTGATAGTGGAGCTACATCAATTCTGTCCTATTTAAGAAAAAAAGTTGATGATGGTTCCACATAAACAAAACATCGAATTCAAAATTATTAACAATGCGTTACACAAAATAAAAAGTTAGTGCGGAGAAGTGTCATCGGAATTTATGTAGCTCCATTATTAAGACCAGAAAAAAATAAAATGTAAAATCGGATAATCAAAAATTTTTAAAAGATCTCATAAATGCATAAAATTTTCGAAGACGTCTGACCGCCTTTTATTTGGGTCTTTGACGAAGCAACTTTTGTCTCATTTAATCAAGTCTGTTATCTTGTTATCAAATACCAGTTAGTATAACAAGAAATAGATAAATTACTGCACATTTAAACAAAAAAAAATTATGTACGATTATAGTTGCGGCTCAAGTTTTAAAGTTGACTGCTCGGACATAAAAGCTTTATTTCAGCCGTGGCTCAAAAAACTGTCATGTAATGGATTTGTATTTTAGAATCTCAGAATGTCATCAAAAACTACTGAAAGAATTACTAAACACGAAGATAATATCATCAAAAAAAGGTATTTTATGATAAAGCTAAAAAATGTGTATTCGAATACATAGTAATTGCAGATGCCCAACAAACGGACTACTAGTAACAAAAATATACAAACCGAGAGATTCGCTTTTGACAAAATTATTAGCTGAAGACAAAAATTTAAAATCAATTTACTATTTAGGAATAGCTTTGATATTAATGACAATACTACATGTGTGCGCTAATGATTATGTTAATGAAGGACGGTAAGAATCTTCCTAAAAAAGTATATGTAATATAATTTTTGTTTTAGGATTTACTTGTTTCCAAGAATGGCCAAAACGGAATTACGAAATTTTGGCATAGCTTTTGTTATATGGATATATATGTTATTAACCAGTTTTGTTGTATACTATTGTTTTATCTTATGGGGCAGCGTGGGAAAGAAACTAAAAAAGCAAAGTAATACAAGATATTTTAAATATCTAAATTTTTAATTGTAGTTTTAACTTGTTTTAAGTAAAAACGGTTCATTTGTTCCTAAACTGTAAACGTCATTTATTGGAAACTTTACTTGACGTTAAATATTGTAAAGAAGTGAATAAAATAGAATAAAATTTAAAATGATCAAATACTGTTTTCTTCCAATTTATTTCTCAAATCTCAAAAAACTTAGAAGTACAATTAGTATAAAATTGGATTTTTCTCAAATAAACTTGCCAGAATAAATGATAAAGGAAACCATTGATGTTATTTACATTTTACTGCCAGCAAAGTCATTATGAACAGAATTTTAAAGTTGTCAGAAGAACAATAACGTAACTGGTGTAAAGGTAGACGTTCTTTTGGTGTATCTTCACCAACTATCAGAAACATTTCATCCCAATTCTTTGTGGTCAAAATCGTCCATGTTAAAAAGCTGCCTGGAGATTAAAAAAAATGCTGAAATTTGGAAGTTTGTTTTATTAAAAATATTAATGTTTTCATAATATATCTGCTATTCTCAAAAGAAAAAATAAGCATTACGTGCCGAAGAAAGCAAGACTTTTATCAAAAAAACAAATTTTCTTGTCAAAGCTCCTGATGACCATTGCTTGTTACATAAGTGGTTACAATTTTTGGAATTGTTGGTGCTTGTCGGTATGATGAGATTCTGTGAATGATTTAATAGTGCAGGCAATGGGTGGTTTCTATTCGCAAAAGGTCGGAAGGAATTGAAACTTGGTGGGATGGTAGACATAGATCCCTTGACAGTACACCAGAGTTTGCGACCTCGGTGGCTTGCCGCTTGAGTGTCGGTGGGTGAAAACTCTGCGTCGCGACGGTTTTCAGAAAATAGCGCTGGCGTGGTAAGTGCTATTAAAAAAAATTTAAATAAAATATGTAGAGAACAAAATTGTGCACAATTTTGTGTCTTTGCATTTTTTGTCTACTACCAATACTCTCCGTTCTAGGGTGCGTGAAATTTGGGACTTGATTTAAAATTTTTAACAAAAACAAAATTTTATTGCTGATTAAGACGAATATCGCTATCAAAAAATTCAGTACTGTATTGTTTTTAAAAGCGTAATGTTTTGTGTGTCTGCAAATTTGATACATTTATTTGTATATAATAAAAAATTGACTACTTGAAACACGCCGCTACATACTCCATTTTTTAATTATCATTATTTACGGTTAATATTTCCTTATTATTGTTGATCTAGACGTCAAATTTATTATTTTTGTGCATACATGATACAAGAAAATGTAATTTTTAATTCGTTTCCACACCACCATTGCGGTAAAATTAATCGGTGCTTTTTTTTGTAAAACGGCAATTTTTGCACTCGCTTCGTGCCAGACTTTTCATACAAACAAATTAACCTTACGCCACAGAATTTTGTGTTTAAGCCGTTACTTTTTCGTCACATGGTAGTCGCCTTGGCATTTCAAAGACATCTACATCAAAAAACAAGTTGCGCAGATGATAATAAACGCGTCACTTGATAAAATATGTTTTATATGTCAGCAAACATTGCGCGAAGAATATACCGTTGTGGTTAAAGAAAAAGGCTTGAATACATTAAGAAGATCTAGCCAATTGCGAGAAGATGGTAAAAGTGATAAACACGTTGGTGAATCAACAAACAGTTACTGTGAATGAGGCGTGCCGCAAATATTATATAAATCTTAAACTCATTGCATCATAAAACCGTAAACAACGTGATGATCAAGGCAGTGCATGGACTGATAAACCTTCGACTTCACAACAGTGTGTGGTGCCGCAATTTGATTTTAAGACTAGTTTTTTTGTGATAAGGTGGTAAACAAAAAGGTTTTAAAGAAAACGAGATTATCCTATCGGGACCCCATTTACGAGGTGCAAACCCTACGAATGAAAGAAAAATTTTAGCTTGTGGTAAAAAACGCGCAGATGATTGGGGTCGAGCAGTTGCAAATGTCTCGCAAATATTGCTGATTTAGCTGAAGTAGAAGCTTACTATTACCTCGATGAACTACTCTATGGTTATTAGTAATGGTTAGTTTCGACGCAGTGGACATTCTCGTAGGAGAATCTAATAGGGTTGAAATGAAACTAGTATTCCATTATTGCCAACGTTTTGACCAGTGAAGGCTGGTCTTTCTCAAGCTTCTGAAAAATAGTTTACAAAAGCAGCAACCCAGATTGATCTCACTGGACCGGCTATAAAACAATAGCGCCGTAATAAATATGGAATCATATAGGTAACAAAATTATAAAACTTATAAACTAGTATTACTGTTTGTTATTAATTAAAATATAAATATAAAATTGTAAAAATCTCAGGACCAAACATATACTATGACGAACCGTTTACTTTGTTCGTCATAGTATATGTTTGGTCCCGAGTTTTTTACAATTTAAGTTTATGTTTTAATTAATGACAAACAGTGATACTAGTTTATAAGTTTTATAATTTTGTTACCTATATGATTCCATATTTATTACGGTGCTATTGTTTTATAACCGGTCCAGTGAGATCAATCTGCGTTGCTGCTTTTGTAAACTATTTTTCAGATCCTTTACCAGTCATGCTCCATTAGATTCTATCGTAGAGCCAGTGTACCCTCATCGGACAAGCAAAGAAGATACTGACCAGCAACAAACGTGGATAAAGCGATGGAATATATTTATAGTTATTTGGTAGAAAACGCAGAGGAATTCTAGTTTTGTCTCAAAGATCTAATGAACTCATTCGAGGGAGAGTATCGTCTTGCTACACAAACGATCGAGTCCCGATCATTCCAAAATATAGTGACAACATTATAATTGTGCAGCGCGGTAGGCGGTCGCAAATAATGTGCTTAAAAAATGTGGGATTCAAAATTGTACTGGAAACATGGTACACCAACAGAAAAGAAACTCCTTAAGACGAACGAATGGGTATAATTCAAACTGCTGTAGCAATTAATCTAGATTTAAACGTTTACGCAATCATGTAGAAACAGTTGTATCGGAACCTTTGCAAGCATTTCTTAACGACCTAATTTTAAAACACAAGCGTGGGCCCTTAAAAAAGTGGCAAATTAAAAGTATAGCCCTGGCTCATTCTATTATAGCAGTCCCAAGTCCAAAGTCGTTTTTGTCACTATTAGTAATTGGCGTCGGAGCGTTTCTACACGCCAAATTTGGTTCTAGACAATTGTTAGACATGATGTCTTCTTTGGGATTTTGCGCCACATACGAGAAATCTGCACTCTTTCAGTCGATAATGCAAATTTTAATACAAACACACTTGACGGACTAAACACGTTCCACGCAATGGGTGGCATTCAGTATGTCACCCCAGGTACTGCTTTTATCCCAGATAAACCAATTCCTCGACTTGTGAAAATACCTACCGCAAAAGTGGTAGGGACATATGGTAACATCGATCCGGAGGAGTCATGGCGCTGGTCGTCAATCGATTGCAATTCAGAACCTGCAAGCAACTCATCTGATTGATAACGTCATACTCAACTCGAGCAGCGACTTAGTATGGCTTTATGGCAAAAACCAGAACATACAGTCCATACCCGGCTGGAATAGTTTCATGGAATAAGTGACCTGGTCGTAACTATACCAACGCAGTAGAATCTTATGTTTACCATTTATAAACGCTCCACCGAGTGACGATGATACAATCTTCACTTCTCTCCTGTCCGCAGCAAAAAAATGTAAAATTCTGCAGGAACAAACTTGTTTTGTAACAGTTGAGCAGCCTTTGTGTATTATAGCGCGTGACATTGTCGCAAGTAATTTTGATCCTGCATTAACTAACGTTATTCCAATACTAAGAGGATTTCACATGGAAATGTTGTTTATGGGGGCCATCGGCTATATCATGGCAGGAAGTGGATTGAAACAGCTCATAAATGTGATTTATGCCGAACAGTCTATTGATAAGATGTTATCCGGACAAACGTATGGTAGGGCCGTACAAGCCCATATATTATGACAGGTATCAGTCGCCAAGATTATTTGGCAAGTCATATAACTTACAGAAGACGAAAGTGCCCATATCTCTAAACTTTTCGATTGTGCTGAAAATTCAAAAAACGTTTCATGCAACTGGAAGCCCGTGGTCCGACAGCAAAACTGTGGATCCAATATTTTCGTATGGTTACGGTCCCAAAACAATTTATTGAAGCTCAACGCTCATCTTACTGGCATCTACATTTGGAGACGATGCAAAAGATACTATATTTTCATGCAAGTGGGCACTTCCTCTATGTAAAATCGTGTCAGCTCCACCTGCAAGATATGCTTACTTTGCCTGATGAAATAAATCCTGAATGTAAACGTTTTATCACCGAGGGGTATTTCACTATCCGACGTTCAAACAAGTTGTGGTCTGGAATTTAGTCGGACATGACAATCGAGCAAACCCTGACGCGTAGTATAAAAACTGTGGTATGGTATGGTATATGTGTACAATATTTGCAATGCAATTAAAGACTTTTGTTCTGTATTCATGCAAAGCAGAGAGCAGAATGTAGACATGAGATCATCACGTACCTTGCGCGACACACGAGATCTAATAAAACTCGATGACTGGCCATGTTTACACTATTCTTTCCCAGAAGTTAATGTTCTCATGTCGATTAATACGGAAATTGTTGGAGAGGTTGACGTGAATTGCCACCAGGCGTACGAAATCGGGTCACTTACAATTCCACAAATGCTTAGTCAAACTTTTGAGTCGGTAAAATTTAAAAGAAAAAAGAACGTTCTCTCTCTAGCGGTTGCTATATGTAGTGTGAAAATTAAATCGGTTCGTATTGTTATTAATCTGCTTTTGTTATTCTAACGCATATGTTTTGGAAAAAATCTGACGATGAACTAAAAGATTACTTTCAATACGAACTTGCACCTTTTTCGCTTTCAATGTTCACCGAGGAAGGTATGCGCAAAGGGGCAAAATCTTCACTGTACAAAGCTTATGTGCCCGTAACTCTAGTCATAGAAGTTAACACAACCATGCGCGTTGTTGACGGAGGCTTCATGCTCCATCGTGTTGTATGGGGTCGTCACAATTTATTTGCAATGATTTATATTAGTTACATTTACTAAATTACAAGGCATTATGAGCCGAATAAATTGTTGTTGTTGATGGATAGCTCAAAAGTGGGACAAAAACAAGTGTGAAATTTGCGGAAAGAAACCGCCGCTCAAAGAAACACCTCAGCACTTATGTACTTTTTGATGAATCTATTATTCCTACAGTTTTAATAAAAAGCGCCATATAGCATTGCTGCAGAAAAAGTTGGAAACATATAACTACATGGTTAAGCAGGCGGCAGAAGACGCGGATTCGTTAATTGTGCAGATTGCTAGTATTGTTGACTGCTAAAGCCAGAGAGGTCCCGAATGTTTATTTCTGCAAGCCGGGGAGATGAAACAAGAAGGATGTGTTCTATTCTGCAATATAGCGATGCTGTTGCAAACAATTTATTATTTGTGCATGCCTTTAGTGGATGTGACACTACATCGGCGTTATTCAATCAAGGCAAAAATCAATTCCTCAAAACTTAAAAAAAAAATTCAACATTAACAGACCCGTTTCAAGTATTTGACGACCCTAATGCAAAATTAACGGAAGCCGTTGCCGTTGGCGAAATGTTTATGTTGAGGCAGTGCGGTGCACGAAGCGAACATCGTAAGTTAGACTCTCTCAATACACAAAGTTTGTATAGGTCGTCTCCAAAAATTTGTTCAATCTCGTTTTGTTACCTCCAACATCCGATATGTGCCATCATCATTCATTGAGTACTTATTGTCAAGTACAAAGCTGGCGGGAGTTCATAAACTTCCAAAGAATTTTGGATGGCAAAGAACAACCACATGATTAGTCGCAACACGGATCGCAAGTGAACCACCTCTCAGATGTTTTACTTAAAAGCATCTTGTGCAGATGCCAGAAAGGTTGTGAGCCTGCTGTAGTTGTCGTAAAACAGGATTGAAATGTTTGGTTTTGTGTTTAAACTGAACTGGAACATCCTGCGAAAACATTCCCGACCAGATTGCGTTAGAGGATGACGATGAGCAGGGCGATGAGGACTAAACAGATAACGCCAAGTTTGCCGATTTTAAAGATGATAAACAGGAAGGAGAGTAAGCTTTACAACATCGCAAACGACTAAAAATTAAATAAACCCCGATATCAACCGTGGATTAGGCCTCTTGGGGATACCACGTTAAAAAAAACGCATTGACCAATTCTAGAGGTTGTATGGAAACGAGTTGAAAATTATATTTTCTTTTATCATGTATGCACAAAATAATAAATTTGGCACCTAGATCAAAAATAATAAGAAAATATTGACCGTAGATAATGATAACTAAAAAATATTTATATCTTTTATTATAAACGACCAAATGTATCAAATCGGACATCTGCAGACTCACAAAACATTACACTTACAAAAAAAAATAGTATGGAATTGTTTGATAGAGATATTCGTCTTAATCCGCAATGAAATTCTGATTTTGTTAAAATTGTAAATCAACTTCAACTTTCACGCACCGTAGAGCGGAATAGTTATTTACATACCGAGTTCGGGAAGTAGAATTTCCTGCATGAGCCCATTTGAAGCAAGAGCGAACGGAGTGAGCAAATGCTTTAATAGCGCGAATGCTAGAATAATCTTCCCGAAAAGGTTTGTACATAATTTTTGTAACGAGCAATTATTTCTTAAAAATTAATATAATTGACAGCTTAAATCTTGAATTCATAGATGGCACTGTAAATTTTTAATAACTTTTAATTGCTTTATGTACTTTTTCTATGTGTTTTATTTTAAAAAATACTGGGAAAAGCGTTTTTACTACTAAAAATTAAAATTACAATGTACTATTATTGTTTAAAAGTCTAAATATACCAATGCTTTTTGTCCGTTTTCCGGGCACTAGTGCGTGGAAGTAAATGTTCCTGATTGGCTATACGCTTATGTAAAACTTTACTGCTCAATAGGCGAGTACAAAAAGTATTTGTCGCAGACGAAAAATGCGATTACCCAAAATTGTGCACAATTTAGTTCTCTACATGTTTTATTTGGATAGCACATACCTTAACCGGAACTCCCCCCCTCCCCCTCGAACGGCAAGTCCCCGAGATCGTAAACTCAGGTGTACTATCAGGAGACCTATGCCTACTATCCCACCAAATTTAAATGCCTTCCAACCTTTTACGAATAGAACTCCTTTTTTTATACTCATTGCTTAGACTATAAGAGATGTGGAAATCGTCAGTTTACGGAATAGCAAAGAAAACGGCACCTGGTCATAGTAGTTGTACTTCTAAAGTTTCAAGTTTTAAGAAACAATTTGAAAGAAAATAAAATTTGATTATTTTTAATTATATTCGAATTTTATTTACTTGTTTACAATTAAATAATAAATAAAATATTATACAAGACATGCCAGGTAACTGGTTTTACTAGCTCAAGAAGTCTTCGACACGTTAGTTATATTCTGCATTTGCCAATAAAACCTTTTACCTGGCTTGTAATGTAAAAACCGACCCAAATGCATAAAATTTGACCCACTTGTTTTTTTTTATTATTCGTGCCATTTAAATTTTTTCAATTTCTATGACTATTTTTAGGTTGGTTAACGATTCTACAGAGCATATGACTTAACAGCAGCATAAACAGCAACAATTCAAAATTAAGGAAATACCAAAACAGAAATGCAACAAAAGAAAACTATTGCTAATAATGCGTATTGCCTTCTCTTATATGAATAACAACTTTAATTTGTTTTGATATTACCTCGATTCGGGCTTAAGTCGCCTTGCCACTGGGTCCTAAACATGATCAATTGGGTTAAAGTCCGGACTTCTAATAAGCTACTCTATTGAACGAATTTCTACTGCGTGAAGATAGTCAGCAACGATTCTAGCGACCTGCGGGCGAGCATTATTGTGAATCAACATAAAGTTGTAGCGATAAACGGGGCAAAGAGCACAACATGATGTTCCAAAACGTCAGGAATCTACTTGTCCGTATTTATCGTCCCAATATGTACTACCACTAATTCAGTACAAGCTTTCCTAAAAATGCCTCCGGACGGTTTTATTGAGTCATAACCAAAACAATCTTTCGAAACGATATTGCACTGGACAAACCTTTTCCCATCTCTTTACCATCTCTTTAATGGCTATTTGAAGATTTAAGATAAAATTTTGCCCTATCCTTAAACAAAATTTGGTTTGTCTAGTTTTTAAAGTTGTGCCCAAAATTAAGTCTTTCGCGGGTTTCTGGTCTCTGTTTCTTAAAATTCGCAATGTTAAGAAACAGTCATCAAGAAATATTGGGCACCTAGGTTTTCCTGATCCAATTCTTATAACGTAACTTTCAGTTTCACAAAACCAATTTTCAGCTCTTTGAACATTACATTGTGAAACTGCTAGCACTCGAACTGTGTAATATTGAGATCGCATCTCTTCAACTAAAACGATAGCTCTTACGGCGTCTGTTGGATTTAATGCCATTTTCTTATTCAATAGACACTAACTATAAAATGAGGATAAACTGTAAAAATCAAAAAAAAATCGAAAACTTAAAGCAGCTTTGTAAAAACTGTAACAATACAATTTAACAGTTGCTTGTTGAACATGTTTTGTAGTAGCCATAGCCATAGTACCAAAACCAATATTTATTTTTTTGTGTAAATGACAAAAGAATAGTTGATAAGTTTTTGAATACCTCAAAACTAATTTTTAAAAACTGGAGATAGGTCAAATTTTATGCCGGTGATTGCACTAAAAATGCGTTTTGTGTTAAACAAACCTGTAGCGGTAACACATACTAGGTTCATAACCTACAGTTTACATTGATATGTTTTAATGCAGAAAAGCTATGGGATTTAATTTGGTTATCGTTACTTGCATCGTATTATCCGATTTTCTTATATTTGGTAGTTACCGCCGTTTTGTTCTATGATTTGGGTATTGGATCTTCATTAGCTGTTATATAGAAATGGTTAGTTGCATGGTAGCAATAAAATATTTTTTTCTAATTGCACCTTTTAGATAAGATTATTAATGAAAGAGCATGCGTTTGTACGAAGTAACTGTTCAAAGTATCGCAAAAAGATGAAGAAATATTGCGCCCATCATTTTCTCATTACTTGTACTTTTATTTGCTCCAGTTATGGTTTACAAAGACACATATCCAAGGTAAGATGCAAGTTTTTATATGCCGTTTTAACATTCGTATTTGATAGATCGAATAATCCCATAAGATGGAATGTTATTTTTGTTTATTTTGTAGAATTTTTGTAGGCGCAACAACAATTCACATTATCATTGAAAAAACTTTTATAGTTGGTTTAAGCGACTACGGAATCAAAACATACACATGGAATCAAATACAACTTATTGCATTGAAAAACTATTATGCCTCATTGTTAATTTTTGTAATATTTTTTTATATAGGGTTTCATGTTTATCTAAACTTCACATCAGAACTGTTAAGGTTTTCAGACCGATTATTTTATAAAGTAAGTAATGTAATTTTTAATCAAATAGAAATTAGTTTTACACCTCAGTAGAAGTGGAACAGTGTGACCAGTAAACTGAATTCAATATTGTAATTGTGATTTTGCTTATCGGTCGTGATATTTCCAAAATTTCTTCTAAAGTGCTAAAAGAGCAACGTGTGAATGCAACTTTCAAGTATTGAAGTAAACATACAACAAACTGAAGTATGTTATTTACAAATACATACAGTTACCAAAATGAAATAATAAAATTTAAAATGAAGTTGCATGTTGCACTGAAAAGTTTTATCTTAAATAAAAAAAAATTTAAAACCAAAATTTATCAATATAAAAATTTATAGTAAATGTTTATTTAAATGAATCATTAATTACGTAATAAAATTACATATGATTTTCTAAAACCAATTTATATATTTCATTTAAGAACAATAATTATTTTTATTTTTTTAAATAAAATTTAATAGTGAATAGAATTTGTTTGTTAGTTGTAAGCGTTCAAATAAAATTATTGAAACAACAGTCTACACAATGAGAACTGTTATAAAAAGTGTTCCCGCGAAATTTGTAGAAATGAACTGACATGATTGGGTTTTTACTAGTTGTGGCAAAAACCGTTGAAAACAAAAACCGGTTAATCGTTTTTAGAAAAATCAATTAACCGAAAAAACGATTCTTGAAAATCGTATATTAAAATCAATTTTATAATCGATCAATTTTGTTAACATCTTTGCAAATTTAAACTACTACTTAAATCCAGATCCATTCAGTTTTAAAATGTAGTGGTTGCCCCATTAATGTTAATAATCTAAAGTAAAAACGGTACTAATTTTAACAAACCAATTATAGGTTATACTTATACGTATTTTATAAAACAATAAATATTTTGAATTTGTTTAATTAATTGTAAAAACGTGGTTTATAAGTTTTTCTCGTTACTTATCTTACTTTGTAAAAAGACTTCCTTTACAGTTTCTTACGTTTGCCAAAACCGACCGTGTATCCGTACAAAGTAATGACAGTTTTATGCTGACAAGTGTTCTTTGAAGAATAATTTTAGTTAACATTAAGAGAATTAAAATAGGCAAATCTTAGTTTGTTGGTGCAGCAGGTAAAATTTGTCAATGTTAGGATTATAGGATATTTTAACATTTTTTTATTGTTTCCCTTATATGTCG
The DNA here is from genome assembly GCA_030710515.1 of Abscondita cerata. NCBI lineage: Eukaryota > Metazoa > Arthropoda > Insecta > Coleoptera > Lampyridae > Abscondita > Abscondita cerata. Next base: position 220,084 of record JALBCR010004303.1, on the reverse strand, counting down.
ATAATAAAAGAAACTATTATTGTATTAACGTTTGATAAATTTATTAATCGATATAAGCGTGTAAGATTGGTCCAAACCGTTGATACTATAAATAAAGAACCAACCGTAAGAAATAGTCATGTAAAGCTCATGACGAGCAGTTATTTCCTAAAATAATGCTCTAGGAGTCAGAATTACTCTAGCCGAGCCTCTGCCCTACGGTATCAAAATTTCAATCGTTTGGTCGCTTAAAATGACATTTTAGACATTGACCTCAGCCCACTTTTTTCGGCCAGCTGGCTTTCTTACCACCGTCATTTCATGCGTGTAGTTTTTCTGGCAGTTTTTTATTCCGCGTTTTATATATATATATATATATATATATATATATATATATATATATATATATATTATTTTATAAATCGACTTTAAAACCATTTCAAAAATTTGACTTTAAAACCGTTTGTTAAAAATCGATTTTAAAAATGTCAAAGTTGATTATATAAATCAATTAACCGATTAATCGGTTTTCAATTTTTTGAAACAGCAATTAATCGAAAATCGATTAATCAATTAAACGGTTAATCGATTTTGTTGCCACCACTAGTTTTTACAGAATCGTGTCGCCGAATGTTTATAAAAAGATTACAGCGGTACCTGATTTTTTGTGTGCGAATCCATTTTGAATAGTCAAAGTGTAAACAGGAAGACAGAGCGGAAAGTTATTATTGAGACAAAAGGCATTCAAAATATAAATGTAGAAGTGTTAACATCTAAAAGTGAAAAGACAGTGACCGAACGTCGAAAGATTAAGATGTGGAAACTACACGGAAAGTGATTAAACTTTGAAATACTAAGATGTGGTTGACAAATAAAGAAAACATGTAATAATTAAAATCGGTTGAGTGAAATTAAGGACGTTATGTATTTCCGAATGAATGTGTAAAAATTTAAGTCTCCGATAAATGAGATAAAATTGTTGGGAACAAATTAATCGCTAGCGTCGTTACAGCTGCGTAGTAATTGGCCATGCGTTGTAACAATTGTTATAAACAATTAAGAACAATAAACCATAAATAAAGAAAAATATGGAAAGTATGGGGAAAATGCTGTTACCATCGAGATTATCAACTTGTAGAACTAAAAAGAACGTCCGATGCGTAATGGTTAGTCTAACTAAAATCTTGTAAATAAATTTATGTTCAAATGGTAAATTAGATTTAGTACGTAATTTTTCTTTTGAAAAGTAAGTAAGTAAAGTAAAGTAAAAGTAAATTAAGTTTTATTAAATTTTGAATTAGTATTAGGTATTTGTGCATGAATAAAAATTAAATATGTGCTATGAATATATAAAACTGTTATTATATTAAATTAATCATTTCAATTAAAACCAAACCCAAGACTTCTGAGATATATAAACTGAGATAAAAATCGAAGTTAAATTTATGATTTGTTTAAATAATTAAGAGTCTCATTGTTAAATTAATTTTTTTATTAAAAGCATTCTAGCAATCCATCGAAATATGTAAATTTATATAAAAGTAAATTAAACAGAAAACTCAAAAAAAAAAAAAAAATAAGTAAAAACTACATGTTTGAACTATTTAACAGAATCTAGAATAAACAACGTAAAAAGTAGAAATTCATAAAATTTCAGTTGCTACATGAAACTGTCGACTTAAAACAAAGATGAGTAACAAATAAAGTGTTTCAAATTTTAGAATTATGGCACTATTATTACCACTTTACGCCCTTGAAAATGATTTTGGCTTCAACGACCACAACGTTTAAATTGGTGACCCTAGCGTGATTCCCAACTAAAATACAACGTAATGAAAATGGTACTTAAACCAAAGGCGCAGCGTTATAAATGCAAAGCAAGAATAAACGCATACATACAACATACAACTTACAATAAGATGAAACACAACCACAAAAACTAGAATCTACAATTTTAATATTTATCAGACTGCCCTGTTCTTAAGCAGCATGTTTGGACATTCAAGACCATCAATTTGATTCCACAACAACGTAACAAAAAATAGAGTTTAGGACACAAATTATTATCTATTAAACACGTTACATTTCAGGAAACTTATCATGTGTCTGTTTCGACACGGCCAGAATTTTGTCATATAAAGAACGCGGTCGACGTAACGCAAACTTAATCATTAAAAAAAAATAAAATATTTTAATCCTATCTAAATAGTGACTAAAAGTATTATATATACTTGGTTATTACACCGTACTAAACTCGAACAACAGCTGAGGGGGATCAAACCCATCAGACAGACTGACCAACATATTTTGATCTATGATGGAGAGGTAGAGATTTGTAAGATAATACCACAATTAAAAGAGTAAATAAATCTATACTTTTTCTAGCAAAATTTTAACCACAACTAATCATTTAAATGACTATATTATTAGTATACAGAGTGAGTCATAATTAGGTTCAAAGTTTTCAAGGGTGTATTTTCTGGCCCAAAATATTTTAAAAAGTTCTTATTAAAATTTTGTTAAACCAATCCTACATCCGCGTATTACGTATGTAGTAAACGCGGAAACAATAACAAACAATTGCAAGTAAGCAAATGCAAACTCAGCTTTCGTAACGGCCTTGTTTATTAAGCACACTAACATACTTCGCATGTATAAAACGAAGTAGGTACAACAACACAATTCAGTTTGGCAGTTCGACAAGTCGGCAGTTCGGCAAAGCAGTACGGTTCAACAATTCGTCTCATCATTTCAGTTTGGTACATCAATTCGGTGCAGTTCCAACCGAATAATGAGGGCAGCCAAAACAACAACAAGTCACCGCGCCATCATCAAGCGAAGCTCGAGTCCATCGGTGCAACTCATTTTGGGCCATCGTCTTCCGCAAGACTTCTGGGCCATCGTCTTCCGCAAGACACACGACGCCGGAAGATCAGGTAACATCGCATAGCACGTAGTACGCCGAATACTACGTGCTGACAACAACGTTTCCATTCATTAGAATTAGTATAGCTCGACTACGCTATGTACAATAATAAACGCTGCTAAATTCTAATCCAAACGCAACCCTTTCTCTGATTCCAAACCGGTGTTTAGAGTAATACACTCTAAACACCACATCTTTTTGTTTTCTTTTTCACCGATGTCCATCATCATTATTATCTGTAATTAGTTTTTTTTATGATAAATTTTTTCGAAAACCGTTTAACAAAACGACTTTAAAAAAAGAGTACCTTTTTTATTTATAAAACATAGAATTTCCATAATTTCAAATCAAATTGTCAGCTTTTGAACGGATTATAAAATAGAGGCCCAATATTTCCTAGTACGCCTTATGGAATGTACGCTTCTAGTTGTAATTTTCACCATGTTTTATAATCAGCTGATAGCTCGTAATAATAATACGAAATGTGCCAAAATTTGTAAAAGTAGATATAGTCGTTTCAAAGAAATACAGGTTTGATTAGTTTTGGACGACATCTTTAAACGGTTGACAGTTGACCTTTTTGACAAAATTTTATAAAAACTTTTATAAATATTTTGGGCCAGGAAATACACCCTTGAAGAATTTAAACCTAATTATGACTCACTCTGTATAGTAATTATGGGATATTCTTTTCAAGCGTATAATAATATTACGTATTACAAGTAAAATGTGTGACTTACGACATCTCGTGTTAAAAAAATGGACACGTGTAAATACCGTAAATACGTATTACTTTACGGTGGCGGCGGCATAGAAATCTTAACACTTAACAAGGGAGTAGTTGACGGCGGCATTAAGTACTGAAGCACCGCCGACAAATAAATTGCAGAAATAATCAATGATTTATTTAGATATTTTAGTTACAATTTAATTACATGTTCAATGTATAATGATTACTAAGCAAACTGCATTTGTTGTATAAAAATTCCTTACGGTTTATTTAGTTGTTTTTGTTTCTGTTTCCCTGCATTTGAAGAATACGGCCAAATTGCGCTCGACCGTTTTGCGCTCTTACCTGAACTCGACCAGTTTGCGCTCTGCGATTTAATTATAGAAATTTGAACCTACCCTATTGTCTCCGGTCGACCGATTTGCGCTCTCTTGTAATATAATAGTTATTTGTATACCTAGGCCGGAAATACCTTAATTCCTTATAGAAAGTATTTTAACTAGAGGCGTTTTCCCCCGATCGCCGTTTCTCCGATCGCACTGCCCCCTTGAACAATACCCCACCCCCATCACACAAACATAACATAACTATAAAACGAATGTTACTTGAAATAATTGTTTGTTTTTTTTTTTTTGTTTTATAGAAAAAAACTGTACTAACTGTAACCTACCAACCAACACCGTTTACCCCGATCACATGAAAACAACTTAAATCTCGATAATTTCAAAATGTTTATATAGTACAAGAGAGCGCAAATCGGTCGATTGGAGATAATAGGGAAGGTTTAAATTTATATAATTAAATTGCAGAGCGCAAACTGGTCGAGTTTAGGTACGAACGCAAAACGGTCGAGCGCAAACCGGCCGACACCCATTTGAAGAAGAAATAGTATATTTTATGCGGAACTTAACTTTATTAGTATACTAATTATATTATACTTCAATGATGTTAGTCGTAAAATTGGGTACCTTGCGTATCACATTTTTGATTTCACTGTATATCCTTACAACTGACAAATACCTAAACAAAGTAAATAATAATCCAGGTAATTTTATGATACGTAATTAAGTAATTATCGAAAATTTTATAAAGGTATAGGCTAACGCCTCGGTAGCAACTTTCAGAGATCAACACAAAATAAATGATTCTATAACATACTAGATACTATTTATTGTAATTTATAATTCTTGGGTTCAGTGTTAAAATCTCCATCGGGTGTTAATTTTTTATTCACACGTAAAAACCTGCAAGCGATATGTGTTTTTTAATACCTCAGATTTGTCACATGCCTAATATAAACGTGTTCGTCGGTTTGTCTTAACATATATAACAGTTTAAATAAGAATTTAATCTCTCCTACAAGAAACTCCGTCGTATTACAAAAAATGTATTAATTAATTGAATTTTTAGGACTGGTGGGCAGCAGGTACACCTGAAGAATTATATCGGAAATGGAATGTTTTCGTAAGTGACTGGCTGTACATCTACGTCTACAAAGATTTATACGAGAACTGTTTCCCACAAAACAAATGGCTACCAAAGATTATGGTATTTTTATATCTGGTATCTTTCACGATATAATTATTTGCGTGTCTGGTCGTTTGTTCTTACCAGTAACTACCATAATGTTTGCAGTACAAATGCCTTTTCTATTACCATTTCGTAGATACGTAAATAGTAATATTATGAACACATTGATATGGATTGCGGGTGCTTTATTTCTCAGCCTAATCTTGACAATCCTGAGTATAGAATATTTTGCTCGAATAAACTGTCCACTGCAAGACGAGTTGTTACTTAGTGTAATTAAACCAAGATTTTTATACTGTTGAATAACATAAACAGCACCCTGTAAATCAAATGTGTAATGACTACTACTATTTTAATGTAAAATCTGTTGTAGTGTAATAATAAAAAATAATATATATATATATATATATATATATATATATATATATATATATATATATATATATATATAAGAAATACAACTATACGAGGATATATTGAAAAATTCTTAGCCTACTATAGAACCAAACAAAATTTCAATGTCAAAATATTTTATTACTCAACATATTCTCCTCTTAATTGGATACATTTATTATAGCGAACCTGCAACGTCTCTAGACCTTTCAAAAAAAATGTTTCTTCTTGCTCTGCAAACCAGACCTCCACAGCTTCTATTACCTCCTTGTTGGAAGAAAATGTACGACCTTTTAAACTTTTTTTCAGTTGAGAAAAGAGGTGATAGTCGGACGGAGTCAGGTAAATAAGGGGGGTGTTCTAGTAATTTAAACCCTAAATCACGAATTTTTTGCATGGCAACATGAGATTTGTGTGCAGGGCGTTGTCCTGCAAAAACAAAACACCTTTGGATAGCTTTCCGCGTCTTTTCTCTTTAATATTTTCCCGTAGAGTGGTCAGTAATGTCGAATAGTAATCTCCAGTTATTGTTCTACCCTTATCCAAAAATCAATCATGATTACTCCATGGCAATCCCAAAAAACTGAAGCAAAAACTTTTCCAGCAGATTTTGGACACGAAACTTCTTAGGTCTTGGAGAACCAGAGTGTCGCCATTCCATCGATTGTTGCTTTGTTTCTGGATCGTAGAAATGTACCCAAGTCTCATCCATAGTAACAATTCGGTTTAAGAAGTCTACATCGTTTTCAAATCGAGCACTGATCGAACGCGATGCTTCTACCCTTGCACGCTTTTGGTCAACATTCAAACATTTGGGGATCCATTTTGCAGCAATTTTTCTCATGTCCAAATTGACGTGAACCATATGATGAACGCGTTCGTATGAAATATTCAGTGCTTCAGATATCCGTTTTAGCCCAATTCGACGGTCTGATAAAATCATGTCATGAACTGCATCGATATTTTCGGGGACTGACACAGAAACTGGCCTTCCCGATCGGTCATCATCTTCAATGAAAAATTTACCTCTTTTGAAGCTTGCATTCCAATTTTTGACGGTCGCATACGAAGGACATTGATTACCAAGGGTATTAAGCATATCTTCGTAAATCTGCTTACCTCTTAACCCTTTTAAATACAGGTACTTGATGATGGCTCGATACTCCGATTTTTCGATTTTCACAATTTCGGTGGACATCTTTTTTTATTTAATTTATTGCGTGACTCTGGTTTACTTTTTGACGTCAAACCTTACACTGACACTTCTAATAAGTTATTGTTCGTTGCTATGGTAACGCAATATTTTGATTATGCAAGGAACTGGTCTAGGCAAACTAGATATCAATACACCCTCGTATAATCTAATAAAAACTATAAAATCTATAAAACAAAATCATTTTTAATGTACTGTTTCGCAGTAGCACAAACAAAACAAAAGTAATTGTTAATTATTATGTCTAAAGAGCGCCCAATCAGTAAGCCCCCAAAGAGGTTTTTGCTTTTTTCTTGCTAACCTAGATTCAATGAGTTATAAATAGTATCCAAAAAACAAAAACAAAAAATGAATAACAAAAAAGAGGAAAAAAATATGTTAGGTACAAAATGGACAGATAACAATTATTGATTGTTTTATTTTAGCTGAAGCTTTTTTCAATTTTTTTTAAAGAGATCAAAATGTCGCAAAATGTCGCTTCGTCTTCACAAAGTCTACTATTAATAATATTGGTGATGTGAAATGTAAATTAATCGGGCTCTGTCAATTTAAACTTCTAGTTCAGAAGTAACTTATTTTTGTAACTTACGACTACCAAACACTAATACGTTAGACTTTTTCACATTTATTTTTAAAAAGTGATTCTTTGATAATAATAATAAATTTAGGAGATTTTCGATAAATCGATCAAAAGCTGCTTGTGTATCACTAGGTTCAAACAAATAATAAAGTTGTGTATCATCAGCGTATAAGTGGAATTTACAACTTTTGATAGAAGAACAAAAGGTGGACGAATAAAATGCGTAATGTATGAGACTTAGAATAGATCCTTGAGGGACTCCACTAGTTACACTACTGCTATTTGAAACTGTCTGATTGAATTTTACCCTTTGAGTTCTGCGACTAAGATAATTTAAAAAAAATAATTATACGTTATCATCAACCCCAATATTATGCAATATGGCTATTAAAAGGTCATGATCTATCACGTCAAATAGTTTTGAATAATTTAATAAAATCAAAGCGATTATATTATTATCATCTAATGATCCAAAAATGTCGTCAGAAATATTAAGTAGAGTTGTAGTGCAACTGTGACCAGCTCTAAACCCAGATGGAAGTGATGGTAGTATGTTGTTTAAATTTAAGTGATTTATTAGTTGAGAAGTTACTATTCGTTCTAAAATTTTAGACAATGTTGGAAGAATACTTATCAGTCGTAGGTTTGTTAAATGTTCAGGGGCAGATTTTTTAGGTATGGGAGTTATCAGTGCTTCTTTCCAAACCTTTGGAAAAACTCCGTTGGTTAAACAAAAATTAACAATATGAGTAATATGTGGTAACATAATCCGAGAGTAAATGTTTATTAAATCGATACCAATTCCATCAATTCCAACCGCTTTACTTTTAATTATATTTATAATCTTAAGAACATCAACTTCTGCGATACTTTAAAACTCAGTGTACTAGTAACAATAATTCCAACATTCGAGTCATAGTAATCTTTAAGATTTTCAAAATTATCTGTTTTAATAGATTGTGAAAATGAAGTAAAATAATTATTAATTTCATCTACATCTTTCAAATTTTGGGGTAACTCGGACAATTTAACCTTACCAATATTAAAGTTTCTTAGCATTCTCTAAGTTGCATTTAGATTAGAATTGCAAAGTTTAAATTGTAAATAATTCCTTTTTTCTCTTTTAATTGCTGCATTGGTTAGGTTACAAAATCTCTTATAATAATCTCCATTAGATAACAGTTTAGTTATTTTTGCTTTTTTGTAAGAATTATCTCGTAAAGATCTCATTAGTTTAATGACACTTGTTAACCAATGAGCAGGGCTTTTAGTTACCGTTAATGATATTAGAAGAGTATGTTTAGTATGTTTATCAATAAGCGATGTTAAATTTAGGTTTAAGAATTCTATCTTCTCATCTATTTGTGGGATATCATAAATTAATTCTAAAAGAATATTAGCAAGATTGGCTAAAAATTGATTAATGTTGATATTTTTATCATTTCTAAATGTTACTGATTTACTAGGAACTTTAACCGCAGCTTCGACATTAATAGTGCAACTAACAAGACAGTGATCAAGAGAAGACAGTATGTTAGTATGTATAATATTGGTAGAGTCAAGTACGATTATGTGATCTATTAAGGTTTCAGAATAAGGTGTTGACGATGAAAGCACCTGTTTGAGTTCATGTGAATCAAGACAAAGCAATCCACAATTGCACACGGTTTCGTTACCACACTGTACAGGTTTATACTGATCTTCTGGGGCACCATACATAACACTTATATCACAATACAATATTTAAAATGTACCATACGATTAAATAAATTTAAATAATTAATTGTATTGCTATTATTTATATCTATCAAATTAATATTTGTGTCTCCCAAACAGAAGACCTCGTCGAAATTAGTTAACAAAGCGGAAAGTGACTCTTCAAAAACTGAAAAAAAATCTTGTAATCTATATCTAGGAGACCTGTAAATAACGCCAACAAGAAATTTGATTCTACCAATACCAATATTTATCCATAATTGTTCAATATTAGAATCTTGCTTAATAGCAATTGTAGTATAACGATATTGATTGCGAACATACAAGGCAACACCCCCACCTCGACCAATTCGATTTTTTCGAATAAGTGAATAGCCTTCAATATAAACATTCTCATCAATTATATCAGGTGTTAACCATGTCTTAACCACAGCTACAACATCAAAATTGTCATCTTTAACAAAACTCTCTAATTCAGATAAAGATTCTAGAATAGATCTACAATTTATAAAAGCAAATGTTAGCATAAAAAAATAAAAAATTACCAAACAAATAAAATCAGAATATTATGACAATATAAAATAAGATTTAGTGTTACAATACAGTAGCGATAGGGAGGCACCGCTCATAATAATAAAAAAAAACAAACCGCCTACGAGCTTTATAAAATTGAACAGAATACATTTATACATAGTACGCCAAGTACGCGTCTACTAAAGTTAAGAATGTAATTTGATTAATATACAAAAATAAAGCAATACAACTCATAGTACAGGCAACAAATCAGTTTCATTACGTAACAACAAAATTCCTTTGTCAATATGTAACAGCAAATATGAAACACTTAGTATTACATTTTTTAATCTTCGTTTGCAACAGTCCATTCTCTTTATACAAACCAAAAATTAACCCGATATGGAGCTCTCGAAAAAGTTATAGATATTTCTGTGAACTTTTGCATTTGTGAAAATTTTACTAAAATATAATAGGGTATAGGGTGTTCCATTTATAAAAAAGTTGATGTCAACTTCTGGTTCAACCGGAGGTGTCAGAAGAATAAAAATATTTTTGTACTCGCAGCTTGGGAAATGACATTCGATATAAGTGTGTAGCCAACCAGGAAGCTTTTCTTCCTGCATCAGTTTGGGAAAAATTACAAAAACACTAGCATTCACAGACATTGAAATAATAACATCGTAATCCAAATATAATTTTTAGTCGCTAAAAATCATTTTCCCAACAATTTTGTTAATGAGAGCAAGAATTAATCTTGAAAAATCTATACATTTATTAAAAATTTATAGTGCCATCTATCCGTTATGTAAATTACTACAACTAAAAACGTCAACTCATAGCACTCTGCTAACTATATTAAAATTTGACATTCATGTAAAACAGTTGCTAATATATTTATTAACGGAATATTTGCTCAATGCAAAAAATATTGTACAAACCTCTTGCGGGAAGATTATTCTAGCATTCGCGCTATTAAAGCACCGAGCGAACAAAGTGCTCATGTAGGAAAAAGTTCTTTTCGAACTTGGTTTGTAAATAACTATTAGTTGTTTCTAAATACACTCAATTTGTTTTTAATGCTTTTCTTTCTATACTTTCATTGTAATAACATAATAAGAGAAGTTAAACACATTTAATGTGCATATTTTATAAGAATTGTAACGAAATTTACCGTTGTTATAGATGTTCAAAATTTATTTTGGAGGTAGGTGTTATTTCCATAATTTACTATAGGGATTATGACTTGATTTAGTTGCACATTTACAAAACAAATCTCAAAACAATCTGACAAAACAAGTGACTCAAAATTTTACTTTTTCTAAGTAGTTACGAAAAATATAAATTTATGAATTATTTTAACACCTACTCTGATTATGAAAAATGTCACTTATTATGTCAAAATATGTTTATTGTTGTATCCGTAACTTAAGTACTACATGTTTTCCGAATAATCATTTTTCTACGAACGTATGTCTTATTTTTCATCTTACCTGTTTTTAAAGCAGTAGAGTTCGCTCCGTTTAGTTTGTAGAATTTTAAACTCTTATTTTTATTCAAAATAAGGTAGCGTTTTATGTATAAATTTGTAATACTTCGGTAGTACATTAATATTAAAGTTTACACAGTAAGTACCATTATGAGAACAAAAACTGGGACACTTTCTACAAGTTAAATAAGCATATTATATACTTTTAAGATTATTAACCGTATTGACATCCTTCATTATTTACAAATTAACAAAGAATAGAGTGAACAGTTCAGGTAAATGTTCATGTATTGATGTAATTGATTTTTTGTATTCAATCGTGCTCTGGGGTTATAATTCCTCGTTCGTCACAATTTATTTTTAATTAATTCATTACCCTTTTAAGATGTGAGGTTGATTAAAGATCAAGACACTAACAAATTATTAACTGACTGGTATTTTAAACCCATGGCATCCAATAGGATTATCAATTATTTATCAAATCACCAACAGCACCAAAAATAAACATAGTTAAACCTATGAAAAACAAAATAACAAAACTAAGTAGTCCTAAATATCTCACTAAAAATCTAACCTCACTAAAAAATATACAGAAAAATACCAATTATCCTACTAACATTATTAACAGAATCTTATACTATAATTATAACACTAACACACCATCACCAATTAATCCTCCTAATTCTAAACATACCTAAACTAAAATTATTAATATACCTAACTTGACTAAACACCTTATCCCATTACTAAAAACTACTAACGTCCACATAGCTACATACAATAACAATACTATTTACAACATTATCTACACACAATTAAAAGACAAGACAAACATTCTTGACAAACACAATGTAGTGTATAAAATAGACTGTCTTGACTGTAATAAATGCTATGTTAGCCAAACCAAACAAAAACACGTAATAGGATAAAAAATCATAAGTACGATTGCAAAACCAAAAAACCAAACTCTGCGTTAGCCGTACACCATATTGAAATGGATCATAATTTTAATTTTGATAATCCTACGATTTTAAATGTAGAATGTAATTATAAAAAACGTCTAATAGCTGAAATTATATCACAGATAAAATACCTTACAGATAGTCCATGCAATAGGACATATTGGCAGTTAGCACAGATACACAAATTAACGTTTCCTTTAAAATATGTAGTGTGTCAAGTATTGATAACAGATACCGCTGTAGATAAAATAATTGTGAATAGCAAAAACACACAGAAGTTAGTGCATCATACTTTGACACTACTGCATTACAGAGGGTACTGTTGTAAAAGCAATGTTATCTTTATGAAAGCACAAATAAATACAGGTATATTTATTTGTCATGAATTATACAGCGTTGATTGAAGTTTCTTCAAATGTTTACTGTTGTTTTCGTTCATGGAAAATTTGCATAGTTTTTATGATTTTTTTAATCAATAATTTAATACAATTTTACATTTACTTTTGTATTTATAGTTACATATGTAACGGCGAGTAAATCGCCCACTAAATTTTAAATCAACCTTCGGGGATATTTCCAGTTACGCGACTCTTATTTCTTATCGCAATTCTTTGCAGGTGTTTCGAATCTAAACACAGTATAACCATTGTTTATAAAAGCATTAGTACAACTTAAAATCTAGACCAATACTTTTTTGTACTATAATAATAATAAAGTGATCATAACAATTATTCTAAAATTAATTAAAACTATCTAATATTAGTTTAATACATAATAATAAGAAATGCTTATTGACATGAAAACAATAATAAATTTGAAATTAGAGATTTAAACACATAAATAAGGCAAACGATAATAATTTTGATATAAATAATTTCACAAAGAAAATTTTGTAATAAATCATTTAATTTAATATTGGTATAAAATTAGGAAGAATTTAATATAAGTCTCATAAAGTCAGTTTGATGTCTTAATAACAAATCAGGGTTAGCTGTTCTAATATAAACAAATTCTTAAATATATCAGATAAACTTGTTTGAATAATTGTAATTAATTTGTATGAATTAATTCTTTATGTTCTAAGAATTCCCCATAAACTGTTAATGGTAACTCGTCAGATACACCCTGTGCAGTTGCTACTAGTGAATTTATTAAAATAAAGATATTGGTCCATATCTTAAGTTGTCTAATTGATATTATCATCGAGTTTTTTTTTATGTTTTATTTTATAAATATAAATACTACTAGAAATAAAAATCAAGGTAGTGGAAGAAGTATAGCATCCAGAAATTAATTTTCAGTGCCCCAATGAAAAAAATGTAATTGTATTATTTAACCGTGCAGATATTCGTTTTGCAAACCTAGGAGTAACAATTCTGATTCAAGATTTAAAAACAGCATTGGACGTTGTTCTCTATCTTAACGACAACCTGAAAAACCTTCAAATTTTATATAGAAATGAACGTTAAATAACATTTTTTATACATGACAATACAGCTAAGCATAATTTTATTTAATTTAAAAATTTATTTTTGCATACTGTATGAAAGTTACAGTTTTTTATACGATAAATCATAATGAAAGTGATACTTTGTTTTCACTTTTTTTACACTTTTAAGATTACTTATCTAGTAGTAGGTATAGCTTTTATCACTTGTTGTACAAATAACACACGAAAAAGGGTCTAAACAGCTTCACAGAAAGAGTTCTGCTAGCTTATTTAGCACCGTAACGGTAAGCAACGATTTCGACATCAGTAATTACTCGAAACTCATTGCGTATTTAAACAATAAATCACCCGGATATATAAAATCTAAAACGTTTTCCCGGAAAGAAATCTATATGGGGTTGTTGGATGGCGGAGCTTAATAAATCTACCAACTTTCAAATTGAAGTCTTTTGGCAGTTATGGAAGGAACAGATGCACAAATAAGCTCATGGAATTACGATTCTCTTCCTCAAATTTGGTTTTTTCATCTTTTCGAACATTTCCAAGCGATTTAGCAATTAAAAACTTTTCAAAATTTTCATTAACACAATAGTTTCCGGCGTATATGATGTAGAAGTATACATATACATACAAAAAAGAACGGTACAAATATATAAAGAATACAGTTTTAAATTAAAAATAAGTAACACATAATCTAAATAAGTCAATATATTACAAAAATATTTTAAATATAATAAATTATTTTTTTTAAATTGTAGACAAATTTTGAAAGGGTAGAAATAATTAATAAAATATTACCATACAAAAAAGTCGAAAGGTTTATGACAATAGCCAGATCCCGACAGTTATAAATTTATTCAAACAAAAAATGAGAACTATAACTACAAAAAGCATTAGCTAATTTAAGTCCAGTGATACAGTATCTCACTGTAGTGAGTTTAACCAATGATTCAGGTTTGTCTAGATTAGGCCCATTTTCAAATGGGTTTGGTTACTAGTGAAAACATAGTCATCTTTACTGAAATTACTTATAGGATTGTTTATATCACAATCAACATTTTCTACCGTAGGATTAGGTTTAACGAAAGACTAAAGTCATCATCTTTTGTGTTTTAATAAATTTGTGCGGTGCGTCCATAGCTATCCCTAATTAAATATTCAGTTTAACGCCGTTTTGATATGTTTTATATATGTACACTCTAACTATTTTACATACCGAAATATACTCGGAGATATAAATTGGCCAATACATATGCCACTAGCGTTCAAACTATTAAAACAATGAAACATAATAAACTAATGATACTAAGAATTTCTTACTTATTTTTTAGAATTTTTAATTTAGAACGCGATTTTACTTCATCTACCTTGTAACTACTTCTCCATTTACATTCTTTGAAAATTCTTACTTTTATTAACATGTCTAATAAATAATTTTTATGAAGAGAGCAGTAGTCTAGGTTATGTAAAATATCGGTGATATGTTTCTTCTGAATCTTTTTAATAATAAATGTTTTTAAAAAGCAGTATATCTAGATTTTTGTTGAAAATATCATTAAATACATCTAAACTTTTTTTCTACAAATTGTATTAAAGAGTCACTAGGCTTACGTAACCCAACCGATGTTGGAAATAAATTATCATAAGTTCTATTTATTATCAGTAATTCCTTTTTATTGTTTAATTTGCTATTTCTTACCAAGACTTTTTCACAGTTGTCACATTTAAACTTATCAAGACAACGTTTTGCTAGATATCCAGCAAAGTATGCTGTTGCACAATCTTCAAGTTTAATTTTTGCCTTCTTGTACTCGTAGTTGGTGGTGATGAAGTTGATGAAGAAGAACTTGAACCACGATCACATATTTCCGATAAAACTTCAATTTCTTCCTGGTTAGGTGCCTCTGTTGGAACATCGGTCAATAGGAGTTGATCATCATCAACTTCACAGTTTGCAACTTCGCTTGGAATCAATAAACTTGATATTGCGTTAATGCGGAAGCTTGTTCTTAACGTCCTAACTGTAGGATTTCTATTAAAACCACCACGTTGTCTAAAGACAGAAAATAAATTTTCTAACGCATCTTGATTAAGTCTGGCAGTTAAAATGAACGTATTGTTTAATTTCACTTCTTCTTGAAGTAGCAATACAAATGCATTGATAGTTTGAATAATGCCATCAAAACAGGGAGGTCTAGAAACAATTCCTTTCTTGTCATTTTTTTAAATTTTGTACATAACAGATTTTGTGTCTTGTAAAACTTGTGTACCCAGATTATTACTATTTGAAAGGGCTGATCTGTATGGATTTTTGTCATACATTCTACGGCTGTTTAAACAATCAAAAGTTTTGTCCATTATTGCTACAAATTTTGCCGTGTTTCTTGCTGTTTTGTTTTTAATTGTCCGGTAGCAATGCCTGTTTCTATAGCGGCTGCAACACTATGACTAAAAACTTGAGTTGCAAGCTTCACCGACATCTTTTGGAAAGAGTTTGGCGAAATATGAGCGTCTGTAAGCTTACAAAGAGCGCGAGCACTAAAACTATTTTTGTCTATAAAATATACGTCACTAATGTCTTTAAAACTAACTCTTTCATTGTCTAAAATAAAGTCTCCTGAAAGCAAATTGTTTCTTATGCTTTTAAATATGTGAGGTACATCATGTGCTGCTAATACTTTTTGTTCTTTAAAATAAAAAAAAGGTTTATCTTTTGTGACACTCAACTGCTTAAAAGCAGAAACATTTGGTGACCCTTGATCACAAATTATAATTTTAGAAAATAATCCACAGCTAAATAGCTTTTCTATAGCAGTTTTTAACAAAATAACCAAGTTATTAGATGAAACACCGGTATGAGCTACAAAATAACCAAATGGTAACTTCCAGTTACTGTACAATCCTCTAGCCATAAACACCAAAACTTTTTTAGCAACTTTCGTACTTTTTCCTAAAATTCCTAGATCTTCAAATCCTTCAATGAAATCCATGGCATTAGAATATTCCAATGAACTTTTGATGTTCATTTCATCAAAGCAGACAACACACGTACGTTCTTGGGTAGTCATACAATTAACTTTTAGTCGAATTTGATGTAACAACTTTGGACTAAACCCAGGTCTGAACTGAGATGAACCAATCCATCGCCTAATACTACTTATGCTAGGCAAAACTATATTTTGTTTCCTTAAAAATTTATAAGTTGTAGGGGATTTGTAATACAAAGAAATTGCAAAATCTATTTCATCTTTTAACCATTTTGATTTTTTTCGATGTTGGAGTTGCATTCTTACAAGAGCACGTCGTTGTGGAAACGGAATGTTATTAATAAAGCTAATATCATTAAAATGGGTAATTGCTTTCATTTTTAATATCTTTTTTTTTAATTTGGAAATTTGTGAGTTTTCGTTTTTATCATTTTGTTTTTAGTTTCTAATAAACTTCTTAATTTTTTTTCCTCGGAGAATCAATCTCGGATCCAAATAGTTTTCTTTTATTTTTTATTTTCCTCTTTTATAAATTTTTTTTAAAAAATAATAAAAAAGAATGAAATAAAAAAGAATAATATAATATTATATTATAATTAAATAATTATATTTTAAAAAAAAAAACTATAAATTATTTCCATCTATTATTCTTATGCCTTAATGATGATAATGGTAACGATGCTACATCAATTAAAAAGTCTTGGGTTTGTGGACTAACCGTAGGAGTTTCATTATCGTCTGAATTTTTTAAATTCTGGTTTCGATTGAGAGGAGGAGATAAAGTTGGAAAAATTGGTGTGTAAACTTTCTTAGGGGTCATGACTTTTAAAACTTCAGGTGAAGATTCAGATGATACATATTGGGATTTGTACGATAATGGCACGGAAGATTTCAGCAAACGTTTCTTGTCAGGTTTTGTGAATGATTCAGTTGTAAAGTGACATTCACAAACATAACGATTTCTTAAAGTCTTGGGATCTAAAGTTGCAAGTCTTGCGTTTCCTGAAAATCATATTTTTTAAAATATACAATTGTGCACCAAAAGAACGCACATCGTTTAATATTGTTTCGTCACATTTGTTTCTCGCTTTGTACTACATTGTTCCATAGTAACACTGTTTCAACTCAAATAGTTTTCGAATAAAGCAGAAAAACTACTTTTTCAACTGGGACCCATTTTTTCAAAAATATAACATTTCGATATTGTTCTACATTTTTCTAAACATTGTTCCAAAAAAACAAATCCGTAACTTAAATTATGGCCCACAAATGAAAAAAAAACAAATTTTGAGTTTGCACTCCTTATTTTAAATATGGGCAATTCCGATACTGCTCTACATTGTCTTAGTTTTTACTAAATATTTTTCCAGAAAAACAAATCCGTAACTCAAATTATTATATTAAAAAACAATTTTAAATTTGGAAATTTTTGATACTGTTCTACATTGTTGCAGTCGTTTTAAACATTGTTGTGTAGCTCAATTTATGGGTTCACCATTTTTTCGAAATCTCAAGTTTTTTTATGTAAGTACTTGTTAATTCTAATTTGTTAAAAAAAAATAATCGTACGACTTTTGATATTGAAATCGTCGGTATTTCTGGGCTTATAACGAGTAGATTTTTAAAGTCCGTCATCAACAACAATTGTAGGGCGGTGGTAAGTTTACTCTGTGCTAGCACAAAATATCAACCTCGACGCCGGATTTTAAAAAATACTCATTTCCTACTCTTGAACAATAATGTGAAATAAAAATAAGCTTTTTCGAAATGATTGATGGTGCACTCTACAGATAAAACCTAATTTAACATATACACAAATAAGAATTTACTACACATCCGAATTAGTGATCCATTTTTGATAATTTGTTGTTGGAAATCGGTAAAGTTTTAAGCCGGGATGACTTCTAGCTGATTTTCGACAGTTAATGTATTGGTACATATTTCCACTTGCAGAAGTCATGATAAAAATGTTCACTACCTGACTTACTATTTCAAAAATGATATTTCGTAATAACACTGGGAATAATTAATTTATAGACAATTATTGTACACGGTGAACTATCACTACATTCACTCAGGTGAAAATATTAGATGTCACTAAAAAAATATTTACTTCCAGATTTATACATATATGTAAGGGTTTATTAAACCTTCGTGTTCGGTATTTTCATTCAATCGTATCAGTTACCATAAAGTCTGCCGTAATTCTTTACAGGTGTCTCGGCATGTTTAAAGTGTTTATTTAACTTATTCAATTAACTTCTGTCGTATAAATTTAAACACTAATCAATTGATTTCATTATCTTTGGTTTTTTGTTTTAGTTTGTAAATACGATGAATGAAAGTATAGAATGAAATTTTTTTTGTATAGATACTATAATGAAAAATTATGTAATTTTATTGTCATTTTGTTGGGGTGCGGATAAATGTTGAAAACAGCAATAGGTGTTAGTTTCTTTTATTGACAACCTTTAAAAATACTCGGAATTTATGCAGAACTTTGAGTAATATTTTTTATCCGGAACGTACGCTTTTTTTGTAATTGAACTTTACTTAAAAGGTAAAGGGACAATATTTGTAAAATAATTAGGTTGTAATTTTAATTTACTGTAACGCTTTAAAAATTTTATTATATTGTATCTACAATGCTAGAAGCTGTTCAATTGTAATTGAATTCGTATACATACATGCATTTATTGTTTTGTCTGGTTCTGTGCTATAATGTAAGAAAGGAAACTGTAGTGAATTTTTACAAGAGCCATCTGTATACAAATAGTTGAGGTATCTATAGCGCTACTACAGCGCCAATGTTAAAAGTGAGCCGCTTCCAAACTATTTCCAAATCGCCGACAAAAACTGACGTCCAATTTATTACATACGGTGGTACATCTGTAAGGTATTTTATCTGTGATTATATACATCATCAAACACAATAATAAAATTAATATAACACGGACACACAAAATTTAAGCAATATTTACAGAAATTTAATCAATAAAAAAAAATAGAAAAAGGAATTCCCATTATCATATTGTTATCTAGTAATTCATGTTTGTTCGTTTCTACGTATAGAGTGTGTGTTTTATTAGAGATATTTATTTACATTTAATTGTTAATTTATTTTGTGTTTGTTTAATATCGATGTGTTTTTTACAATATCAAGTGGCGGACCATTTATTTGTTTTAAGTAAGCAGTCGAGTCAATCACCTATAATTTAGATTAATGTATTAAAGATATGATGTTTATGTATATAACTTACCGTTAAATGTATTCTTTCTTTTTAATAAACAGAGGCCTGAAAAAATGCACATTCGGCTGCACGAAACGTTGCCTGAAAAAACGTCATAGTGGTTTATTGGTGCCCCTCCTCAACAAAGAACAATCCAATTATTTAAATGTTTATGTTTGTTTTGGATAATGTGTTTAGCAAAAGTTGATTTAATTGCATCTAAATTATAAGAATATTTTTCTGGTTGTTTAAGATATCTTAGATGTTCTTTTAATCGAATTGTAAAATTAATTTTAGTTTTACCAATATATATTTTGTTACAAGAGCATAGTAGTTGGTATATGCCGCTTGATTCAAGACTATTATTGATATTTAATTTATGTGAAAAAATGTTAGCTAAATTGGTAGGAGCTTTAAAGACAAATTTATAATCAGTTAATTTATTCAGATCTTTAATTATGTTAATAAATTCAGGAATAAAAGAAATTGAAATGTATTTATTTTTTAGTTTTTTATTAATTAGAATTAATGTTGTTAGATTTTTTAAAAGATGTACACTCATGAAATTTAAAACTTGGACACCTAAATTTCTGTAAACAAAAGATTGTACATTGTGAAGCGGGCTTAAGGGTATCATTTACAATTCTAACAGCAGGTAGTCTCAGCAGGGGTTATCTTATAGAAGGACTGTAGAATGAATCATTACACTAAGCACGTTTTAGAAAATAGGTAATTTACGTTGCTTACTTAATTTTTTCTTTAAAGAATATATTTGAAGGTATCGCTAATTAAACACCATAGCTCGATTAATTATCGAATCAAAATTTTGTTTAGGAAATGTTTACAAAATAAAATTAGAAATAATTTTGATTTAAAAACGTCTACAAGCAATAACTTTTAAATTAAATCAAAAACTAAACATGGTTATTTGGGTTGACTGATTTTTTAAATAAATCTAACCTACTAATTATTGTAAGTTATTAAAAAAAATCATTAAACTCTCTATTCATAATATTTAGTCCTTACAAAATGTATATTTTATGACGTTTCATTTTTTTCTGTAGTTAATATAAAAAGTGAAAATAAAAACTAAGGCAATTCTTATTGTCAACGTATATATTTAGTTTTTGACAAGAATTTATTACATAATTATAATTAAGATACCAAGTTATAGTTTAAAATTAAATGAAAACTTTTTTTTTAAATAAAGGTATTACTATATAAATAAATATAAGAAATCAATAATGGGTGTGACCTCCATTATTATTGATACATTCTTGGAGGCGTCTGCTCATTGACGCTATCAAGGTATCAATATAATTAATATTAATCGTTTCCCATGCGGTATCAATGGCTGCAATTAGTGCATTACGGTTTACTGGTATAAAATTTGGCCCTTGTTGTCTTCGGATAACAGCAAGTATTCGAGCCCAAACATTTTCGATAATGTTAAAATCTGGGCTTTTTGCTGGCCAGGGTAACAGCTCCAAGTTATTTGCTTGTATCCAGTTGCGCACAACCTGCGAAGTATAGGGTCATCATATCCCGATAGTTAATTATCGAATGTTCCAAGAAAATATGTGTAAATAGTAAATGGAATCTACTAACGTAACGTTAAGTCGTTAATTATAGTTACATAACTCTCCTTTCATAAGATATAGTTCATATTAATATGCTTATTGTAAAGCTTCGTACACACCTGAACAACAAACCGAGGAACAAACAGAAGAACGAACCGAACAGCAATCGGAACATTAATTTGGACGTTACTACGTACAAATTTTAGAACAGATTCGCAAGTCTTGATTGTTCCACAAACGGTTTGCGGCGTTCCCGCAACTTGCCGGTTTTTTCTCCGCCATCAAACAAAATGCGCGCGAATGCGTTTGCAGGTTTATGCAAATCGTGTTTTAGGTTATATTATGGAGTTGACAGAAGAAAAATGTTTTAAATCAATAAGTGTTTAAAAATGCAAGAAAAAAATGATGTTCCTATTAGCATCATTTGGGCGGAAATTTCCAAAATAAAAAAAAGTAAGTAAATTATAATTTTTTACTCTTTTTTGTGCGTAAAAATTTGGTTGGCACTATCTTCTTGTTTTCCGCAATTTTCTTTTCTCAATAATAAATGAATATGAACTGAAAACTACTGAAAATAATTATGGGAACAGCACAAACGTTCCGTTTGTTGTTTGGATTGTGGAAATCATAAAAGATCGTTTGTCGTTTTGTTTGTTGCTCGGTTTGTTGTTTAGGTGTGTACGAAGCTTTACAACTTAAGCAACAATTTTTGGCGAATAAAGATTAGTTTGTGATGTAATATTAGAAACACAAATTTATATCATATCAAATTTATGACAACTTAAAACCAAGAACGTGTATGTTATTGCTAAGAAATTATTAAGGAAAAGCGCAATTGCAGTGTAAATATTTATAATTAGATATTTTCGAAAGTTTATAAGTCCTCTATTGTAATCTTAATACTTAAAAGAAAATCCTGTCCATTAGCATTATAAGGAAATGGTTTTTACTTTATGAATAAGTTTCAATAACAATAGAATATCCTTGCTTGTTTAATTTACTTCCTTTGAGTCATATTGCTCTAAGGGTTGTTACATTAGTCATTAGAAGTATGTAATAAATAAACAATTACCTACTGTTTGAGTAGGGGTAAAAATGCCACCTCATCTCGGTGCTGATTTGAAAGGGCGGATTGTTTCGGAATTAGCGGCGGGTCGTAGCGTGCGTGAAATTTCACGTATGTTAGATATACCAAAAGCACCGTAGGGCATTACCGAGTAAAATGGAATGTTGAACACACTTTGGAAAGATCCATCGGAAGTGGTAGACCTAAACTATCTACACGTGCTCAAGATACACATTTTCCCGGATGCCGTATAACTGCACAAAAAGATTAAAGGAGATGGGAATAAAAAAGTATAATGCTGCTGCGAAAGAAGTTCTCAGTGACGAAAATATGAGACGTCGTCTGGAATTTGCAAGGCGATATGTGAACGAATCTTTGGAATTTTGGAATCGAGTGATCCAAGAGTTTGTTGGGTTATCGATGGACGTCTTGATTCTGCTGAGTATTTGGATATTTTGGAAACTATTATGAAACCTTCAGTCGAAGTGTTTTATCCAGACGAAGATTATATTTTCCAACAAGTAAGTATTCTTATTTCACTATACTTTCTTCAAAAAATAGTTCGGAATCTGTTGAATTAACATTTTCATAATGTATTTTTGTTGTTAAAGGACAACGCCCCTATTCATACTTTGCGGGTTGTGCGCAATTGGATACGAGAAAATAACTTGGAGCTGTTACCCTGGCCCAGATTTTAACATTATCGAAAATGTTTGGGCTCGAATACTTGCTGTTATCCGAAGACAACAAGGGCCAAATTTTATACCAGTAAACCGTAATGCACTAATTGCAGCCATTGATACCGCATGGGAAACGATTAATATTAATTATATTGATACCTTGATAGCGTCAATGAGCAGACGCCTCCAAGAATGTATCAATAATAATGGAGGTCACACCCATTATTGATTTCTTATATTTATTTATATAGTAATACCTTTATTTAAAAAAAGTTTTCATTTAATTTTAAACTATAACTTGGTATCTTAATTATAATTATGTAATAAATTCTTGTCAAAAACTAAATATATACGTTGACAATAAGAATTGCCTTAGTTTTTATTTTCACTTTTTATATTAACTACAGAAAAAATGAAACGTCATAAAATATACATTTTGTAAGGACTAAATATTATGAATAGAGAGTTTAATGATTTTTTTTAATAACTTACAATAATTAGTAGGTTAGATTTATTTAAAAATAAGTAATAATCAGTCAACCCAAATAACCATGTTTAGTTTTTTGATTTAATTTAAAAGTTATTGCTTGTAGACGTTTTTTAAATCAAAATTATTTCTAATTTTATTTTGTAAACATTTCCTAAACAAAATTTTGATTCGATAATTAATCGAGCTATGGTGTTTAATTAGCGATACCTTCAAATATATTCTTTAAAGAAAAAATTAAGTAAGCAACGTAAATTACCTATTTTCTAAAACGTGCTTAGTGTAATGATTCATTCTACAGTCCTTCTATAAGATAACCCCTGCTGAGACTACCTGCTGTTAGAATTGTAAATGATACCCTTAAGCGCGCTTCACAATGTGCAAACTTTTGTTTACAGAAATTGTGGTGTCCAAGTTTTAAATTTCATGAGTGTACATAATTAAATTTATTAAAAATGTTTAAAATAATTTTGAATGGAAATTGGTTTAAATGAGCAATATAAAAAATTGTGTCTAATTCTTTTTTAAAATTTGTTTCTGATAGAGGTATGTTGAATAAACGGTTGAAAAGAAAGTAGAACGCTGATAGTTTTTGTGAAAAATGGTGATTTGAAGAAAAAAGAATTGTTTGAACTGTAGTTGTAGGTTTTTTATAAATGTCAAAATTAATAGAATTATTTGAATGGATACAAATATACGTATCTAGAAATGGAAGACAATTGTTTTGAGAAATTTCTAAAGTGAAATTAATTCTGTGATGTTAATTATTTAAGTAATTTAGAAAAACATAAATTTCTGATGTAGAACCTTTGAAAATGCAAAGAATGTCATCAACGTATCTATTCCAGAATAAAATATTTTTATTAAAAATAGAATTTTTGGAAATAAAATTAACTTTTAAATAATTTATAAACAGTTCAGCTAAAATAGGTGAAAAGGAGAACCCATTGGTAGTCCTATTTCTTGTTTAAAAATTGATTGTTGAAAGTGAAAAATTCATTATTTAAACAAAATTTAAGTAATTTATCTATATCTGAAACTATCAAGTTAGGCAATTCACTATCATGTAAATAATTGGATATAAAGGGAATGGTTTCTTCTGGTGGTATTGAAGGATAGAGGTTAACGATGTCAAAAGATATTAAAGTTAAAGATTTTTGTTGTTCTAATTTTAATTTAGATAAGTTTTCTACTAATTTAATTGTGTTTTTGATAGAATAAGATGGTTTGAAATTAATTTCTTTTGATATAAAGTGAGATAGAAATTTAGTAATAAAGTATGTTGGTGAAGATTTGTAATTAACTATTGGCCTAATAGAATGGTTGGTTTTATGTATTTTATTTAATTAACTCCAGTTTTAAACATTTTACATATCTAGTTTATATATATATATATATTTTAAAAACCTTTTATTACAAACCAATTATGTTTTTCTAAATTTCCATGTAAACCAATTGTCATATTTAACGTTTGTAAATTAATTTTTCACAACTTCTGAAGATTACTCACGATATATTTTTGAGTTAAAACTAGTTATAATAAATAATAAATAAATAAATAATATTGAATTGCTTAAAGCGTAAATAGTTTATATTTATAAGTTATTGTATAATATTAAACAAGCATTCAATTACTGAATACGTAAAGAGTAACTAAAGGCACTATGACTATTGCAATTCAAAAGGTCATTGCCATTTTACAAATATTTTAAAACAAAATAATTAAAATGGTTTTTATGAAGCATTATATTTTTGTCGTAAATCAAGTAAAAATTGTTTTAAAAATAGAATAGGATGTAATTAAAATTATTAAACACAAAAACAGGAAGTCTACAGGAACTCTCTTAAAATAGCTTTTGTGATAATAATTATCACATTAGTTTTTGTTGATAATTTTACATGTTATATGAACGATACATTACCATTTTACGAATACTAAACTAGCATACATAGTTCGAGCTTGTAATATGTCAATAAATTGCAGCACATTACGCAAAAAATAATTGTTTAGACATCCATTACTTGCGTAACGGCTCACAAGAAAGCACATTGTAGATAAAATAAAGTAAGTGTTTATTTTTTTTTTATTTGACATTCAAATAATGTCTGATGGTTTTTTTTCAAGCACATTAAATCATCATCACAACCATTACCGTTTACTGTAGAAACTACATCAGTAACTGCACCTTAAATATTACAAATAAATATACAGGAAGAAATACATAAAAAGGTAACAAAACTATCAATTAATTAATTTGTAAATAAAATATTATAATTTACGTACACTAAGTATTAAAATTAGTTTTGTTTTCAGTATCAATTACCAAATCAATTACGAATTATCGTTTTATCTTCTATTAGCACTAATTTTGAAATTAATTTCTAAAACCATTGCAAAATATTTTCGTTTGGAACAAAAATTACTAAAAAGGATGCTGTTATATACGATTTCGGAAGATATAACAAAGAATATTGTCTAAAATTAGAAGAAATTTATGAAAAGGAATAAAATACTGTAAAACTTATGTAGTTGATAAAGTGTCGTATGTATAGTAAACGATTTTAAGTAAAATAGATGTTATTTATTGGTATAGAATGTTTTCCAATTTTTTTTTTTAGTTTTGATGATGATTTGAAATTGAATAATAGTAGAAATGAATTTGAATTTGATAAAATAACTAAATAAAACTTTGTTTTACTTTTACTTTTTAATCAATGTTATTACACAAGAGTTTAAAATTGATTGACACAATATTGACCATTATCATATTGTTTACGATAATAAGAACACATTCATATTTCTTTTGGTATCATATTTTGAGAATTTGGGTTTGACTTACTTTTAAAACAAAAAATTATATGAAATATTTATTCATTAATAATAATTTTAACAGTGCAATGCGAATTTTTAGTATTTACGTAAAAATTAATTACAACAAGGACAAGATGGAAATATGTCCCAAGGTTGCCAATACATCCCTCACACTTCGCCCTCGTGATATAAGAGGCAACTTATAGAAACATTTTATTTATATTGCCCTAGTTGTAATAATAAATATAAAATTTTAAGTGACAACAGTTTTATAATAATAAATATAGCTAGAGTGACGCTCTAGAACAGAATTATGCGAGTTCAAAGTGGACCACTACATTTCAGAGATTTCTGTTTTTCATTTACTTTCGAGTGCCGATAGATGGCTTCACCATCTAGCCTTCTCATTGGTTTCCTATTGGATTTCAGTAACGATTTCTCGAAATCACAACACATAACAACACGTTTTGTCGCACGAAGACAAAGTTTGCGGACCGACGGAAGGGTGATCTGCAATTGTCGGAGTGCGACAAAAAGTAGTTGTGACACGTGTTTTTTATACTATTTTTTGTATTTCGCAAAATTTACTTCAAGAAATAAATGTTAATATATGATCTAGTGTTTTTTTGGTTTAAAGCTATGTTGGTAGAGTAGTTGATATCCTAATAAAGTTTGCAACAAATGCTGTTAAAAGTTTGCTATCTTCAAAATAATGTGTTGAGATTTTTAATCACAGTTTAATTCACGAGTTAGTTACAAAACTTTTCAGTCGACCGTACTTTGTAATTTTAATAAAATTATATACTCTAATAATTCTAGAGAAGAAATGCTATTGTGAACGCACCACAAACACAAATTTATAACCTAACTTCATCCTTTCTACTTTTTTGTGAGAGCTTCGTCTTTTATTTCCAACAGTATTTTAATATAAGCTCACCAAGTTGATGGAAAATTAAATTACTCAATTTCGATTGTTTTGTCGAAATAAAATAGTTTTCATCACAGTAAAACAAGAAGACTAAATTTTTTTGTGGGAACGGATTGGTGCTTAATCAATATAATGGTCCACCTACAAAGACAACACCAAAAGCGTTTGACAATGTTTGATATATCATGGATGTAACTTAAGCACATCTCGAACAAGTTGAACTTTATATAATGACTTGTCGCATCATACCGAAGAAAGATATTTATATCCTTACTGTGTGCAAGCAGTTTACCAACTTATTGAGACAATTATCCTGCTTATATTCAATACTGTCAATGGCTTTGCAACACTTTTATCAGAGACATATTTGCTTAAGACTCCTTATCGATGAAGTTTGGTTTTACATTTACCGTTCTATCATTTTACAAAACATGTGCATGTAGAGTTTAGAAAAAACATTTTATTAAAGTGGTTTCGCTACACCTCCAAAAGATCTTTTCAAGAGTCGGAATGTTTACTTTTTATAGTTTTGATTTTTTCTTACAGCCTTACTTAAAGAATCTAACTTTTGAACAATGAGTAAATAATATTGAAGAACTACGTGAGAGAATAGTTTGTAAAATAGATGTCCTGAACACCCTTAACATCTTATTAAACGTTATCATTGGAATGTTGCATACAGTACAAAAATGTCTTAAAAATCACTGTGAACAAATTCAAGATTTATTACAATTGTAGATTAATGTCGATTTGTTATTATTAAAATTTGCTTTGCTACAAATTACGACAGATTTTTTATTTATACTTTTATGTTGTAATTGATTGAAGATAAAACGGCAATATGTATGTACGAGGATGTATTGATATTTAGTTAGCCTAGACCAGTTCCTTGCATAAACAAAATATTGCGTTATCATAGCAACGAACAATAACTTATTAGAAGTGTCAGTGTAAAGTTTGACGTCAAAAAAGTAAACCAGAGTCACGCAATAAATTAAATGAAAAAAGATGTCCACCGAAATTGTGAAAATCGAAAAATTGGAGTATCGAGCCATCATCAAGTACCTGTATTTAAAAGGGTTAAGAGGTAAGCAGATTTACGAAGATATGCTTAATACCCTTGGTAATCAATGTCCTTCGTATGCGACCGTCAAAAATTGGAATGCAAGCTTCAAAAGAGGTAAATTTTCCATTGAAGATGATGACCGATTGGGAAGGCCAGTTTCTGTGTCAGTCCCCGAAAATATCGATGCAGTTCATTACATGATTTTATCAGACCGTCGAATTGGGTTAAAACGGATATCTGAATATGGTTCACGTCAATTTGGACATGAGAAAAATTGCTGCAAAATGGATCCCCAAATGTTTGAATGTTGACCAAAAGCGTGCAAGGTAGAAGCATCGCGTTCGACCTGTGCTCGATTTGAAAACGATGTAGACTTTTCTACGATCCAGAAACAAAGCAACAATCGATGGAATGGCGACACTCTGGTTCTCCAAGACCTAAGAATTGATTTTTTGGATAAGGGTAGAACAATAACTGGAGATTACTATTCGACATTACTGACCACTCTACGGGAAAATATTAAAGAGAAAAAACGCGGAAAGCTATCCAAAGGTGTTTTGTTTTTGCAGGACAACGCCCCTGCACACAAATCTCATGTTGCCATGCAAAAAATTCGTGATTTAGGGTTTGAATTACTAGAACACTCCCTTATTCACCCGATTTGGCTCCGTCCGACTATGACCTCTTTCCTCAACTAAAAAAAAGTTTAAAAGGTCGTACATTTTCTTCCAACAAGGAGGTAATAGAAGCTGTGGAGGTCTGGTTTGCAGAGCAAAAAGAAACATTTTTTTTGAAAGGTCCAGAGACGTTGCAGGTTCGCTGTAATAAATGTATCCAATTAAGAGGAGAATATGTTGAGTAATAAAATATTTTGACTTTGAAATTTTGTTTGGTTCTATAGTTGCAAAATAGAAAAAAATGTTTTTGGAGCATAATGTACGACGCGCGTGAAACGTTTTCTTTGGATGTTTCAAATCATTCTGTTACATAGAAGAAAATGAAAGAATACATTTTAGTGATTAAACATTGACTTTAATTAGAATCAGGTGGTAACAATCGACTTTTCTGTATCTTCCCGGTTAGATCTTTATTGCCGAAGAGCGTCACAGATTCAGATATGCGAAAATTTGTCGAAATTGATTAGTTACCAATTTATTGTTAATGAGCGCCACTGACTTCTAGCAAAAGAATGTGCCGTCGGTGGTGAGTCAGAACAAACCGACAGTTTAGTACCCTAGTTAAATTAAAGACAATAACATGTAGCACAAAGCAATTTATTAGTTAATTGTTAAACGATTAATTATCACAATCTTCGTTATCATTAGGTACAAAATTTCCTTAAAACGTATTCGCAATTAAACGACAGGTAACCGGCGAGGTTAACACGACGTACGACGAA
Organism: Abscondita cerata; assembly: GCA_030710515.1. Classification (NCBI taxonomy): domain Eukaryota; kingdom Metazoa; phylum Arthropoda; class Insecta; order Coleoptera; family Lampyridae; genus Abscondita; species Abscondita cerata. The sequence goes on along the minus strand of JALBCR010004303.1, from coordinate 190,368 downwards.
CTTAATTAATCTACGCGAACAGATACTACCAAAATAGCGGTACATTTGACAGTAAGCGCACAAAGCAGAAGTCGAAGCTGGTGTTGTTTTGCGAACAAAAGTAATCAGGTTTAAATATTAACTTTAAATACCTGAAAGTTGATGTAATCGACGGTGGTTTCAAAAATTAGGTGCGGTGTGGAGTCTGGTTTCACCCGCAGCTTAACATCCACGTGAACCAATTTATGCGGATTGTCTGTTGCTCCTCAAAAAATTCGGATAAATGCCTTAACTCTTGAGACAGCGGAGCGAAATAGTTTTACCATTACCACCACGAATATCAGCAAGCAAATGCATCGAAATAAACGTGATGTACCGAAACAGAGTGTAGTGATCTATCGGCTCTCACAAAGAACTTCAGCGAAAGCATAATTCGCGCGTAATTGCAAACAATTCACGTTACACCATAACATTAAAAACGTATTTCAAATTATCATTTTTTGGATTTCCATCGTTAACCCCGACCTTTAACCTTTCTCTTATATATTATACGAAGGTGTTTCGCTAACTACTTAGACTTCTTTCGGTGTAGAATCTGATTTGAATGACAAGTTGATTACCTGACTTTTAGTAGTATACCTTAAAATTTTGTTTATTTGTTTTAACTTTCCCGCCCAGATAAAGCCCCTTACGAATCCATTTTAATTGTATAATTAAAATAAACGCGTTCCCAATTTATTTATTTATTTTTTTCCTCATTTGATGCAGTATATTTCCATGAATACGTAAGAATCTTCATTTCTTGTTTGTTGTTTTGTTTCTTTTTCACTTAAATTTTAATAGTTTTTTTCTATTTCGCGTCGTTTACAAAGCTATAAGCGCACTCAAAGCGGTGCGTTAATAGAAATTCGAGTGCGTTTATAGCGCTGGTGTACTTATATTTTTTAATGTTGGTAACACTAACACTGAATGTCAGAAATCTACGTACAGTTTACTTAACCTTGATTTTTTCTTGGTCGATTATTTATTAATAAATACAAGTAAACAAACAAAACGATTTACTTTAATTATGTGACGAAAATGTACAATTATTATAAATATTAATAGTTACATTGGAGTTTTGCTGAGGATTAATGTTAACACCGGCACCAGGTAAAAGATTATGGGTCGATACGATATTGTGCTGAGAATTATTTATATTAGGAGCTGTGTGACAGTCGCTGGAAGCCGAGGAACATCCGGGCAAGTTAATATTGGTGGGCTCCGATGAAAGCATTTGAGAATGCGGAATAATGTTAAATCCGGGACCAGGTAAAATATTATGACTTGTTACGATATTTTGTTGAAAATTATTAGTAGGAGTGGTGTGACAATCGGTGGAAGCAGAGGAGGAACATCTAGGCAGGTTACTATTGGTGGGCTCTGATGAAAATATTTGAGAAACTTGAAGTTTGTTTTTCAAAGACGCGTCAATATAACTTTCTGCAACCGCAGAGGATTTCCATCCCCCGTGCAGCTTAATTGTTAGTAAATCCCCCCCCCCCAATCTGCCAATTGTGTGGCACTGGTTCTCCTAAAACAGTGCCCAGTGAAAAGTTCAGGGTTGGGCAATTTCAAGTATTTAGCGATATCCTTTGAAACTCTTCCCATGATGTTAATCCCAATTGGGCTGTTCACAGGGTGGGATGCTTTTATTTCACTTGAATGAACTTATGGCAACCCAATTATAAGAAATGCTTTGGTGTTTAAACGCAATATCGTTAATTTCTGGTGGAATTTTTAAATACTGTATAAATTTACATTCAAAGTTCCATAATCTGACAGTTTGTATTGCCAACCTCAAAATTAAAAAATATCGACATGAATTTTTATTTCAAAAATATATTTTATTTATTTTGTAAAAGAGGCGCAAAATAGAAAAAATATTGTATGCTACTCGCTTATAAGGCATTTTGTCGCACTTACTCTTGTGTCCTAAACCCGTGCGTGCGCCAAAATGCTTCTTATACGTATCATAATATACTATTTTACAACTTAAGGATCATCAGTACGTTTAGTATTGGGAATTTACATGTAAAATTTCCAATTTTTGGTTTGAGTTTTCTCTACGACCCGTGAACCAATTTTGACGTGTCATGTGTCAAAATCTAGGACTGAATGTGCTCTATCCGCTAATCACATTTTTGACAAAGGTCATCTAAATGACCTACTCGTACAATGGTCTTAAAAAATGACCAGATGTTGTTTGACAACCAAACAAATTTGTTAAATCAACAAATTTAAACAAGTAAACAAGAAATATTAAAACATTTGATAGATCATTTGTACACACGCTAATTGTAACCAATTCAAATTGACAATTAAAGTGTTTTGTGTTGGACAATTGAAGGTAAGAATCATTTTTATTTAATAGAATATTTAGTATGTATATAAACAAGGAATATCTGTAGGCTGCTACACTTTACAATTCTTATCACAAATAAAAAAAATTATTAAGATTTTTAAGAAATGTTACATCAATGTATGTACTTTTCTTATCCTTAACAATAACAAAGGAGGGGATCCGCATTTCACAGTAGGGACATATTCTACTTACAATTGTGGTGAGGCAAAGGTTTGCCAAAGTTTTTGAAATTTGATGTTGTAGAAATGAAAAACTACATCTAATTGTAAAAGGATAAGAAAAGTAGGTTACACACATTGATTGAACATTACTTAATTAATAATTTGTTATAAGAATTGCACGATGGATGTGCATCAGCCTACAGATTTTCGTTGTTTATACCGTGTGTCTCTGGCAAGACGCAACATTGGATTTTTACTACAGAAAAGATTTGATATGATCTACTATTGCTATGAAAATTCCGGATGTTTTATACTCAATACGTTACGGCATTTTGTTGAAGTTAGAAAGAGAGAGCAAGTGTAGAATGTCTAATCTTTCTTCAAATCTAAATATTATTCTTTAAGTTTGTAAAAACTAAGTACTTAGTATTTTACGAAAATTCTAATCAATGTTCAGTTGCTTTTATATTTTAATATAGCTATTGAAGCAAGCATAATGAAATACTTTTGCATAAAACCTGTTCGTATTGAATTTGAGGTTAAATGAGTCGTTTCTTTTCTTGTATTGTAGACCTGTGTGTAAACTATTAGACATAATACTTGCATCTTGCAAGAATATGCAGGTATTCTTAAGCTAAAAGTTTATTTTAAGTCAATACAGTTATTATTATGGATAAGACCACAGGTCTCTTCAGATAAACAGAAGTTAGTGTTCTAAGGACTTTATTTGGAATCATCGAAGTAAAGTATAATTCAAAATTGGAAGTGTTGTACATTTCTAGCTTCTTGATCTTAAACAATTATTTGAAACTCATGGAAATACTGAAGATTTTTAGAAAATGCCTAATTAAAGTTTTTAATGTAATGAATAATGAGAGAGTAAAGGTTTGTGCTTCAAATTATTTAATTTGCTATTTCTTTTGACTTTCTATTTCAGGTTTTACTAGAATCCAGGAGTCAACAAACAAGATTAGTATTTTAAAACCAACCAAGAACAATTGTAATAAATGTTGTAATTTCAAATACGGTTTTTTAATTAAAAGTGATTGTGGTTTTGAGTTTTAATTATATCGTATTAAAAATTCTTTTCTATAAATGTGTTAGTGGTCGTAAAAAGGACCGATTTGTTTGTGGATATACAGAAGTTAAAGGTAATATGTGTTACATGAGAAGTGCTTGGCTTATAGCAACTGGTTAAAATGCTGTCCATTTACTGCTGAACAGTGCCCCAAATAGAAGTTTCGTTGCACATTTACAATCATATTTGCTGGTATATTGAAGCAAACTTCCATAATTTTATCTTTTAAAGACTCAATTGCGTCGTGGGTTCTGTCGGTATAAACCTTCGAAGATATGTAAAGCCATAAAAAGAAGTCGTTGAGGGACAAGCCTGGTGATATTTGTGGCCAAGTAACTTCCAATCCAGGTTTTAGGAAGTGCTTCATTTGAAAGTTATTTTATTTGATTCGCATTATGTGCTGGACACCCATCATGCTGATACAAACCACATTGACATTCATCGGTGAAGCAAATATTCTTAACAAAATTCGTATCTTCATTAATGTTCACAAAATTCTTGCCTTTTGTCAGCATCGGCTTATGCTTTTTAAAATTTGATGAACTCGACACCTATTTACACCACAGTCGATGCTTAATTGTCGAATACTAATATTAGTGTTAAATTGCACAACACCGAGTACATTGATTTTTTTATCGTTCTCCATTTTCTGGTGTTGTTGAACCTGCTTCGAACGCTTGTGTATACTGCGGTTTCTCTACCGATCCGGAAAAAGTGCAGCAAACAAAACAGAAGTATTTCTGTAGCTTTCACTTCTGTATATCCACTTAACCATTTAAACTTTCTCAGGTATTGTATACACACTTATTTTCAAAATGAAATTAGAGAATATTACAGTAAGGAACACGCAATATATTAATATTCTTATTCTTATCCAAAAACTCATTATTTTGGAAATGCTTTGAAATTGTCACTCTGTGAAATAAATAATAAATGATTTCTTTTTACGAGTAAAGAAAGTGTTTTAAACGTGTTATTTATTCATATTCATCAACATATTATTTGGCGCCCGAACAGGGACTTGGTAATTTGGTGCAATTCTAATTGCAATCGAATATTCAAGTCATTCAATCAGATTTGGTAATTACAATTATGAAATTATAAAGCACATCGCAAGTCTAATTGCAAATTCACAATATTTGAAGAGACTTAATTGCGATCGAATTATTTGTTATTATGGTTGATTGTGATTATCAAACAACGAAGCGGAGTTTATCGTCTTTTTTAAATAATGCAAAGAAGCTGCAAGATACAGCAACTTTGAGTCACATCGAATCGTTAAATTTTGAAATTGACAAAACGATCGAACGGTTACATACATTGCTAACAAATTCAAGTCTGAACGTCACTCAAGAAATGGAAGATGAGTCGATACAGCACGCTTGGAAATCAAAATGGCCCTTATTAGTTGTTTAGATTCAATCAAAAATCATCAAGTTGAAAAGCAAAACAAAACTCAAAAATTCAACGATTGTGTGAAGTTGCTAAAAATCGATTTACCACGTTTTAATGGGAAAGTCGAGGATTAGATCACGTATCGCGACCTTTACAACTCCGCAGTTCACTTCAATCCAAGAATTAGTCAAGTTCAAAAATTTCCTGTTCATTTCATCCTCTCAGCATCCATTTTCTTTTCAGCACTCAAACCCGAGAAACTTATTAATCATTCGGATAATCTAATTATTCAAAATACAGTATTTGGATATGTAGTATGCAGTAAGGAAAGACCATATTTTGAAGACATTATAATTAATAACATTATTATTGACGCTGATCGAATAAATGATTGCCTATTTGAACACACAAAAAGAAGATTGCGAAAAACAATTTTTTGCCGGTGTACGACGTTTCCCTGATGGTCGCTTTTCTGTAAACATTCCTTTTCAAATGTCACTCAAAGTTCTTGGAAATTCGTATGATATTGCATTTCGTCGGTTTCTTAACTTAGAGAAACGTCTTCGTTCCGATAATGCTTTAAAAGTTGAATATTGCAAATGTATGCAAGAGTATGAGAATCTAAAATATATGTCATTTTTAAAAATCAATAAGACATCACTTATTGCTGGCAGTTATTATATAATTCCACATAATGGAATTTGGCAGGATGGACCTTCAAAAAAAAGTTACGAGTTGTTTTCGATGCTTCAGCAAAAACAACATCTGGAATATCTCTAAATGATATTCAGCATCCAGGTCCAACTTTGCAAACCAATATAGTTGACGTTTTGATTCGATTTCGATTACCAAGGTATGTTATGAGTGCCGATATTGAAAAAAATGTATCGGCAGATTATCATAAACCATAAAGATACTCCTTTCCAAATAATATTTTGGCGCAATTCGGAAGAGTTTACAATTTCATTGTATTGTTTGCCATATTTAGCTATCAGAGTTCTACATGAATTGGTACATCGAGAAAGCCACAATTTCCCGCAAGCTGCAAATATTATACTTAATAACAGATTTGTTGATGACTTGCTCTTTGATGCGGACTAATTGGAAGGATTGATATCTATCAGAGATAAATTAATCAATTTATTTGATCTCGGAAAATTTGTTTTGAAAAAATGGTCTTCAAATATTCTAAACGCAATTGAAAATATTCAGAAAAATCATCTCGTCAATCACTGATAATTCAATTTGTTTAAAACTCTCGGTTTAATTTGGTACACTCTTGATGATCAATTTGCATTTAATTCGAGTGAAACTGATATAAATTCTCGGAGAAAACGGGCTCTGCTATCAGATGTTTCTCGCATTTTCAATCTGCTTGGTCTAATAGCAACAGTAGTATTCCAACTTAAAGTATTGTTTCAGTTAACTTGGATACACAAAATTGATTGGGATCAAGAACTACCTGAGGACATTATAAACAAATGGATGTCATCTCGTCACGAATTAAAAACTTTGCATAGTATTCGAATTCCTCGACATGTTATAAATGGCAAAATTCAACTGCACGGATTCGCCGATGCATCATCAAAGGGCTTCGCAGCAGTACTGTATCTGCGATTAATAAGCAAAAATAAATGCTCGACTCATCTCATTTATGCAAAAACAAAATTAGCTCCAATCAAACAAATAAGCATACCTTGTTTAGAAGTGTGTGCCGCTCATTTACTGGCAAAAGTAACAAAATACGTTTTCGATTTGTTGCAATTGAATTCTGATCAAGTTTTTATGTGGTCAGATTTAACTATAGTTTTAGCATAATTGCATGATTTGCCTCGCCGGTGGTCAACGTTTGTAGGAAATCATACAGGTGAAATACGTTCACTCATTCTCAAAATTAAATAGCTACATGTTCCAACAAAAAAAAATCCCGCAGACATTGTTTCACGGGGTTGCAACGGCTCAGCTCTGATAGAAAATGAACTATGGTAGGAAATTTCCATCTCTGAACAGATTAATTCATTCAATTGCCTATGTTCTTAAAATCCAAGCTAGATTTAATTGTACTCTGAGAACGGTAGAATTAACGTTAAAGAAAAAAGTTTAAATTTTGTTAGAATTTATCATTCGGCAAATTTCAAAAACTTTATTTTGAAAAAGAGTATCATTTTTTACAAAATAACCAAGAAATTCCAATCAACAGTAATGTCGTTAAGTTGTCGCCCTTTTTCAATGAAAATGGTATGATCGCTGTTCGAGATCGTTTTCAATCAATCAAATATAAACCAATCTTAATTCCAAAAGGACATCTTTTTGATTTGTTGATTCTAAAAACACATAATGATACATATCACAGTGGTTTACAAATTACCATGTCATGGTTGCGACAATCTTATTAGATACTCGATTTAAAACGTTCTGCAAAGCGAATTATCAATCAATGTGTTCGAAGTAAGATACTAAATAGAATTACCTACAACCTACCTATGGGGCCTTTGCCAATCACCCGTTTTTTCATTAATAAAGTCTTTTCTCATACTGGTGTTGATTTTGTTGAACCATTTAAATTAAGAGCGTTTCATTCAAGAGGTAATTTAACTCAAAAAGAGTAGGTAGTTCTCTTTATTTGTTTAGCAAGTAAGGCTGTCCATTTAGAACTTATAATGAGTTTAAACACTGATTCTTTGATTCAGGGACTAAAGCGATTTGCAGCTCGCCATGGAAAATGTTCGAAATTATATTCTGATAATGGACGTAATTTTATCAGTTGTCATGAATTGATAAAAAACTTTCGGGATCATCTAAAAATAATGATTCTTTCATAAGATATTAAAACATATCTCACTGACTCCCTTATTGAATGGAATTTTATCCCAATTTATTCACTTCACTTCGGGGGAATCTGGGAGTCAAACATCAAAAGTTTTAAGTTGCATCTTTTAAGATCATTCATTGGTACAACTTTTACAATTGAAGGATTTTTAACAGCTTTTTGCAAAATTGAGAGAATCTTAAATGCACGTCCACTTTCTCCCGTGTCAATGAATTCAGATCTTGAACTTTTGACGCCGCATCACCTTATTTTTAGACATAAATCAAATTCAGTTTTTAAATCACATTTAATTAATAGCAATTATAAAACGCAATTCAGACATGTTTCAGAAAAAATAAAGTCATTTTGGTGCCGATGGCGAAATGATTACATTTCTCAATTATTTCCAAAATCAAGGTATGACAAAGCAACCAGAGCACCTGAATTGAACGATCTTGTGTTTATTAAGAGACCGACTAATCCACCGGGATTATGGAAATTTAGAGAAATTATAAAATTATTCCCTGGTCTTGATGGTCAATGTCGAGTAGTCGACGTACATACTTCCTAAGGAGTTAATCGTGAATCTTGTATAAATCTTGTTCCTATTGATATTAATGTATCAACGGGGGGAGTATGATTAGATATTTTCATATTTTAAGTATTCGGCAAAATTATCATTTGTTAAAAATTAAAATTAATCTACCAACTTTGGTAGACCAAATGTTAAAAACTGTAACACATATATACATTTAAGTGCAACTTAAGTGCTTCATGTTCACTATCTTAAAAGCACTCAAAAAACTTTTTTTTTCTAAATAACTCATTGATCTGCTATTTTTAGCAGATCGAATGTAAGAGACTACGCTACACAACTAAAGTTGAACTTTAACACATCTATAGATATAAGTGCTATTTAAATGCCTCATGTTTACTATCACAAAACTATCAATAGTTTCCCCGCGCTTGGGTTATATAACCTTACACTTATTTCAATTAATACAATCTTTACCATAATCTGCTAGATGCTTTTCTGATAAAAAAACAAAGTAGACATCTATTGCAGATGTAGATTTTATTTTGACGCTTAGTAAGTTGTGATTTTACCAAACACGATATATTACGAATCAGACAAAAATAATACTTAATAATGTGCTTACCGCTATTGTAAATAGTATCCGATTGATCACTCGTATAACTAGAAACACTGATACCTTCAACACATTCCATAGCATTTTTTTCACATTCTTCTTCTTCGTCGTCGTCGTCTTTTTCAACAATATATTTTTCCTGAACCATAAGTAGATTGACGGAATGATGTTTAGCTTCAGATGTTAAATAAGTAAGAGTTATTTTATATTTGCCGTCTTTTTTCAAACTCATGATATACACATTTATTGAAATATTGTTTTGACGCTCACACTGTGGAATTTTATACATTGGTTGTTAAATATTGTTGAAATTTAGTTCTTCTTGAAAATAAAGGTAGCTGGTTACATGATATGCGTTTACCTTATTGGGCAGTCGATATAAAATTTATTTTAAAATTTGTTTTCCATCTTTTACATAATAATATAAAGCATCGTCAGAAACCTTGGAAACAATTTTCAAAAAACGGTTTCAGGTATTTGTCCGATAAATAGCACTTGTTCTTAACCGGCAGCAAAATGAGCTTTGTACATGGATCTACTTTACACGACATGATTGTTTTTTCCCCAACAATTTTATTGTTTTTTTTGCTGTCTTGTAGTAAAGTCTTGTATGTTTTTAGAACTATTACAAAAGTTTCGTTTTGGACTTTTAGACCATAGTTAATATCTTGTTTGTGTAATTTAGATGCTAACCGAATGTTTGTATTTATTATATTAATAATTTTGTTTAATTTACGATTATTTCTTTAAACATTCTTTATTACACTGTAGACATGTTTAATGTTTTTTAAAATGTTATTTAACATCATTTTTCTCATAAAATTTTAATTAATTTTTAACGTTTTTTATTATATCTTTATGCTTATATTATCCACTACATATTGTTTGTTTATAGAAAAATTTATATTACACACAAACGCATACCAAAAAATATTCAGCGTTCAACGATGACTTTATTTAAACTGAAATAGATCTAGTGATATCACACTTGAGAGCTTTTTTCCATAGTGCTGCGAATCGTAATCACCCTCCCACTATTTGCAACTTCTTAAATAAACTTGTTAATAAATGCCGCGTAGAGTTTTTTGGCAAATAAGAGTAATTCTTATTAATATAAATTATAATTGCCCGACCAAATCTATTTTCTTGAGCTTTAATGTCTTGAATATTGTGATTACAAAAACAAAATTTAAATTAAAGGAGAAAGTAAGTGAAATATTTTGGTCAGAAAAGGATGAACTTGAGGATGCCTACAGAAACCTATTTGTAACGTATATAAGAAGCTTCGAGAAGCTGCTAAAAAATCAATGAAGGGGAATAGAAATAAGACGTGAAAAGGTTTCAGTATGAGCTTACGCAGAAGATGTGCTGATTCTGGCAACGGAACAGACACAGATAAAAAAAATAATAAAAAAATAAAGTAAAAAGGTGTTTAGATAAAAATGAGGTACTATTAAACGTAAGAAAAATAAGATAATATTTCAAAAAAAAGAGGGGAAAAAGAAAAAATGAAAATAAATAGAGAACAAATATAGCCAGTAAGTAAAAAAAAAGATTCTTAAATGAACAAACTGAGAAAAAAAAACAATGTATGATTAGCATGTTTTTTCCTAGTACAATAAAATCGTTATTTTGCCAGGACTCTTTTATCGATAGGTGGTTACTTTTAAGGGAAAATCAAGTTACGGTATATGTGGGTTGTTTTGCACCTTGATTTAAAGATGTTTGTTGGACTAGGACTAGGTCAAATAGTTTTGTTACAGGGTGCGAAAAGTCGTGTTATGTTTTTTTTAACAGTATCTACCTACCAAAATCTTCCATAAAAAGGTTCCAGATATTTCAGACTACCTCTGGCAAAATAAAGAAAAATAGAGAATAAAATAGTTTAGGTTAAGTGTGGAGAACAAATGAAAGAGTTTTTGGGCAAGAGTTAGAAAAAAAAAAGATAGATTTTTGAACAGTTGGTTAGTAGTATAATTTTGTATCAAAGAGAGATTTTACTGTTAAATAAATGGAGTCCGCTAGAAATGATTTAAGGAAAATATTGGAAGTGAAAACTAGGTTTATATAGGGCGAAACTCAACGAATTTTGATTAGAAGTTAAAGAAGACAAAATATAAGTAGATTTTTGAAATTACACAAATATAGTTGTTTTGGAAAACGTATAATGATATCCTATATGAAGCACTTTCCGTTATATTAAAAGTAGAGTCAATCTTTCTTATTTTAAATGAAAACTAGCATTTTTTGTTTCATTCTTGAATAATGTGGTAAATTCTAGACACAATTTGTGTACAATATACGAAGACAAAATTAACGATTGTTATTGAAATATTTTTATTAAAAAAATATTTTATTACTACAATCTACCAATTCTATAATACGTTTTTGCATAAGAAAAACCAAAGAAAATTATTTTTTTTGCGATTATGTAAGAAAACCTATGGTGGCTAGGTAAAAATTGTATTCATGTTACTCATAGCTCGATTGATATAGCCCATTTTAACGACACCAAGTTTATTAAAACCAAAAAAAACAACAACCACTTTGTTTTTAGAGATGGAGCAAAAAGCATTGAACATAAAAATTTAATTTGTCTCAGATTTAGAACAGCCATTCACTTAAACTATCGTTAATGCAAGAACATTTTTCAGACAACGGGTTTTAAAATGTGTTACAGGTTTGTTAATGTAGAACAAAAATAATAAGTTTTAATTACAGTTCAGAAAACCTAACCGTAGCTCAAATGTTGCAGAGTGGGTCGCGGGGTGATTTATACAAATGACTGCTTTTAGGTTGCAGAACATTCAAGAAAGAAACAAACAAACTTGTAAAACCAGAAACTTATAATTGACGAGATCGTTTTCTTAACATACAATTTGACACTATCAAGACAGTGTAGTGAATAACACACGTTATAAAAACAGTAGTAATCACAAGTATCAAATATCACAGAGAAACAATAGATCCTAATAAGCATAACGTCACTAGTTAATCTGTTAATCTGGTAATTGCTGTTTACATAAAACGTAAAGTTAACAACTAAAACTTAAATGCACGGTAGTTGACTATTAAAGTGTTCATTCAGTTAAACCAGTGTAAAATTATTTAAAATATTCGATTAAATAAAGTAAATATTAACAGATAACGTTCATCGAGGATCCTTTAACAAAAAGTTTTACATACCGAGTTTGAGTTATAAGGTTTCTTTATTAATTCACCACCAACAATAAATAAATAAAAAAGCTAGAGGAGGCGATACAAAATTTTACTTATCTGTTTGTTTTGTTGACGGTAGGCGGTTTCAAACTCCAGTGACAATTCCTTTTGGATTTGTTACTAATTTTGATGATCTAAAGGCTAACGGAGACCATACGGATCCGACGTCGATTCTAAATGCTGTTTACCGTTTCCACCATTCTCTTAAGAAAACGTCGTCGTTTAAGAGTAGATTCATTTTATTGCATTCTTCAAATTGTAGAACGAGATAATTCCAATAGAAAACTCTAGGTGAAAGTTCTAACGCTCTTTTATTGTTAATAAAGGACAAATACTTAAGTACTGCCGATATTAAGATGTTTTCGTATTAACAGGACACTTTCATTTGTCTTACCGACATAAACCAGGACAATTTACAACTTTATTCAAAAGAACAAAATTTTTTCTTTTACCTGAAGTATGAACCCACAAAACCATCTCTGACCGACCAACAGTAACAATCCTCCCTCCTTATATTTGAAAAGAAGAAAGAAACACCGCCACAAATTCAAGATTGCAATTACGCTCTCTAGTGGCCATTTTAAAAACTTGAAAATAAATTTTAGCATTTTCTCTTAACTGCTTTATTCATATAATTCTTTTACCGCAAGTCCATACGATGAGTTTTTGAGATACCACTACTTCTCGCTTATTTGCCTAACCTGGATTAGTAGTAATAATAAAAACGCTATTCTGTAAAATTCTGATCTCATATCTCATTAGACTGATCATTACAAAATTTCATCATGTTTTCAGTATTATAAAACTAGGTTTCATCAAAATTGCACCAGAAGTACAATTGAGCAAAGTCAGCCGGTAGGCCTCAAGACAAGATTTTATTTGTTTAGTTATCTACTAACTTGAATTCATTAAAATTATGAGCTATAAAACTGCATTTCTGTCTATTTAAATTTCTGACTTAAATAAATTAATTTCAAAGTAACAAAATAATAACAATAAATAAATTGAAACATTACATATCCTTCAACATTAATACTACTTCGTTGTAGTCATTAAACTTTTAATATCTTTGTTTTCGTTATATTAATTAAACCAACAAACCTTGGGTGACTGTGCTAATGAATATATTTATTCAATTATATTCAAATTGTATTTATATGATACTCTAAAATATAGAATATTTATTTATTATTATCGTTGTTAGTCGAAAGTTAATCTTTACACTTAGTGGACACTGTAGGCATAGCATTTTGTCAATATAGTCTAGTACATATTGTGGTACGGTGAGTAACTGTTACAATATCTATAATGTATTACGTTCATGGGATATTATTGTTTTTGTATCATTTATTGTTTCCGTAGGGTTATTTTTAAAGAAATATACTTGTAAAATTATAGACACTCATGTACCGGGTGACCAATTAAGAAGAGCACCCGACCATATCTCGTAAAGTAATTGTCGTAAAAAGACTTGGAGTAAAAATATTATATCGGCCAAGAGAAAATGTTGAAAATATTTGTAAGTTTTTAGAATAGCTGCCATGGAGCACAATCACAATCTTGAATTTTAAATCCCTTTTACGAAAAATATTATTATAGATAGACACTATTTTAAAGCTCAGATAAATTTGCTGTTAAATTCTTTTAACTCTATTCTTAACGAAAGTTACTTTTTGAGATATAGCCGAGTGCCCTTCTTAATTGGCTACCCGGGCAATTTAAAAAAACCAGTAGAAAAGCCACGGATTATTTTGAAAGATTAGTACCTCAAGATCATATGAAATGAGTTTTTTGCAACTTTTCATGTTTTTAAATCCATAAAAAAATTTATTTGGTCGATTTAGAAAATGTTTATGGGGATTGATAACTTTTAAATTATATTTGATAGTAACAGAATATAGAAGACTGTTCCGCCATAAATACTAACCAAAATATTTTCGTGCTAACAAATTTCAGGAATTGTGATCTTGCGTTACTTGATGAATCTATACTAGAAATTCAAATGGTAGAAAATTGCAAAAACTTCAATAATGAACATAAACAGAGGGTTGAAAAATAAAATAAGATACTATAACACAATACAAGGTGTCTATCTATAAATTGACACATTTTAACAACTTATAACTCGAGAACAGAAAAAGATATAGACAGCCAGTTTTCACTAAACTTAAACATAAATATATTTCAAGTTTCTGTTGACATTGTTGCCACATGTAATTTTTTTATGGAATACGAATAAAAAGGCTTTTGATCATGTACAAGTTAACTTAATTTATGCGACTTAATAAGGGTACAAACACAAAAAAAATTAATAAAAGTTAACTTAAAATCTAACAGGAAATATTATGACTTGTCACAAAAATTTATAAAAGTAACTTATCAATTACGTGATCATGTCAATTCGTTTATAAATCACCCAAAAGGGCAAATCGAATATGTGTTGACAGTATAGGAGCTGGTCGTAGACTGACTATCTAGTTTCAGTTTCATACATGTTTATTCGTTACTTCAATTTCTACAATTTTTTCAGAGTTTTCTCGTCCGTTTATTTCCGATCCTCAGGGCTGACAATTTATTCTAACTTAACCTAAAATGACATACTTTGGCCTCTTGTGCCTTGGTATGTCATCTACATAACATACTTTGGCCTCTTGCGATGACCGCATGAAGAGTAGTCGTAGATTGGCATGCGAAGTCTGCTATTTTGGGGATTTAAAGTTTGTGATGAAGACGATCGTTGCAAAAAAACCAGGGGGCGTCTGCGATAATGCGGAAAATTTTGTTTTTAAGAACTTGCAATTTCGTTGTGTGAGTTTTGGCAGCATAGAACCAGGTTTCTGCTGCGTACATCATGGAGGGGCTGATTACCATTTTATAGATGAGTAGCTTGTTGTTGATGCTGAGTTGGCTGTTGCGACATAACATCGGGTAGAAATTTGTCAATATCACGTTGACGGTAGTCAGTTTCTGCCTTTTCCCAAGCAACTTCTTGTCTAGAGTCAGGCCGAGGTATTTTACCCCGTTTACCCAAGGGACGTCGTCGTCGCCGTTGATGTGCAGTCATTGTGCGCGGCTCGATTCTTCTCCGGTTGAAGAGAACCGCCGCGCTTTTGGAAGCGTTGACTTTGATCAGCCAATCTTCGTACCAGGTACCTAGGGAATCCAGCACGAGTTGAAGATTTTGCTCAGCTTGTGTAGTGGACCGTGATGTTGCCAAGACAGCGGTTTTGTCGGCGTAGAACGCGTATGTTAACCCGTTGATCTTTGGGATATCGGCTGTGAAGATGTTATACAGTAGTTGTTGGGCTGCTCACAAAGAACCAGATAACAGGCTTATCTTGGGTTGTGTCCTTGACCAGACGGAGGTTCCAAGGTAGGCTGAAATTCCAACGTTGGTGAAAATACCAGACCCACTTCGTTATTTTATAATTTTCGGATTATTATCATTGCCAGCATAACCATAACTAAAGATCCATTGATTAATAGAAAACGGAGTACCTCTGAAATGACCAACAGAAGAAACCAAAGAGGAAAACAAAAAAAGTGCACAGGAACAGCAGTCAAAGACTTATTCCCTAATTTAAATAGGATAATTTTACCTCAATTGATACTACAAAGCACATGTCTAATTGTTCAATTTTTAGACCTTTTTCATGTACACCTATTCACGACGCTCAACAAATAGGAAGTAAGGTATATCTTTTGCGAGCAAATGAATATAAATTATCGGAACTGGCTATTTTAAATAACTAAACCCCCAGAAGATGTTTTAATACATAAATTTATATTCAAACGCATGAGTGTAAACCCGGCTGTCTATACGGTAGGGAGAAATTAGTCTATAAATCAATTATTTGCGAAATAATACCGTCACAAACAAGCGGAATGGCCGAAGCGTTGGCAGCGGTAGCATTGCCCGATGTCACTTCTTGGGTGCGGTGCTTCTACGTGGATTTGAACTATTCCGCTTTTAGTGAGTTCGTAAATAGATTTTGCTCGCGGGTTCCTCTTCAGTTGTACCAGGAGTAATAAAATGCACTAAATTGTACTAACATTTCTCCAAAAAAGGTGAAAATCTTCAGTCTTAAACAAGATGTAACTAAAACAAAATTAATGGATTCTGTCAATGAACAAATTTTCTATTTATCAAAAATGATAATAACGCAAATAATACAGTAAAAATGAGAATTTTTATACCAAACGAGCACACAAACCCAAATTGACGGTTAAGGACGCAAATTGAAGCTGTGAAAACAAAATTCCAACGGCAGCAAATGTATTTTAACAATGTAAATCGCAAATAAAACGACGGAAGGTCACAATATACTACGCAATTTTTTTGATAGTAATAACGATATAAATAAATGCTTTAATAATGACTTTTTTAAATTTAAGGAAAAACAAGATGACTATCGGTTTTAATAATAATAGTGTTATTTAAAAATTCACTCAGTATACAGACAATGCATAAATTACTAAAACAAAAACTACATATTTGCCTTTCAAATTAGTTCTCGCAAAATAGAATTTAATAAGAAATTTCAAGATTTAAAACCTCTTGTTAACTTCAATCAAAATAATTGTGGTACTATTTTTTTAAATGGAAACTTGTAAAGTGTTCAGTATTTATTTTCTAAATGTTAATTGGCGTTTCGTGTAAGTGTTATTAATTTTATTTTTCCACTACTAACATTAGTAATGACCGTTATTGACCGGGTAGGCTGTTAAATCGAGAAATTGTTTTTGTTTACCTCCTGCCAGACGCCTTTAACGATAAATTTTGTTCAATTGTTGATAGTCAAAGCAAAGTAGATTATAAAATTAAAATATGTATTTAATTAGTAAATTAAGCGAACGTAAATTTAGGCAACCAACTATACTTCAGAGAACAAAACAAAAGTATATGCGTTCCGAATAAATACATTACAAAAAAATGAACAGAAGTATAACAAGAAAAGCTTAACCTAAATTAACTTGTTGTTTTATCTTCAACATAGTAATTAATTGTGCAGTTATTATAAGTCACATTAACGACTCCTGTTGTAGCAGGACTTGTTAAACTTTCCACTAGTAGATATATTAATTTCCCTGTTCTGAATTAGTACATCAGGTGTAACATTGGTAGGGACCACAGAAACTGAACCACAGTAACTCAACTGTAGGATGGTCCCGGAACATCAAACTGAGGTATTGAAATAGTATTCGAATCCGGAATATGGATTTCTTTGTTGAATAAGTACGTCAAGAATTGGTAAATCGGGAATAACTTATGTCGGAATTGCAGTAACTGACCTGTTGAATGGTCCGGGATACTCATTAGTACAGTAAATATAGCATCTTTCAAGGGTGTAACGTAGAACAAATTAGAGACAAGCTACTTTTTTTTTTTAATGTGTAGGGAAGAACCTCCAGATTAACATACTGAAAGTCCCATTCGATCCCACTATGACAAATATGAAAAAAATGTCCGCCATCTTGTTTTTTTTCTATTTTTATAGAATAACTTTTCTATTTTTGTATTTTCAGAAAAATATGTAGATACTTAATTTTTAGAGCTTAAAGAAACACATTTTTTTTGGTAGCAAAATGAAAATTTTAACACAAAAAATAAAAAAGTTACAGGTTTTTAAAATAATTGTACATTAAATACTGTTGTAAATATAGCAGCTTATAAGGTGGTGACCTAAAACAAATTAGAGACAGGCTAGTTTTAACTAATATTGATATACAGTCACTTATATACTAAAAGTCCCGTTTGGTAAATCTAGGGCAAATAAGAAAAAAATGGCAGTCATCTTCGATTTTTTTGTTATTTATAATATCTCAGTAAATTAAATTTCAATGCAAAAACACATAAAGTACTCTTTTGTTCAGAAATGAAAATATATACGAAGTTATCAAATTTAAGTGCATATTAATGTATATAAATCATTTTCTAGTTGTTATTTGTTAATATGTTAAACATACCAAAGAAAATTGGCTACACCACTGTGTGTGTAACCAAGGCAACGAGACGCGACTTTAACTTGTCGCAACAAGTGAGTTACTATGAAACTAATAGTTTAGTCTTATAGATCACTTGTAAGCGAAAATACGTGTGAATTTGTGATTGCTGTGTTATTGAGCGTGTTTTTAATAAATTTATGTCTGTTATTAAAATGGAGAAAACCAAATGTGCAATATGCAGTGAAGAAGGTACTTCTAAGACCTTAGTGGTGGTAGGCAAAAAGGTTTTCCAACGCTTGTAAACGCCAGCAAACTTCGCAATGACTACAAATGGCAAATATTTGAATCTGTAAGTTGTTTAACAGTACACAAAGATTGCAGAAAGAAATACACTCATCCATCAAACATTAAAAATCGCAAAGAAATTGTGATAATGCACCTGAGGCTCCACAATGCTCAAAATCAGTGCTGCGATCCGCTTTAAACCAATCTTTTGATTTTAAAAGTCACTGTTTATTTTGCTCTGAGGTATTAAATGCAAAGCAGGATCATTTTCGCGTAGTTTCTACAATTGATTTTAAAACATCGGTATCCGAACAAGCTTGTGAAAGAAATGATGATTGGGGAAGGGCCGTTTATAAAAGAATATGCACGGAAAATGATCTTGTCGCAGCTGAAGCACGGTACCATGTGTCTTGCTACTGGAGATTTAAAAAACACCACCCAACAAAAACCTGGAAGGCCAATAAATAATATGGTGCAGACGGCATTCGAAAACGTTTGTTTAGATATTGAAAATGATTTTGAAAACTGCCAATTTTCCTTTAAAGAAATATTTGAAAAGTTAGTCCATGCCTTACCTCCACAAACAGAGCCTTGGTCTGAAAAATATTTGAAGAACAAAATAATTGAAAAGTATGGAAATAATGTAGTCATTTCAGATATAACGGGTAAAAATAGCGTGTTTTGTTTTCGCGACAACTGTGAAAAATTTTTAGTGATGAATGGAGCAAACAAAAAAGTGTGCCAGCCCAAGAAGAACGTGCAAGAATTTTAAAAACTGCAGCACAAATTTTGAGAGACGATATTAGATCTATGGTATGTAAAACCGAGGAATACCCTTCTCTTGATGAAATTAAAACAGGTGGACAAGACGCGGTTCCTGAATCATTGAATGCGTTCCTGAATGAGTTAATTCTTAATAATAAGAAAAAATCTTCAGCATATCAAACAAAAATGACAGCCTTACAGAACTTTATTATTTTATTAGTAAGAGTTAAATCATTCGTTTCGCCTGTAATGTTTGGATTAGGTGTACAGCTACACAGAAAATTTGGCTCAAAATATTTAATTGATTTACTTTCGGCTCTTGGAGATTGTGTTTCCTATTCTGAGTGTTTACAATTTGAAAATTCAGCTACACAAGACTACACAGATAAAATATCAAATGGATGTCTTCTTCAGTTTGTGTTTGATAATGTAGACTTTAACATTAGAACTTTAGATGGACTTGGAACATTTCATGCAATGGGAGGGATAATCTGTGTTTCACCTGACAATGTTCAAAGTTCCACCAGTATTCCTAGAAGAAGAGGACAATTTTCAGCAAATAAAATAGGAACGTTTGGACATATTCCCATACAGGTAAATAAAATAAACATAAACTTTTTTTCAAATTCTTTTTCCTTTTGGAATACACAATTATATATATTTTTAAAGGGTATAGATTTTATCAATGTTTTTTATTGGCATGACCCTTACCATATTTTTATCTATTTCTTCCAGACCTACAACCGAACATCAAAACTTGGGCTAAGTAAAATAACAATGAAGCCTTTACAAATTGATATAAATATACCCGGTGAAAAACTAGCATTTGCCTTGGAAACTCTTTGGATTACTAAAAAGTTTCTACAAGTTCTTTAAATCCTTCCTGGAGTGGTTACATGTCAACAGTAGAATATGATGGCTTGAAAAAAAACAGCAATATATTACCCCTGCCATTTATAAACCTCGATCCAAGCAATATGAGTACGATTTATACGTCGCTATTATTTGCTGCAGAAAAATGTAAGAAGTACGGGAAAACTTGCATAACAACATTTGACCAACCACTGTTTTTAAAGGCAGTTGATATTGTGGAATCCTCTAGCTCAAATTACATTTTATCCTCAGTAGTAGTTCGGCTGGGAGGTTTTCACACGCTTATGTCCTTTTTGGGTAATCTTGGACACTTAATGAGTGACACTGGGATCGAGGAATTATGGCAGACTGTTTATGCAAAACATACCATTACACACATGATATCTGGACATGCTTATGCCAGATCACTTCGGGCACATTTTTTATCTCATCAGGCTCTAAGCACACTAATTTTTAAAAATCTTTCATTGGACGAAGCTGAAAATGAAACCTTAAGAAATCTTTATGAAAATCTTGTAACTGAAGAGGTAAAAAATAACGAGACTTTGGCAAACATTTCGGAAAATTGGCTCAAAAAAATCGACGAAATCAAGAATAAAAGTAGAACAGCAGAACTATGGATACTTTACTGGAAAATGGTTTTTCTAATAAAATTGTACGTACGAGCTGAAAGAGAAGGTAATTGGTCACTCCATCTGGACTGTACCAAACGTATGATTCCAATTTTTACGCCGCGGGCCACAATAATTATGCTAAATCTGCTCATTTATATGTTTTGCAAATGGAAAAGTTAAAAATGCTTGCTTCAGATGAATATAACAAATTTGTTGTTCAAGGAATGTTTGCCATAAAAAGAACTGAAGAGTTTTGGTGTGGAACATGGACCGACATGGTTATAGAACAGCACTTGATGAGGTCAATAAAAACACAAGGAGGTTTAACGCAAGGAAGAGGTTTTAAAGAAGCTACGGTAGCACGGTGGATAGCTAGTATGGCGCCATGTAGTTCTGAATTAAATATGCTTGAAGAATTTTCGGGTGTTAAGTCTTGCTCGTCAGAACAACATGTTGAACTCAGACATTCTCGACAACAACGCGATGAAAGGGATTTCAACAAGTTTTTAGAATGGTTAGAAACTTACAATCCTTTTACGTGTAAACAGTTTATATCTCTGTATTCTCAAGTTCTGGCACATGATACCGTAAATTGTGATAAGGCACAATTGGTAGGTGAAAGAATATTAAAAGAAAATTTTGGAAAGAAGTGCACAGAAATTAAGTGTCTGAAAAAAATCAGGTTATCACATTTGCTCAAATAAACAACACAGTTACTGTTAATAAACGTGAAGTGGTTATAAACCCAATGCAGCTTTTTAACCGAATTGTATGTTCCAATAAGTCTCCTGAAGAACTCAAACAATGTTTCACTTTTGAGCTAGCTCCATATCCTCCCTCAATGTTTAAGGATGGTCAATTAAGAAGTGGTACAAAATCACAACTGTTAAAAGAATTTGATTCTATCTCGCCACCAGAACAACATCCGCCTGAGAACACTGTGTATGTTTTAGACGGTGGACTACTTCTACATAAAGTAGTTTGGCAAAATCCAGCCACCTATAGGGACATATGTACACAATACATAAGTTACGCAATACATTGTTATGGTACAAACTGCGTTGTCGTTTTTGATGGATATGACGAAACACATTTTTCGACTAAAGGTCAGCTGCACAAATTACGTTCAAAGCAAAGTCATAGTGTTGATAACATCAATCTAGATACCATAATACCTTGCACGTAGGAAAATTTTTTAAGAAATAGTGAAAACAAGAAAAAAATTATAAACCTGCTTAAGACATTTTTTTATGAAAAAGGAGTAACTATTTATCAGGCTGAAAGAGATGCGGATGTTCTAGTTTGCTTGACAGCTCTAGAATTATGCTCTAAACATAAGTTTGTGACTCTTGTTTCGGAAGATACCGACATAATGGTTTTGGCACTACACTATTGTAACCAAAGCAATTTGTATTTGCTTCGTCCTGGCAAATCTGGTACAAATAATAGATATACAAATGTATCAAAATTACAAAATTGCCTTGGTCCAGTTAAAGACAAAATTTTGTTTTTGCACGCAGTTTCAGGATGCGGCACAACATCGTTTCTCTTCAGCAAAAGCAAGAAGGCATGTCTGTCTACTTTAAGGAAAAATCCTCAATTGTTCGAAGCACTAACTTCATTTTATACCAAAGACACGTTAAAACCAGATATTTTCAAAGCCGGCATCGAGTTTCTACTAAAATTATATAATGCCAAAAATATTAGAAGTTTAAACGAACTTCGGTAATTTATGTATCATAGAATAACTTCAAGGCAGGTACTGTCAAGTCAATTTAATCTAGCTATGTTGCCTCCTACTGAAAAGTCTGCAGAATTACATTTACTAAGAGTATATTACCAGGTAAATCAACGAAACTCATGTAAAAATGAACACTTTACTTTATTTATGAATTTTTAAGGTTCAAGAATGGCTTTGTAATCATATGGATCCTACGGCATGGGGTTGGATAAAAAGTCCCAATAGTGACCTAATTCCCGTCAAGACAAAGGAACAAATAGCACCCCCAGATCTAGTGAAACAAGTGTTTTGTAATTGCAAAGAAAGTGCGTGTGGACGGAATTGTTCTTGTAAAAAGTTGGGCATTAGGTGTTCTCCAAAGTGTGGTCAATGTTACGGAATTACTTGTACTAATGCTATATTTGAAGTGGAAGACGAAGAAATAACAGAGTTTTTGTGATTTTTTTTTATATAATTAATGAGTTAAATTTATTTATAAAAGTCAAAATATGTTTATAAGTCATTTTCAATGGAAAAATTCAATTTATTTTTAATGTACAATTATTTTAAAAGTTTGAAACTTTTTTATTTTTAGAGCAAAATTTGATTTTTTGATATCAAAAGATGCGTATTTTTAAGCTCTAAAATTTAGGTATCTGCATAATTTCTGGTAAAAATAGAAATAAAAAAGTTATTCTACAAAAATTTAAAAAAACAAGATGGCGGACATTTTTTCATATTTGCCGTAGTGGGATCGATTGAGACTTTTAGTATATTAATCGGGAGGTTTATCCCTACACATTAAAATAAAAAGTAGCTTGTCTCTAATTTGTTCTACCCCAAGATGCAGTTTGCCTGTACTACATGTTGACAAGTAGTTGTAGGGTTAATTTCTATCAATAAAGAGATGTTATTAAAAGTTTAAATTTTTTACTTGAATTGGCATCAAATTTACTAAAATATTATTCAAATTATTAAACATAAAGCGTAATTCAAAACTTTTTCATCAAACGTTGCCATGAACGACAAAGCAAGATATAACAGGTGTATCTTAGCTTAGCTTGTACATTTGTCAATTCTGACAGATTTAATTTCAATTTTTTTTAATTAATAATTCAGATGTCTTCAATAGTTTAATAGTACTTTGGTTGGTCCAACACATCCAGTTTTATGTATTTAGAATAGACGTACGTGAATTTTTTCGTGGTCCACTTTAATGAAAAAATTTTTGAATCACGCATT
This sequence comes from Abscondita cerata, assembly GCA_030710515.1. NCBI lineage: Eukaryota > Metazoa > Arthropoda > Insecta > Coleoptera > Lampyridae > Abscondita > Abscondita cerata. The sequence continues at coordinate 166,727 of JALBCR010004303.1, read as the reverse complement.
ACCTACATATTAGTTATTATTACCCACTTAACGATATTAAAACCATTTCAGTACGTTTTAATTTGTAACAATAAATGAATTTAGTTGTTGACATTAATAACAAGAATTACTAGTGTTCAATAATCATCTTGTTTGAATCAATCTTTTATAATAAATAAATATTTATGGTGATCCAGAAAAGAATCGATTGGGATAGTATCCTTAAAAGAATGTTCAAAATGCTGTCCGTTTTGTACTAGACAGTAGCATAGCATTATTGTAAAACTGCATACGAACGTTTGCTTGTAATTGTTTTGTATGTAGATACAAAAAATTAGAAATTACGTTTAGTGATTAGTGAAGCATTTGAACAATAAAACAAAACGTAAGGCGGCTGCTACAAGCGTCGAAAAACAATGGTACATCAGAAAACATTTTGTACTTTGTGTCAAGATTTCCTTGTTTGTTTCTTTAATAATTTTTTAAGTTTTGCGATTAGTTTGTTATACATTTGTATAAATAATTGGGAATTTAACATTGAAGCAGCGAATATTTGTTATTCGTTTGCATTTTAGTGGAAGTAGTTGCCGTGAAGTACAACAGAATTTTCTAGGAATGCTTGAAAGTACCGAGTTATTTGACGTTTCAAAGAATTATAGATACGTTTATAACAACTGGGTCTGTTAGAATACGTAGTGATGATATTCCCAAACCACCGCTGTAGTTGGAATTGAGAAACACCGAAGTTGTCCTAGCTGCAGTTTCTGTTACAAATAAAACATCAGTGCGTTCTATTCAGGTAGAAACGGGGGTTTCGAAATCAAAGGTACACGCATTCTTCGAAAACAATGATACCACCCCTACAAACTTCGAAGATGCCAGGAGTTGCGAGCTGGCGATGATAACTCCAGAGTAGAGTTTCCGAAGTAATGACCTGCAACAACAACAGGGATTTCTTGAGAAACGTTGTTTTCACTGATGAGAGCACATTCACTTTGCACAATAAACCTAACAGTCAAAACTGCAGAATCTGGGCGCGTGAAAACCCTAACATGGCGGTGGCGGTGCGAACCCAGTATCTTTTAAAGGTGAATGTGCGGGCTGGATTGTTCCGCGACAGAATTCTCGGTCCTTTTTTTATCGAAGGCAATCTTAACAGAATGTCCTACTTAGAATTGCTTCAGAACAGAGTAGTACCCAGCATTACGAGAAACAGTGGAAGATCTGCAACAAGAAGTTTGGTTTCAACAGGATGGCTGTCCAGCACACAACTCAGTGATAGTTCGACAGTATTTAGCAAATACCTTCCATGGTGTTATTGGTTTACGGGGACAAATTCAGTGGCCGCCGATCTCCTGATCTGGCACCTTGTGATTTTTTCCTGTGGGGTCATCTTAAAAACAGGATTTATCAAAACCGACCCAATTCGTTAGACGATTTGAAGATTGCAATCCGCGAAGAATGTCAGCAAATCAATGCTCGACCGTTATCAAATGTGCGTCGGGAGTTTTAAAATAGGCTGGGTTACTGTTTGGTACAAAATGGAGGCATTTTTGAACATTTGCTTTAAGCAAACCATTATAATTGGTTCTTTTCAGAACCACTATATATATTTAGTGTTTATTTAAACACGACGACGATTGTGCTCTAGTCGCTGTTGTTAGTACGTCAACAACAAAATTCATGTATTGTTACAATTAAAACGTACCAAAATCATTTTAATTTGTTAGTTAGGCCCAGTTGTACAACTGACCCTTAGTTATCATTCTATTGCGTGTCCGTTTACACCAATACCGCTTAAACTAGGCCGTATGCACCAACACAGCTTAAATTCAAGCAATGGTTAAAAACTTAAACACAGTTGTTAAAACCACAGCAACGATTGTTTTTAGTGTGGGTGCAAACGGCACTAAATGTATAATAATGAATCATATTCTACTAAAGACCAGTTGCACCAACGCTATTAAACTTAAACAATGCTTAAAACTATCGTTGCTATGGTTTTACATTGTTTAAGTTTCAATTGTATTTGTGCAACCGGTTATGAATCTATTGCCAGTTCAATTAAAAAAATTTAAATTAATATCTCGTTATTGACCTAAATTAAATGGTGATCATTTAAAATAATAACCCAACTTAAAAAAAAGGAATCGGACTGGGGATTTGAACCTTCCTTAGAACCGGTGATAAATTAGTGGTAATGCGTTAAGACAACTGAGCCACGCTGAACATCAACAACGCAGCTCTTACCTATTTATTTAAATAAAGCTTTTTATCACGCGATACATTTTTTGAAATATTTTTAATATGTTTTGTTGAATTTAATAAATTTTTACAAAAAACGTTTTTTGGTACACATTGTAATGTGTTCTGATACTGGAAATATCCTAAAAACACTTTGGGGACACATAAATCGGACTTTTCAAATTCTCCATGTTAAACCCAATGCTTCAGGTTTCCTGGGACACACGGTATATCTTTCAGCCACTGTCGACGACTTCTACCTTCCATGCTGCTTAAGGGTTAATAAATCTCCACCATTTTCTGCTAAAATCGTAGCTGAAGTGCGCCTTAATGAACGCCCAGTATATTTGTTTACATCAGGTGATTTTAAAAATTTTGCATTTTACTAATTGTATTATGGCCAATGTGTTGACGTGTAGGTACGTATATTACCACGAAAACTAATAAAAAATTTTTCTGGATCTGGAGTAGGTCTGTTTTTAACGTATTTTTTGACAACATGAACCCAATGTGGTTCTAAAATAACAGATTTTCTAGCGGCACCATTTTTACTGGTTGAAACCAAAATCTTTCACTCGCATATTACACAATTCATCAGTTCTGTAAGGGCCAGCTACAGCAATTACTAACACGACCTGTAGTAATGAATAGCAAATTTAACAACTCAATTCTAATATTGTAAATTGCCTTAGATAAAAACGTCTTTTATAATGGGTTATTTAAGAATTTTTCAATTTCTGGTATCATAAATACAAACGATTTCTTTGGAGTATAATTGGCATTTTGCTTCTTCAAAAATGCTTGTAATTTAAGATATTTAGAAATATTAATATTTTATTTTATAAAAATAATTGATTTAAGCGTGGAATATATTACCTATAAGCTCGATGCCTTTTTAGTTTGTGCTTGTTGTTGAAAGTACACTAATAAAATATTTTTTGAAGTGTTTGCAGTTTTCTTGGCTGTAAACCAGTCTTTGACTACTACATTAGTCTTTAAGTACAAACCTTTAGATTTTTCTAGCATTTACTAACTTTTCCTGCTACCTCTCTCATTTCTGGTGGAGAACATTGTTTATTTTCAATATTTTCTTGGTTCATTTGAATTAATTTTATATTTAAAGGTAACAAATATTACAAAAGTCGTAAAGAAACAAGGTAACTCAATTGTTTTCACAAACTTTAAGACAATGAAAGCATAAGTACGTTGACCTTTAAAAAAAAAGAAATTATATTTTTACATTCACAAATAGATTAATAACTAAAATATATTTTGGTAATTTGTTAGTAGGTAATGGAAAAAATTGTATATACACCACGGTAGAGAAGGCTATTATCACCCTTCTGCCTCGGCAATCGATCAATAATAGCACTCCTCTGTACCTTAGAGTATAATATACTATTATTCTACTTTTAATTTTTTCTTGGAATTTGATTAATTTATACCAAATGATCATAACTTTTCTAATACACGTCAATTTATTGATTGTCAGTGTTCATCAAATTTTTTTCGTTGTTCGTCAGAACATAGAAGGCCAAAAAGTGTTTTTTTTTCAGACGAGTTAGAGATTAATGAAAAAAGCAAACGAGGACGAATTTACACTTTTTGGCAGTGGTGTACACAAAACTTTTGTTTGCAGTTCCAGGACTAAAGTACTTACTTTAGTGTCGCATAACAGGGACTAAAGTAACTCACTTGCACTATAGCGATCAAATATGAGTTCAAGTCAAAATCGCCCATTTTTATCAGTTATAAATTAAATGATAACCCACACAAATCTGGCGATGGTTGTTAATACCGAAACTAACGACAAATTATCATGACAAACTTGCCAACCGTTTTATTAACGAATTCTTTAAAAAATTCAATTTTTAATTGAAAATACCTTCCCGGAAGTGCAAGAAATTGCGTATATTCTATTGCCGACTTTTATTATAAATAAGATTTTGGAAATTTATTTTTAAAGATTTATGATGAATGTTGGTAACTATGATGACTATGACAGAAAAATTTGACGTTAGCGGTCAAGTATACAGGTTGCCCCGGTTAAAAGTAACTACATGGGGATTTCGGAAACAGTAAGAGATACAATGTTGGTTAAATGGAAAAAAAGTTGCGCTTTCCTGAGCCCAATTAGATGCTGTATAAAAATTGAAAATATCTAAAAGGGTGTTCAAAATATCAAGTAAAACCTAAAAATTATAGTTTTTGAGAATTTGAAATATCTTCGCCGTCTTGTGAACGATATTTTAATGAAATTTGGTAGTTTTATATAAGCGACTACGGCGAATCCAATGGCATCAACAAATTTTTCCTAAGCCTTCTAGTTTTTTGCAACTATAGCCAACTTTGCTATTTCTTAAGGCCGCCATATTGAATTTATACGCCATTGAATAGAGCATAAAAAAAGCTTCTCAACTATGTATAACAAGCCTATCTTTGGATTACAAAAATGTAAATTTATTTAAAAAACCGTTTTTCACTTAGTTGCCTGTGAAATAAATGCCGTAATTGTGTTTGTTGTCATAGCTATGTAACTATCTGTCAAAACTTTGTTGTTTATTAGATTTATCGGTAAAGGGTTTTGAAGTTTTTTAAATAATTGTGCTATCTTTTGAGTAACAATACCAATTAAATTTAATATGGAAAGGTTCCCAAATATGGAAAAACTGGACATGTATAATTACTTCATTTTGTTCTATAGAAACGGTGAACAAGCTCAGATATGTACTTTCAACGATATCCAAAAAAACGTCAACCAGGCAAGAAAACCCTCAATTTCGGCTTAAGGCTCTATGGTCCGATGAAAGCAGATTTACAAACTGCGGGGTATTTAACAGGCACAACACCGTGTATTGGACGATCAAATTCCATTATTAAATCGTGAGGCGCACTATCAAGTTAGCTGAGGTTTTAATGTATGGCTAGGAGTCATAAATGGACACGTTCTATTCAACATTTATCATAATAAATTGGCTGCACCTCGATACCTTGAAATATTACAAAATTATCTTAACAAAACTTTGCCTTTTCAAGATTTATTTATTTTATTTATTTATGTCCAACAGGTAGATTACCCAATTACAGGACAATATACATGTATATATAAATGTAGATACTACATAGAGGTTTCTACAACATATTATATTTAATTTCTGTTATAACAATATTATTTTATTTAAATGATCAGTTATCATAACCAAAAAACAATTAAAAAAAAATTAATGTGTTAAAACTAATAATTCTTTACTACATCTTATAAACTGAATACAGCTGTTGGATACTGCATATAAATATATCTAAATCTATATTAACAGCATTGTAACATTTACACATTCTATACATTGGGGACATATGTATAATATTAGTGTGTGGCGTAGCAAGGTAAAACATATCCGTTTTTTTAGTTAACTTATTAGGTACATTAAAATGAAGCAATTCTAATAGTTCTGGACAATCAATTTTGTTGTGAATTAACCCATGCAAAACCATAAACTACATACTTTCCTTCGACTTTCAAGAGATATTATACCGGCTACTTCTAAAAGTTTACATTGGCTAAATCCTCTTTCTGGATAAAATCCAAAAGTTTTAAAAAATAATAGTTTTAAAAATCTTCTTTGAACATTTTCAATGTTGTGCTTATGTGTTTCATAAAGCGGGCTGCAAATGTAACTAACATGCGGTTCCAGCAAGATAGAGCACCTCCACATAATGCAAGAATCATAACCGACTATCTGAATCAGCAACATAGAAATAACTGGATCAGAAATTGAAGTCCGGTTGCTTACCTTGCACGCTCGCCGGACCTTACGCATCTTGATTTTTTCATTTGGGAATACTTGAAGGATAAAGTTTATTGTACTCTTCATAATACGGTAGAAGAACTTGAAGCAGCCGTTGTTCAAGCCATAGAAGAAATGCCTGCACAAATGATTAAAGATGCATGTATGTCTCTAATTCATCAATGCAGGACGTGCATTAATAACAACGGTAGAATTTTCAAACATTTACTAAAATTTAATTTAATCAACACTTTTTCATCAATTTCTTGTTTCTGTTTTGTTTTGAGTTTAATCATAAATAATGTAGTAAATAGTATAACAAATAAAAGATAATTTTTAAGAAATTGCATTATTTTTCGGTCAAAGGTGAAAAAGAGTTAAGGTCTTCACCGATAAATTCAATAAACAACAAAGTTTTGACAGATAGTTACATAGCTATGACAACAAATACAATTACGGCATTTATTTCACAATCAACTAAGTGAAAAACGGTTTTACAAATAAATTTACATTTTTTGTCATCCAAAAATAGGCTTGTTATACATGGTTGAAGAGCTTTTCTTATGCTCTATTCAATGGCGTATAAATCCAAGGCTTAGAAAAAAATCGTTGATGCCATTAGATTGCCCGTAGTCGCTTAAATGTGTTCAAAAGATGGCGAAGATATTTCAAATTTTCAAAAACCATAATTTTTAGTTTGTACTTAATATTTTGAACACCCCTGTAAATATTTTTCATTTTAATACAGCATCTGATTGGGCTCAGAATAGCGCAACTTTTTTCCTATTTAACTAACATTGTATCTCTTACCGTTTCTGAAATCTCTATGTAGTTACATTTAACTGGGACACCCTGTATATCTTTATATATGTTAAGAAAATATTGATAAAGGGCGGCACTCAAAGGTGGTCAAAAACCAAAACGATATAAAAAAATATTTATCGGCCGCTTTTAACGTGATTCCACCGTGCAAATATTTCTTATTTTCGGTTTTTAGTATCCTAATTATTACATACATAACAAATTATGTATCAAAATATTCGTCTTTGTAAGGTGCTGACTACCTAATAATTAAATATTAATTAATTTCAAAAACTTATGTGTAAAAAACAATTCTAAAAAAATTATTTTTAAAAATTGTCTTAATTTTTTCGGAGATATCTTAAAAAAAACTTATATGTACTTTTAAAACAATAAAATCTGGACGGTGCTGACCCTCTATTTTTTCAAGAATTTTGTAATTTTTTGATAAAATGCGATTTTAACTCAGTATTAAATATCAGTTTTTTATCTCATTTCTTATGTAAAGAAGTATTATGCTTTAAATAAGCTGGAACCAAAAATTTTGTTTTCAAATTAACTGTATACTATAGTTGTTTTTATTTAAAAGTTTTGTTTTTTTATATATTGTTTGAAGTAAATGAAACAGATGGCGGCAATTTCGTTCTTAATGAACGGTCGACACCATTTTGTTTAATCCTTTTAGGATTTCTACCAGAAACGTAAACCCAAAATCTATAAACAATAAGTATTGTGTTGGGGTATTTTGGGTACTTACCTAAATACGATTTTAATGACACCTGACTTTTGTATTTTTTGCGTAATTTTTTTACTTCCATACCGGGTTTTTTAAAATTTAGTGAAATTTGATTGGCATTTAATCTTGAAATTATTACTCATAGATTACATAGAATAAATAATTGATTGGCTTCAATTTAATAATACAAGTACCTGGTGGTTACTACTCTAAAAATCATAAGCAGTTAAAATGTCAACGTATATTTTATACATTATTATTTTGACGTAGTGTCAAAACTATCTAGTTGGTAACACTAATCACTTAAAAGCGGCCAAAAACACGCCTTTTCTTGGCTTAGTTTGGCAAAAAAGTTACTAAATGTTGGCAACATCACGTTATACTCATGACACTTAAATCAGTACAATATTCATGCTGAAATACGTAAATAATACGTTGCAGTACTCTTTTACATCGTATTTTGAAGGATGTTAAAGGCATTTTAATCGCAAAGTTTGAAAAAAAACACATATTTTAATATGTGCCAAAATACGCCGTGTTGACAGCTGCTAAATGGCATTACCAACCGAAAATGTTTTATCATGTGATAAAATATGAAAATTTAAGTTTCAACAAATTCGAACATTTGTCTGCCCAAAAAGTCGTGTGTATCACGTGGCCAAACACTGATTTTGCTAGTGCTCGAACTTGCAAGCCGCGGTTAACGCTTTGACTTGCAAACCATCTTTGCACTCGGAAAAGATCAGTTTCTGACGTAGTGATACAAATAACTATTGTGAATCTAAAAAAAAAAGTTGCGGAAAAAACGGGAAATTCAAAACCAGGGTATAAAAACCGGGAAAAACCTACGGAAAAAAGCCGACGGACAAAAGCATCGGAAAAATAGCCGACGGAGAAAAACTCGGAAAAAAAGCCGGGAAAGTGTATATCATAGTAATATTTGATTTTGAGGTAATATTACTGTGATTATAAGTGATAAAGTATAATATTTTATTTTGTAGGACAAAAGTTAATTACAAATTTAAACAAAATAAAAAATCTTTTGGCACAAAATACCTATCAACGCATACAGTTTATAAAATATCAGTTACGTTCCACCATCATTAATTATTACATTGTATGATACACTATTAGATATCTTAGAATTAGTGTTCTACAATCTGAAGGCTATACTATATGCTTTATAATAATAATTTTGATAATAATAACTTTTGTTATATTTAACACAATTGATCACTCAATGCGTTTGTTTTTCTCCGGTTTTTTTTTGTCGAGTTTTTTCTGTCGATTTTTTTTTCACAGCTTTTTATTCTCCGGCTTTTTTTAACGTGTTTGCAGTTTCACACGAGTTTTATACGTAATTTTTTCGCATACTGCCAAATGCCAAAATAATTCAAAAAATAATTTAATTCAGGTATTAAAAATTGCATATGCCGCAGTGTAATTATCACTTTGACATCGGCAAAAGTTACCTGCAACTTTTCCAGCAACAAATGCCCTAATGGTTTTTTTACTCAGAATTTTTTAATCAATTATTGGGGTCTCCATTGATATTTAAAGTTGCCAATCTGACAGTTTATTCGAATTAAAATTTATTTGTATCCAAAATAAATAGTTTGACGTGTTCTAATTTTCGTATTCATTAAATTGTCCTGCTGAATTACACTCGAGTTTTGTATTTTAGCGAGTAAATTTGTGTTGTTTAAACTCAAATCTGTTTTCTTTAGCAATTTAATTCAAAAAATTGTCTACCTAAAAAAGCTCTTCCGAATTTTGGTCTAGGTCAAAAATTAACACTCTCACGTGCCATTAGGTATCGCGTTTTTAATAATTGACAGTTTTTCTCGTCTAATTGATAGACAACAGATTTTCATTAAACAACCTAAATTTACTCTGCAAAATGTCCAGTTATAAGTGACAAAAGATGTATCTAACAGAAGGTGCACTAATTCGCGTAGTTAATGACAAAAATTTCCAGGGAGACAGAACATTGTTTTGAATTGTATTTAAATCGTATTGTACTGTATTTTTACAAGTAAATATTCAAAAAAGGATTACTTAATCCGTTTATAGGTAAATAACAGTCTATCTATCTCTCTCTTTAAATTTGTAAGCATTAGCTTTCAAAGCATACGCATTGTTGGTTGCCTGTACATACAAAAGTCGATATTTTTCTAGACGCTGAAATCCCGATAAGTACTAAACGTTTACTTTTTTGTTAGAGTCAACTTAAAAAAATTTATTTTTGATTCTTACTTCCGTAACGATGTTTTCAATAACGGCAAGTAGGTATTCAGCACTGCTAGTTGTTTGACCGAGTTTCGGGAATGATTTAGATGTATCCTATATGCAACCAACAATACGCATCTTGTTATCAAAGACATTGAAAATTTGCTAATGTCAAAATCATAGCCACACATTATCTAAAAACATTGTCATCGATCGGTATAATAGGGTATGCAAAAAATTGTGCTTACATGTGCGTGGAACGATTTCCACGGTAGTTCATTTCAGACGGAGATGATCAGTCCATATGGAGTGCTTTCTAAATATGGTAAAATATTTTAGGGTGTATTTCTAAGTGTTGAAGGACAATATATCTTTCTAATTTTTATATACAACAAACGGCTTCTATGTAGTATCATTATTAAGTCATATTGTTTACTTTTTTATACTGTTTTCGTTTATTTTTCTTTGGAATTTTTGTTTTCATTTTGGTATTTATGAAAGGAAATCAATAGCGAATATTTAAATGATTGAAGAGTTTCACTGATGGGTACTTTTTTATACTGAATTTATTTATTTTTCTTCAATTTTTTTGTTTTCTTTTTAATATTTATAAAAAGAAATCAATAGCAAATGTTGAAAGTATTTCAAGGTTTCACTGCTGAGCGACGATAGTCTAAAAGAATGCTGAACCTATGGCAACTGAATTCTTTAAGAACATATTTTACAACCAGAACACGATAGACATCAAATTCCTTATATTTAAATTAAATAAATATATGTTCTAATTTTGACAGACAAGACTTCTTGTTACATCTTAACCGTTTAAACTATATTTTGCTATATTGGTTGAATACATCATCTTTCACCCGTCAAATGATGTGAGGTTAAACTCAAATCAAATTTATTGATTATTATTGTCGTGTACCTGTATCTGTATGTTTGTCAAAATTTGACAAATTTTCTAGTGATAACACATTTCACTACTTAAATAGAATAGAGCAACAAACTTTTAAAGTGCCGTCTTGTACATTGTGCGCAGGAAAGTGGCACCCCTCCTCCGAGGAAACCATAATCTCCTGCAATCAGCCAACCAAATGTTTCTCTGTTCCTCCTTAAATGACAAAATTAGACTAAACGACATTTGACTAATTCATGAAATATAGAAGACAAGGTCAAAAATAATTACTGTAATAAACATCAAAATGGAATTCCTAAAACCAGACACTGTAAAGAAAACGTCATAGATGACAACTGAAATCTTAGAAAAAATCGAGAAAAGAAGATTTGCAAAAAGTCGTCATCAATAAATTAGACAAAAAAAACGTCGAAGATATAAAATCCAAAGAGGTGTAAGACAGGGTTTTGTACTTTCTACACTACTGTTCAAGCTTTACTCAGAATACATCTTTATAAAAGTGTTAGAAAACACAATACTATAGATTCCATTAAACGTAGAAACAATGAATAACATTGAAGGGTATAGATATCAGAAAAAGCAAAACGAAATAAATGGTCTTAAGTAAAAATAATTTTGTATCATGATAAACAATGTACCTATTGCATGAGTGGAAAAGTACAGACACCTTGGAAAAGTCATTAATGAACAATGGAATAACTTATTGAAAATAAAAATTCACATTGAAAAGGCTAGAGTGTGTTTAACAAAATGGGTTGCTAATTTTAAAAACAATGATTTGATAATTAGTTTAAATCCTATCCTGACAGGATAAAGTTAGAAACCTTGACAAAAACAAGTTTTTTAAAGGAAGAAAGGATTGCCAGGTTTTGCTTTTATTTTAAGCTTCATTTCCTGGACTACAGATTCTAACTTCAAGTTATACAAGAAAAAGTACAAGGCTGAAGAGGTCCGAGTAAATGAAGGATATCATGGCTTAACAACCTATAAACATGTTTTCTATGACTACAACAACTTATTTAAAACAGCGGTCAACAAAATCATTGTCGGCCAACAATCCGGAACGAATTAAAACTCCAAAAGGAAGAAGTACTTACTATTATTATATTTTAAGACTTCCCTCGTCGTCAACATGCAAAATTCCTGCAAGATGAGTACAGGTAAACAAAATCATTTCAAGATCAAATTAAGCAAAAAATCTGAAATGGTATGCACCTCAAACAACATAAATATGTATAAGGCAGGAAAGATTCAAATAACAATAAAATAAATAAAAAACCAGTGAGTGTCAGCTGACTGCTATATAGGAAACAAGGAAAAACGCCATTTACCGGAAACGGGATTTATAATAAATAGAAATATACAACAAATTTATCGTAGGCCAACTATCCAAAACGGATTGGATCCACAATAAGAATAAGTACTTATCATGGAACTCAAAAGTCAAGATTCAACAAGGAAGAACTATCATGATACTTCAAGATTTTTTCCGTCGTCAATATGCAAGATTCCTGCAAAAAGAGTATACATAGAGATAACCAAAAACATTTCAAGGTTAAATTAAGCAAACAATCTCAAATGAAACGCAGTTCAAACATCAGAAATACTCGTATGTATGCTTTTGCTGCTACATTCCTGCTCTGCAAAAGTTTGGAAGCAGTAATTGCGAAATTTATTCTTGCTTGTGTTGCTATATCCCTGCTTCATCCTGCTTCAAGGTTTAATCTAGCAACATGTACCGTTGTCGAGATACATAAAAAAGGAAGTTGGAAGTGTGTAACAGTCTGGAAGCAGAAATTCCAAAAGTCGGGCCTGCTTGTGCTGCTACTTTCCTACTTTATCCTGTTTTAAAGTACGAGTCAGCAGCACTTACCGTTCCTGGGATGTGCCAAAGAAAAGTTTTAGAAATCAACAACATTTTGGAAGCAGAAATCGCCAAAATCATCCCTGTTACTGCTGCTATGATCTTGCTTTATCTTTGCTACAAAAAACAGAACAACAGGACTTATTCGTACCGTCATATTTTAAGGAAAAATTCTACCGACGAGTGTGAAGTCAGTGACACTTTGGAAACAGGAATTCCCGATTGTGTGGCTAAATCCCTGCTTCATCCTGCTTCAAACCAGAAGCATCTGGCACCCATCGTTCTTGAGAGATCTCAAAAAAAGTATTTTTGAGAATACCTATGTACGAGGATGGTTTGAAAAGTTTCCGACCTAACATAGCTACAAGAATTTTTATCTTAAAATGTATTTTTATTTTTCTGCATTGTCTCCTTCTGACTCTATACACTTTTCTCAGCGATGATCCTATCTCTTTAATCCGTCGAAATAGTATCGGCGTTCTTCTCTGCAAAATAATTGTTTACAAAAGTGATTGCCTCCTCATTTGATAAAAATCTTTGTCCTCCGAGCGCAGTTTTTAGTTGAAGGAACAGAAAGAAGTAGCTTAGGGCTAGATCTGGTAAATAAGGTAGATGGTCAAGCAGTTCAAACCGTAATTCATAAATTTTCGCTTTGGCAACTGTTGAGGTGTGAGACGGGGCGTTGTCATGGTGAAACAGGATTTTCTTTTTTTGCAAGTGTGGCCGTTTATCCGCAATTTCTGCCTTCAGCTTGTCAAGTAATGATGCGTAGTATGCTTTTGTAATGGTTTTTCCTTTTTGAAGATACTCAATTAGGATAACTCCATGACTATCCCAAAAAACAGTCGCCATCACTTTCCCAGCCGAAAAAACAGATTTTGCTTTTTTGGAGCCGGTTCCCCCTTTGCATTCCACTGTTTTGACTGTATTTTTGTTTCAAGCGTATAATGGTGTATTCAAGTTTCATCTACAGTAATTAATCGGCGTCAAAACTTGCATTTATTGCGCTTAAACTGCGCCAACAGAGCATTGGAAATGTTCATTCAAACACGTTTTTGGTCTAACATTAACAAACGCGGCACCCAACGCGCGGACAGCTTTCTTATGCCTAGATCTTGATTTTATATGTGACAAACACGTTCTTTGGACATTTTCATTGCTTCTGCTATTCCTCTCACTTTAATTCGGCGGTCGTCTAACACCATTTGGTGAACTTTAGCGTTGTTATCGTCAGTAGTTACAATTTTTGGACGTCCCGAACATTCATCATCTCCCAAGCTCTTACGGCCATGTTGAAATTCAGCTGCCCTAAATTTCACAGTGGTAAATGATAGTGAAGAGTCCCAGTACACAGAGTCTAACTTATCTTTAGTTTGCGTAGGCGTATTCCCTTCCAAAAACAAATATTTTATGACAGCTCGATACTCGATTTTCTCCATTTTCACAAAAATACTCACATCGGCTGTCAAATAAAAACTGTTCGTCTAAAATGGCTGAAACTTTGATGTGTTGCTGTCAAAAGATGCACAACTACGTTCACTGACTTTTAATAACAAGTGCTGCCATCTTCACGTTGAAGTCGAAAAACTTTTCAGACCGCCCTCGTATATCGTTTGTTAACGGTGGATTAGGTTGTATAAAAGGTTGCAGAAAAATAGCAATACAGTTTATTATTATAGTTCCACAGGCATGTAACATATGAATGTTATTCTGTGAATGTAAGATTACCTGTAGTATCTGTACATATTTTTCAAATACAATAATAGTTATTTGTTTAATTAGACAAACACTGATGATTTTATGCTGGAGTTGGCAATTTCAAAGCCAAGTCATCAACAAAACTTCTGTTTGAATTCTTTTAGGGACGATTGATGCTACCGACCTAAAGTTTGAAGCAGGTTGAAGCAGAAATATAGCAGCAGAAGCAGACATAAATTTCACAATTTTTACTTTCAACGTGTTTCCAACTTTCTGAACTTCAAGATGACTACTACACAGAAAACGAGGAAAAAGCCACTTATCGGAAATGAATTGTATACTAAATAATAATATACAACATACTGTTATCGAATGCATACTTTACTTTGACAGAGTGATAATAAATAATTAAACTTAGAGGTGACCATTCCAACATCAATCTGAAGTGTACACCTGTACACTAGCCAACAGCGAAGGCAAAGTTAAATACGCTTACATACCTGAAAAATTTTGTATTACATAATCAAATATAAATTAGTAGGCGTTCCATCGGACCACATCCCTGTATTGTAACAAAAATAAAATGAAAAAGTTTAAAAACTAAATAAATCAAATTGATAAAAAATGATATAGGTGTCAAAATGATTTATAATTACAGTCATTTATTTCATTATGTAAATCGTCGTATTCTTAAACATTTTTGGTTACCAAAATTCCTACTTGTAAGAATCTGTAGATACATTTTGGCATGATGTGCCTCCTCACTAAAAATAAAATTGCTTGTAAGTTTATCTTTCCATCCGCGGCAACAGCAAGCTTTGGAATATTTCTTCCGGCAGTTGAAAAAAAACATTTTAAAAATTTTGGAAGGCTAGGAGGCAATTTTGTTGTACAAAGCATGAAATTTTTTCCATTCCCGTCCTATATCCGTATATTATTTTGTACTGGACCAACAATAAAATTTGTAATTCATCTCTCTCTGATTTTTATAGCACAATATTTTTACGATATTTACTGCAATTTGTACAATCTTTTATGAGTTAAATTTTCTTTGAAAAAAAGTTGATTTTTGTTGTACTGAAGTATATCCGCAACAGAATAATAGCGCTGATTAAAAAATTGGAGAAGATACGGAACCTATATAAGTACAATGTACCAAAAAATTATTCCGACTAGTAGATGGTTCTACTGTCCATTTAACCAAAATTGTTAATTTGCCTAGTTATTGTTGTTGATATCTGGACGTGCACTAACGATAAGTGTGTAGTGTCAGTTGCATAAATAATAAAAGGAACAGTCAAGGTTTAATCGAGGGTAGAACCATTTATACATGTCGGGCCAATTTCCTATTTTTCCAAATTTTCCAATTAACGGTGCTATTATTTTGTTTTATTAAACCCATGAAACCGTGTATTATGAAACCATCAAAACGTTCCAAATATATAACATTATAATTACAGGATTTAAAAATGACATCAACAATACATCAATGTACACCTAATCAGAAAATTGAAATCAAGAACAAAAAGTAAGATTTATTATTCAAAGCTAAAAACTAAAACTCTACCATTGTAGATACAAAAAATTAGAACAAATTTTGATTAAAGAATACATACCTAGAAACTCGCTTCTAACAGATTTGTTGGCGAAGGATTCAAATTTAAAGTCAATTTATTATCTAAGTATTGCATTGTTTGTCTATACTGCATTAAGTACGGTTATTACAGAATTGAGCAATGAGGGAAGGTAACATATTAGGAATACATAAATCTACCTTCACTAATAAATTACCTTATATTTCAGGGTGTACCTATGTTCAAGAACGATCACAGTGGCATTTAAAAATTTTGCATATGCTATTGTGATATGGATTCCCATTTTCTTATCAAGCATATGTGTTTACTGGTGTTTTATATTATGGGCTAAATTTGGGAAAAAACTCAATAGTGAAAGTAAGGAATAAGGTTTTCAATACTAGTTACTTATGATCAAGGCACTAAAGTTTGATTTTTCATAACAAATGTGTTTTAGTTGCAAAGGCGATAGTCGAGACAAATAAAACATGTGAGTTATGAAAAAACTTTAGTGCCGAGGTACATATTATATTTTTTTTTGAAATCCCAAAATTTGAACAAAATTTGACAATTTTATAACGTTCTTTAAGTAGGCAAATGTAATCAACTGTTTTCTTTTTTACGTCAAATGTTTCCACCGCGCATGCTCGATTTTAAAATTTACATACATTTTACACAGCTCTACGGGCGAAAATTTGAACTTAAAAATCGTCGTATAATGAATTACTTTAGTGCCGATTTTATTTATTTACTGCCGATTTTTTTGTACTTTATTGACGATTTCGGAAAAATAATGAAGGTAAATTTTAGAATCGCGCAAGCGCGAGGCAAATATTTGTCGTAAAAATAAACAGCTGATTACATCTACTCCTTAAAGAACGCTAAAAAATTGTCCGATTTTCTTCAAATTTTGAGATTTCTGAGAAAATACAATATGTACCTCGGCACTAAAGTTTATTTCATGACTGGCGTGTTCTATTTGCCTCGGCTATCGCCTCTGCAACTAAAACATATTCGTCATGAAAATCAAACTTTAGTGCCTTAATACATAAATAACTATTTCTAAACATCAATTTGTTTTAACCCAGGAAAAGAATGGAATATGATATGGTTGACGTTGATTGTCGCTTATTATCCTGGATTGGTTTACTTCGCGGGTAAATTAGTATTACTGTACGATTTAGGTATATTTTCTTCAATATGTGTATTATTAGAAACTGTGAGGTTTACAAAAGTGTTTATCGGAAATTCTAGATCATTTGTTTTCAGACCAGATTTTTAATGAAAGTGTATGCATTTCTCCGAACAACCATTCCCAAGCATTTGAATAATACTGAAGAAACATTATATCCAACATTTACTCAATATATTTATTTTTCATTTTCACCTGCATTGATTTATTACAATACCTACCCGAGGTTAGTATACTATTTAATTTTGTTTTCTATTTTAATTTAATATTTTTTAGGTCTAATGGTCCAGTTAGATGGGGTTTTGTTGGGAAATGTTTTTGCGAACTAATTGTTGGAGCACTATTTATTAGTTTCGTTTTGAGCGAACATATACACTTGGTTTGAGGGACTATGGAATTAGAACATATACGTGGGTAGATGTAATGGTTGCCGTGTTTCAAAATAATCACATTGGTTTAATTATTATTTTGATATTTTTTTACTGCGGTGTCCACTCTTACATGAATTTAGCTGCAGAACTTTTAGGGTTTTCTGATCGATTATTTTATGGGGTAAGTAAAATTAATTAATATTAAATGAAAGCTGACAAATAGTGACAAATAACGCTGCAGCAGCGCTGTAACTGTTTATGTTATTTATGTTTTTGTCATTAAACATATTTCGCGAAAAATAAAAAAAAATTAATTCACCGCGGTTTTGAAAAAAAAATAAAAATTCTTTTCCTTAATGTTTTTTTTATTGTGAAAAAGCAATATTTTGAAAAACAACGTTTACTGCTTGAAGGTTTGTCATTTACTGTTGTATTACAAAAAAGCACATTTACACACAAACTATCTGCAAACAAAAAAAAACACAGTAGCTCTACGTAGAAATTTGAAAAAAAAGTTGCTGGATTAACGTAGTCCAAAACCTGAACATCCAGCTTGTATGATTTGTTTTGAACAAAACTGTTAGTGACAATGACTGAGTACCCTTTCTTTGTATATTGCTAACACTAAAATGTGTAGATGTGTAGATTAAAATCAAACGACATACATCTAAGTATGTAATTTATATAAAAAAATTCTTAAAAATGTTTCCGTTTGGTCAAGGCACTGAACAAGGCAACATAAACAATAATCAACAAATGTATCCACTTTCTTACATGCCAGTCAGTCAGTGGCAACCTGCTATAAATAATCAAGTAAATACATTTCAGCATCCAATACATCAATTTAATCCAGATTAACAAATGCCTATAAATTATGTAACACAATCAATACAACAAACTATACCAACAAATAACCTACCCAATCTAAGCTACAAGTGAGAAAGTCAAACAAGAAGAGGATGCTAACAAAAAAAAACAAATGCCAAGAAATAAAAAACAGTAAAAGGAAGAAGTATATAAAGATACAAAACAACCAATCCAGTGAAAGAGTGACAACAAAGTGAAGAATGTTGATCTGCCAACAATCTCTTCAATTTAAAAAAATATACTTCACGAAATGAAATATTGTTAAATAAACTTTATTTTTGATTTGAATGAATACTTTTTATTGTGATAAATATTTTTGACTGTAGTAATTAATTAATAATACGTAGTCAAAGATAAACATAAAATAATGAACATCATGTGAACGTTAGCGTAATTTATGAACTAGAACTTAATTCAAATCCAACACTCCTCCTCGTTCACAACAAATTACACTTATTATTGAAATAATTGTGTTTTATTAATGATAATGGTTTAGTTAACAAATATGCCACCATCTCTTTGCTTGGGCAATAAACACATTCAATTATTTTCTTCGTAACTGTATTTCTTATCATCTTATCAATTATGGTATCAATGTGTTTCGTTTTGAATGAAAATTTGGCATTACGTAATAATTCGATACATCCCTGACTGTCTTCATACAGGATTGTTCCCGAATTAAATGTAATGTGAATTTCTTCGAGTAATTATCGCAACCATTTTGCTTCATTTATTGCTTCTGCCATGGAAATAAATTCCGATTCACACGATGATTCTGCAACAATACTTTGTATGTGACAAGTCCAACTTACTGTGCCACCAGTGAGATAAAAAACTCGACCACTATTTGACTTCCAATTGTTTCATCATTTGCCCACGTTGCATCGTTGTAATTATTTGGTTCGTTAATTTCATGAATCACATTAATTTCTTCTATCAATCTCTTTGGTGGAGCACCCTTGTTTTGATGTTTTGAGATACAAATTTCTTGTTGGCGCATACTGTTACCTTCCTCCTCCTGGACTTCACACATCACTTCTTTTCTCCTTCTGAAATATATCGTTAACATCTTTCTTATCTTGTTCTTGTAGAGTTCCCTTGTCTTTCACCTTTAATGGATACTCAAAATAATACTTTCGTTTTCATATGTGTAGTCAAAACAAACATATTTACTGATAACCACTTTTTTGTTTTATCATTGTAACAACGGTACGCTTTTGATTGCTCCTCTTGACCAAGATAAAAGTTGGTACATTATCCAATTTTTACGTTTTTCTGCTGGTACATAAACATAGACTTTTGAACCAAATATGTAAAATCATTAACTACTTAATAACATGGCCGCACTCCAACCATCCTATAACACTTCAGTTGGACCCGCAATATTACTTAACTTTCTTAATAAATCTGTCAGCTTGCTGATGTGTGCTTTTGCGTCACCGCTTTCAACCAACTTCAATGAACAAATTTGACGCATCAAAAATACTTTGTTGTTTTCTCATGACATAACTCCTCCCACGATTCCTTTGCTGTCTTTTTGTACAGAGCAAAGCAATCTGATCTTCTTTAACTGACAAACCAATAATACCTTTAGCTTCGTCATCCTTTTCAATTCATACATCAATTTCTGCTTGATTCGTTATTGTTGTTTTTTCTGTAACCACAACCACCACTGGTTTTTCTGTTTCCATTACTTTTGTTCAAAGATTTCTACTTCTCAACAACAATTCTACCTTAAATTTCCAATTGGCATAGTTTGTAACGTTTAACTTTATCATTAAAAGTGTCTTTATATGGTCCATATTGAAAAAAAAATTATTTTACTTACTTCTATATTTTCACCAATTCAATCAACAACTTTTATTTCTCTCTGGGTCCATAACCTGTATAATGTTAATCTGCCAACAATCTCGTCTATTTAAAAATATACTGCACGAAATAAAAGATTGTTAAATAAACTTTATTTTTGAATTGAATTAATACTTTTTAATGTGAAAAATATTTTTGACTGTAGTAATTAATCTATATATGTATACAGGGTGATTCATTACTATTTGGAAATAATTTAACACTAGAATTCCGATTTTAATTATGAAGATTTAACCCAAAACACCTAGATGAAAGGTCGCTCATTACTAAGTTACAGGGTGTTTTGTTTAAAAATTTAAAACGACTTGTGCTTAGTATTTTAAAATTAATTGACGTATTTATTTCTACTGTACACCCTACACCTTTCTAAATTATGTTAAACAAACATTTCTGTCTATTATCAGAGACGTACGACAGGGGTAAGTGACCGGTTAATCGTGCCCAAATTCTACGCCACTGGCGGAATAAAAATTTTAGTAGAATTTTTCGATCCTCCAATATTTATTAAGTAAATAATGTATTCTTTCCTCATAACGATTAAGTCAATATTTGTCGAGATATTTTAAGTTAAACATGAAGCTGTACCATTGAATTGAAAAAAAAATGAAAGCACCCCACTAGATCAAAAGAATTAATTCAGTTCAAAACCAACTACACGAAACAAATAATATTGAAAAATTATCTATTAAATGTGACTTATCGGATTGTAATTTAAATAGAAATCAGGTTATTTGCTTTAATAATGTTTTAAAATCACTTTGAATTATTTTAAAGTTAGAAGATCTATTTCATTTTTGTCAATAAATTTTAGTATCTTTATTGTTAATACGGATTAAAGTTTAATTTGCGTATTAAATGCAATCCACTGGCTTAAAACGTCGATAGTTACATACCAAAATTTAAAAATTATACAATTTGGGGACGATAAACCGGTTACTTACCCCTATCGTACGCCTCTGGTAGTAGACAGAAATGTTTGCTTAACTTAATTTAGAAAGGTGTACAGGAGTACAAATAGTTTTGAAATTTTTAAACAAAACACCCTGTAACTTTTTAATGAGCGACATTTTATCTAGGTGTTTTGAGTTAAATCTTCATATTTTGAGATCAGGATTCTAGTGTTAAATTATTTCCAAATAGTAATGAATCACCCTGTATAAATATATGTATATATATATAAGCAACTTTGCCGACAGGTATCTAAAGCAGTTACATAGTCGATTTTTCAATAATTATAGCCAACATAACAGTTGGCAAGTGTAAAAATTTTGAATCGACAGCACGCGTTTGTACAATAGTGAACTTACACTCGAGTTCTCTCACTCCTGAAGAGTCCCAAAAGGACGAAACAGCTGTCGGGTGATTTTCAGTGTTTGTTTGCTATTGTACAACCTCTTGCGTACTTTACTGCAGGCGATTAGAAATTTTTATACTTGCCAACTGTTATGTTAGCTATAATTATTGAAAAATCGACTATGTAACTGCTTTACATACCCGTCGGCAAAGTTGCTTACATTTACGTAGGTGAACGCTCTCACGAGTCGATACTAGATGTCGAAAAACTTATCGTTTAAATATTGTGATCCCTCCAGTAGGGCATATAGTCGACACTACGCGTGTGTACAATAGTTAACTTACACTTGAGTTCTCTCACTCCTGAAGAGTCCCAAAAGGACGAAACAGCTGTCGGGTGATTTGCAATGTTTGTTTGCTATTGTACAACCTCTTGCGTACTTTATTGCAGGGGATTTTAAATTTTTATACTTGCCAACTGTTATGTTGGCTATAATTATTGAAGAATCAGTTATGTAACTGCTTTACATACCTGTTGGCAAAGTTGCTTACATTTACGTACGTGAACGCTTTCATGAGTCGACACTAGATGTCGAAAAACTTATTGTTTAAATATTGTAATCCCTCCAGTAGGGCATATAGTCGAGAGCACGTGTTTGTACAATAGTGAACTTACACTCGAGTTCTCTCACTCCTAAAGAGTCCTAAAAGGACGAAACAGCTGTCGGGTGATTCTCAGTGTTTGTTTGCTATTGTACAACCTCTTGCGTACTTTACTGCAGGCGATTCGATATTTTTATACTTGCCAACTGTTATGTTGGCTATAATTATTAAAGAATCGATTATGTAACTGCTTTACATACCTGTCGGCAAAGTTGCTTACATTTACGTACGTAAACGCTTGACGAGTCGACACTAGATGTCGAAAAACTTATTGTTGTATATATATATATATATACAAGGTGATTCATAACTATTGGGACATAGGCTAATAATTTTATTGTAAATTTATCAATTCTTATCAAAATCGGCATAGAGGCATAACTTTAAACCAAGAATATTATTTTTGTTTGTATTTAAACAGGAGTGACAATATTGTGTAGAAATAATGTTTACGTCATAATCTCTAATCAAAATCACTAAAAAATTTTCTCAAAAAAAGTTACCAGTCGATTTCATCATCAGGAATCACTCACGTGGCGCCCCCTACAACAAATTGTAAAAAAATACATAAAATAATGTTTTTGGTCTAAAGTTATGTCTCTCTTCCGATTTTGATAAGAATTAATAAATTTACAATGAAATTATTACCAAAAAATGAAAAAAAAATATTTTAATTTAACGCTCTGTATCTTTTTCTAGAGCAATATTTTATTAAAAAATATTAGGTCATATAGTCATATTTTAGCCTAAATAACCCGTCCTTAGCCTATATCTCAATACTTATAAATTACCATGTATGATAATAACAATATATGGAAACAAATAGAAACAACAAGAAGAGAAATAGAAAAAGCAGTTAGTGAAAATGCAGAAAAAGGAAAAATTATAATGCAAAAATTGGGGAGGTGGGGGGAATGATGATAAATGGAGGAGTAAAATGAGGAGATCTATAGACAAGAAAATAAATAGACAAGGAATAAAATTGTTATAATTATGTAAAGAATGAAGATGGACAATAATAAACGGCAAAATGAAGGAAGGGGAGAAGGAAGAGTTTATGTTTATAAGAGGAATAAAAGAATCGGTAATAGACTACGTAATAGTGAATAAAAAATGCTTAAAAGACGTAGAAAATTTTAAGATAGGGGAGGAAGAGAAAGCGGATCACCAACCGCTGGAATTAACTTTAGGAGGAAAAGATAAAAAAGATGAAGAAGAGAACAGAGAGGAATGGGTAGAAAAAAAGATATGGATAAAAGATAATATAGGAAGGTATAGAGGAAAAATGGAAATAGTAGAGGAAGAACAAAAAACAACGAATGAAATAGCTGAGGAGATAAAAAGATGGATACAAAAATGGAAAAAAATCAGGAAAAACAAGGAAAATGGAACAAAAAAATAAATCGTGGAATGGAGACTGCCTAAGAGCGAAGAGAGAAATGAAAAAAGGAAAAGAAAGTAAAAAAAATAGATATAGATAAATACAGAAGTAAAAGAAAAGAGTTCAGACAAATGTGTAAAAACAGAAAGGAAGAATACAAACGGGAATTGGAAACAGAGTTCATCAAAATAAAAACGAAGGACAAGTTTGAGAATTTTTAAAAGAAAGCGAAAAAGAGAAAAAGAATAAATGAGGAGAAATGGGAGGAACACTGTAAAAGTTTGATACAAAAACCGGACAAAAACATAATAAAAATTAAAAGAAAGGGAAGAAGCATAGAAGGGAAATTGAAAAAGTAGAATTAGAAAAATCGATAAAAAATCTAAAAATGAGTAAAGCGGGAGGTTTGGACGGGACACATGGGGATGAAGAAGAGAATGTGAAAAACATATAAATAGATATGGAGAGGAGAAGGACTACCTTAACAATGGAGGGAAATAATAATATGTCCAATTTACAAAGGAGGAGATAGGAGGGAAATTAAAAACTCTAGAGGGATAAGCTTAACAAACGTAGGATACAAAGTGTATAGTAAGATTCTAAGTAGAAAGCTAGAAAAGGAAGTAGAGGAAAAAAAATTAATTTTGGAATGGCAGATGGGGTTCAGAAGAGGAAGAGGTACTATTTATTGTATATACGTACTAAAGCACCTGATTAATAAGCAGTTGGAAAAGAAAGGAAAGAAAATGTTTGCCATTTTTTTTTATTTGAGGGCTGCGTTTGACAAAGTGGAAAAAAGTTTGTTATGAGAGAGGATGAGAAAAAAAGGAATCAGTGGGGATGTAATAGATGCAGTAGAGGAAATTTATTAGGACACGAGTTGCAGAATCAAAGTGGGAGGGAGAATGGGGGACAAATTTAAGACGGGAAGAGGACTAAAACAAGGATGTCCGTTAAGTCCGTGTTTATTTTCTTTATATATTGGGGATCTAGAAGAGGAATTGGAGAGAAACCAAGTGGGAAGAATAGTGGTAGGAAGAAAAAGTATGGGTATTGGCGTATGCGGACGACATAGTTGTGATAGCAAAAAGTTAAGAAGATATGAAAGGGGTAATACAAACTCTAAGGAAATACTTAAAAGAGAAAAAGTTAGAGGCAAACGTGAGCAAAACAAAAATCATAGAATTGAAAAGGAAAAAAAGAAAGATGAAAGTATCATGACATTGGGGAGAGGAAGAAATAGAGATTGTAGACAAATACAAGTATTTAGGATATGTACTAAAATACGATAATAAGAATAGTAAACAAATAAAGGAATTGGAAAGAAAAGAAAATTTGATAATCGGACAAATGTAGGGAATAGGAGAAAGAATATTCAAAAAGATTTTAAAAAAATACGGTGGTTTTCAAGAGGATAGTCAAAGCAGTGATGATGTACGGAGCAGAAGTGTGGGGATGGAAGGAATGGAAGGAACTAGAAGGCATACAAGAGAAGTACTGGAAGTGGATATTGGGATTAGAAAGAAAAACACCAGGGTACATAATACAAGAAGAAGCAAAAATAAAAAGATAAGAACCGAAACGGGAAAAAGCGGTGAGGTATGAGGAAAAGATGGAGAAGTGGAAAGATATTGAAATATTAATCAAATGTTGAAAAGAGATAGAATTTCAAAAAATGAAATATAGAGAAAGAGAAAGAAGATTATTCAGTGAAAGGGGAGGTTATGCGAGAGAGAAGATAAAAAAGTTGAGAAGAGAAGGAAAAAGTATGGAAGCAGAGTTAGTAAGAAGAAATCAAAATAAGCAAATTCAAGAAAGACGATTGAGAATAAAAGAAGGAAAATATAATGAAAAGTAAGTGAACACTTTCTAGATCGTTTTCAGGTTTTAATCCACATTTATTTATTTATTCGTATGGCACATTAATTGACATAATTTTGGAAATAGATGAGAAAGACGCGTATCTAATCGTATAAATTCAACTTGTAAAAGTTGTTGCAAAAAATCGTCAACGCGTAGAGTTGATTCGTCTAATTTTCCTTTCTGAACAAACATCAAGTTCCTCCTTTACATCGTACTCAATTGGTTCATAAGAATTAATTAATGATGTATTAAGTTTTTCTAACCCAATTTTAGCTCGCAAAGTCTTTCGTTTTTGATCCACATTCATTACATCCGCATTCACACCACGGAAGCACAACTCATGAGACAGTTTTTAAGGCATTAACATAGGTACATCCTTACAAGTTTTAGTGACAACACAAAAAAACAGTTTAAAGAAATAATAAAAAGTAAAAGTATTTCAGACTTCACGTTAGTCGCTATTTGTGTACCATACAACGATTCAATATTAAATTGAATGTAAATTCAAATTACATGAACCCTCAGTTGGCGGTTTGGGCCGTGGATAAAATAAAAAAATATTTGGGCGCCAGAAAGTATTGTACTTTCAAAGTAATAATAACAATTATAACACAAAACTTAAAACTAAATGAATATTTATAATATGAATGAAAAAACTAAACTGTAACAAAAGAGAATAAAAAAATTATATACTAAACCCATACGGCCCCGGCGATAACTTGAGGTTGTCGTTGTCTTATCCGTAATGTTTAGTCTCATGAAACTCCAATTCAATTAACAACAAAATGTAATTAACAACCAACGCAACGCTGCCTTACTATATTCCATAGAAGGAAACTAAAGAAACACATATATAACACTAGAAAAACAAAGGTTTCCGATAAAATAATTATATATGTATATGTAAAACGAAATTTTAATTTAATTAGTAAATAAATGATTGTACTTCAGACTGGCGAAATTTTGTTGCAATTCAAATTATTAATTGCATTCTTAAAGATCCGAATAATTCGGTTAACTTTCACCAAAAGTCACAATCGAAGTATCAATGCAAAAATAGCATTTGCAGTTTTGTATCAATTTTTAACGAATATAACGAAGTTGATAATAATTTCCAAATAAAGCGTGCAAAATGGGTTGCATAATCTACAGTGCTAAAATCGTTAAATAAATTGTTACAGCTAGTGGCACAGAAAAGAAGAGCTAGGTTGACATGGCAGCGTACACGTACACCAACTGCCAGAAAAGATATAATCACAGGTAAAATGTCACATGAAACTTCCAGAAAAAGACTGCTCAGTATTTTGTATATGAATCGGTGAAATTTCTTCAACAGAATTTCTTCGAATAAAAATTCTTTGACAACAATTCTTTAAAAAAACAATTTAAAAATTTATAAATTACTGTAGGTTAATGGCTCTTTTGGCTAAATAGAGTACGCCCAAAATCTAATCAGATATGCGAAATTATAAATAAAAGCAATGTCTAAAGTTTTATAAAAATCGAAAGAGTGGTTTTCTTGATATCTTGTTTACATACGGACGGACGCCGACTGGCCGTCGGACATAACATTTTTTTGCTTCATTATAACGTACTAACTCTAATTTGTCAAAAAAAAGTAAAAAAAGTGGTGATAAAATTTTTGGTTTGAAAACCGTCGCATAACTCCCCATCTTATTTATAAGATGTGAAGTAAAAACATACGCATATAAAAGTTGATTTTTTCTCGTAAACTATACGCTAATATCGAATTAAACTAACAGTATGTTTTTTACGTAAAAATTTATGGTTTACAAACAAAATTGAAATTAACCTGAAGAGTAAAAAATATAGGAAAATTTTTAACCCTTACCATTCCTCGTATGTGACGCTATTGAATAAAATTTTAACAATTTGAATTTATATTTAGAATTATTAAAAGTAAAATATCTGAAACATTGAAATACTTTAAAAACTTTAATGACTCTATAGACATTATTAGTTCGAAGAATTTTAATGTCTAACAATTGTATTTTTAATAAATTTTATTTCGAACAACTGCATTGTTAAAGAATTGACTAAATTTATGATTTATGAACCATCATTTCTAAAATAAACGTCACCGACAATGAGTAGTTTTGAAAAATTGTTTTTCAAAGAATTGCTGTCGATTAATTTTCCAAAAACCCTTGTATATATTTCATGCTATTATAAGACTTGAGTAGTGGCCAAAATCTCTTAAAACGGCACAAATGATTATGATACCTAAGCATGAAAAAAGTATAACGGATGTCACATATTATCGACCAATCCGTCGACGGGATTATTTTATAAACAATTGATTTATTAAGAAATTTTCTCTCTACAGTATAGGCCGTCGTGTTTGCACCGATGCGTCTGAATATGCATTTTTATATTGGGCCGTTTAGGGATTTTACCTGTTTAGAGTTGCCTGTTTCGTTTTGGGTATCCGTGTATTCTAAAAGCGACACTTCGTCGGCTTGCAAAAATGATACGTTCTTTTCCTATTAAATCTTTGTTGTGGATGTACTTGGAAAATGCTGTCTAAAAATTGAACAATTAGACACGTGCTTAATAATAGCGAGTGAAGTAAAATCGTCCCATTCTAATTAAGAAACCTTATATGCTATTGATTCTAATTGATATTGTTTATTACTATGTTTATGTGTGTCTCGATGTGTTATTTGAACTCTAGACGCTAAAACAATATACTGATTTCAATGCACGTACGGTCTATCAATTTATCTGTGAGTACCTAGCAGCACTAGATATCTCGTTTACATAGTCCTAGGTGGCGCCTTATGAATTTTCCGAGCAGTGTAGAGGTCTTCTTTGTGAACGACACTACATCCACTCACAACCACTTCCGACTAAGAAGAGCTGCCGGGAGGTCATCGAACACTGCTATATAATTGTTTACCAATAAACCGTAACAGTCTCCTTTCAACAATCTCTAAGCTTCTCGAAAGACACTTTTTTAATTGCATAAAACCAGATCCAAACCAGAGATAATAGATATCATAGAATTTCAATTTATCCTCACCTCCACGAAAGGAATCAACATCGCCGTCAATCTATAAAGGATATCCAATTATCAGTTTGGCTTTCGACAGGCCCACTCGGCTGTCCGACAATGCTAGTTAATATTATTCATACAGTTATGGAACAACCTGAATATTGTACAGCCGCCTTCTTAGTCGTAAAGCAGGAGTTTGATATAGTGTGGCATTTAGATCTTCTGTTCAAAATTAAAAGAACCGTCCCATTATGATACATAATAATTAATATAATTAGTGAAACCATTAAATATACTCCTCTTGATTGGCTTCTTGTTTTTTGTAATATTACTCCATCAAACATTCGACGACAAACTGCGTTAAAACGAAAATGAGATAATTGCCAAGTCAACAAGAACTTACCAATTTGGTCTGAAGTTGATGTTTCCAATAAACATCTCATTGATGATCCAACAATAGAAGTCCCGAGATTTGATCAAAAAAGAAAAATTTGGTCAAAAGTAAATCGCATAAGAACAGACCATTCAAAATGCAACTTCATGTTGCTTAAATGGAGTGCAATTTCTAATCTAAATTCTGACTGTGGAAACGAACCAGAGATCGATACACATATTGTAGAGGATTGTCAATTAACAAAATTTAAAGAAGGGTTTGAAAAAATTCATAATTTAACGGATGAAGCTATATTATCGTTTACGAATCTGAAGGTCATCTGAAATTTAGCAATATTTTGTATTCTTTGTCCTGATTATCTGTTTTTCCATCATTTCTTTTTTGCTATTTCTGTAACCTACTATTTTTTTCGTCATTGCCGTGATTGGGGCTTAGACCGGTCGATTATATGTCGTCATGCAATGGCCGTGCTGTTATATTTTATGTTTTTATTCATCTTCTATAATGTTTATACACTTAATTAATATTATTACATATAAATAAAGGGTGTCGGCTGGGAAGATATACTACTTTGTTTTGCCGTCATTTTGGTAAACATTAGTCTTGACAGTTCATATTTGGCAGTCGTGAAGTAGAGACGTGGCAAATTTATTATGAAAGAATATTCGGTAAACCAACGTCTTTTAATCGTTAAAACATTTTATCAAAATCAATCATTACTGTGACGATGAGAAAGTTATGTGAAATTTTTAGGAGAAACAACGTGCCAACAAGACGTACTATTTATCGTGTAGTGAATGATTTTGAAGAAAAAGAGACTGTAGCTAATAGGCCCAAGCATGGACCACAACGTACTGCAAGATCGACTGAAAAATTACTGCTGCTCAAGAAAGTGTTCAAAACAATCCGTCAACTTCAATTCGACGCCGTGCTCAGGAGATTGGTCTTCAAAGAACAACTTTGGCCACAATTTTGCACAACGATTTGCATTTGTTTCCATTTAAGATTCAGTTGACACAAGAGCTTCTTTCAGAAGACCATTTACGCCGCCGTACATATGCCAATAGGATATTACAGCTTGCCCATGACAACCCCGATTTTCATGAAAAATCATAATAAGTGACGAGGCACATTTTCATTTGAATGGATATGTGAATAAACAGAATAGTCGGTTCTAGGCAATGGAAAACTCTCAAATTATTTATCAGTAACCTTTGCATCCATTAAAAGTTACAGTCTGGTGTGCAATTTGGTCAGGAGGAATTATTGGACCTTACTTCTTTGAAACTGAAAACGGCGTAACGGTAACTGTCAATGGGGAGCGATGTTGTGATATAATTGAAAACTTTTTAACGCCACAACTGCACGTTTTGGGTTTGATTAACATGTGGTATCAACAAGACGGTGCCACATCGCATACAGCCAGGGTTACAATGGAATTACTTGTAGACCTCTTTCCACAACAAGTTATTTCAAGAAATGGTGATGTTGATTGGCTTCCACGGTCGCCTGATTTGACTGCTCCAGACTTCTTTTTGTGGAGATATCTGAAAAACAAGGTTAATGCAAACAAACCAGAAACGCTGGAGCAACTTAAACAAAATATTCGTGATGAAATTAATGAAATACCGCGTGAAATGTGTGAGAATGTAATAAAAAATGTGCTCAAAAGGGTTGGCATTTGTGAGGCTAACAGAGACGGATATTTGTCTGATATTGTATTCCATACATAATTGCCGACGTTAAACAAAACTATATTCCTATACCTTGAATCAAACGCTTTGCCAAGACGAACCAATCCACAATTGCACACGGTTTCGCCACCATACTATACAGGTTTATACTGATCTTCTGAAGCACCGTACATAACACTTACATCACAATACAATATTTAAAATGGACTATACGAATAAATGGATACATAACGTTAGAAAATTCTAAAATCATATCTGCAAAATTGGAAAGCATACTGGTTCACTGCTCTATGTGCTCTACATAGCTGATCTTCTAACAGCTAGTGAATCGGCAGTTAGTACCTTCGCGGATGACACGATGATTTTTTCGACACATGCAGATCCTGTTATAGCATCAAACATAAAAAAAGCATTTTTATTGTATGGAATAATAACTACCCAAATGGAAGATAATGGTTAATGAAACAAAATCCATCTATATCTCCTTCACGTTAAAAACAGCACATTGCCCAGCTATCAGCATAAATCAAGTACTTCTACTCAAAAGTGATGTCGTCACGTATCTAGGCTTACACCTAGATAATAAACTAAAACGAAAACACCACATAACAAAAGAACGGAAAGAATTAGACCTCAAAACACAAGAACTTCGCTAGCACCTAGGCAGAAAATCCAAATTATCAATCACCAATAAAGTGACAATCTACAAAGCAATACTAAGACCAATACAAACTTACGTAATAGAGATATGGGGATGCACGAGTATGTCCAATATAGCAATAATACAACGAGCTCAATCCAAGATTCTTCTCAATATTGTGGACGGACCATGCTACGTTTCTAACAACATTATCCATTCGAAGTTACGAATTCCTTATGTCAGAGATCTTATTTATGAGCGCAGCACAAAACACCATCTCAATCTTGTTATTCATCAAAATCCACTCATGCCACTTCTGCTACAATCCCTAAGAACTAGAAGACTCCAGCAAAAATGGCCACTCGACCTGCAAATCTGAGATGACATTACTGGATTTGTACCTCTTTGCATCACTACTTGTGCGTATATTAGATAATTGTACACGTTATCACATTCGCTTATAGTTTGTATTCTTACCGATTGCTAATAAAAAATTAAAAAAAATCATGAATAACAAACGTGCTTGGGGTTAAGTTATATACCAGCCTTATAAGCATTAGAAAGATAGCGATCTGTGACCAAATGGTAGCATTCTTTACAATGTTCATTTATCATTCGGAAGCCTCGGGTTAAATCCCCACGGTTTAATACCCAATTTTGGTTATCATCCACCACCTAATTTATCCATCTTTATGGTCATTGATTTTAAGAGTCACTAAAGTTTATGTATTGTTGAGGTACGTTAATGACCTCTCATCATAATGTTTTTTTGACTACAGCTGCATATTTCTTACTATTGTTCGTTGAAAGTAGGTTTGTACACTGCACTTCACAATACTACGTCGATAAAGTTTTAGTATAAGCCACAAATTTATTCATTGCACTTGAAATGTTAAAACCGAAAGTCTCCAAATACTGGCCACGGATATTTGTAGTTTGTTTGCTTGTATACCATTTTCCGTGTATTTTATTTGATATACTGTGATATAAAAAGAAACCGTCTGTATGATAATTTGAGCGTATTTCGAAATGGGGTTTTTGCATTTTCTAAAAGTCAGTCTATTGAATGGAATTGTCTTTTAAGTTTACTTAACACCCCCTTTGAATATTTTATGGGCTCGAATTAATTTTTTTCCATTTTCTACTATTGCATAGTGCTATGCCCATCATGCCAACTGGCATATTAACATACTTTAGTATGTAGATATCTTTTCTATGCACGCACCAAAACACGTTTACGTCACTATTATAGTATTTGTGCAGTAGCGGTTTGAAACGAACGTGTTTTTTTCTCGTGCCGAAAACCATGTGTGACGGAAAACAGGAGCAACGTATCAATCTCAAATTTCTCATTAAATTGAATAAAACTCCGACTGAGTGCTATAAATTGTTGCAAGAGGCCTATGGGGACAATTCTCTATCTCGTGTACGTGTTTTTGAATGGTGTAAGCGTTTCTGTGAGAGCCGAGAGAGCACTAAAGATGACCAGCGCCCAAGTTGCCCTGTCACTGTTTCAACCCCGGAAACAATGACCAAAATCAACCAAATTGTGCGTGCAGATCCTCGAATGACCATGCGGATGATTGCCGAGGCTGTAAACGCCGATAAAGAAACGGCCTGAGTTGTGGAAGAACAACTCGTGGATTTTGTACCAGGACAACGCACCGGCTCATAACGCGCTATCTGTGAAGCAGTATTTGGCCGGTAAGCGCACTCCAGTGCTCGAACACGCGCCGTACTCGCCAGATTTGGCACCGTGCGACTTTTTTTTGTTTTCGAAGATAAAATCTGCTTTGAAAGGGACCCGATTTGAGTCGATGAAAGCGGTAAAGCAAAAAACGGCAGAGCTCCTTAAGGCCCTCACCAAAGAAGACTTCCAGCACTGCTTCGATCAATGGAAAAAACGTTTGGAAAAGTGTGTGGTAAGGAGAAGGGAGTATATTGAAGGGGAGCGTTCGAATGTAGAATAATTTTATAATAATAAAACCCTTTTTCGTAACCAGTCTCGTTATTTAATAGCCAGACCTCGTACACCATGTAACTGTTTTTTTTTGTACCATCTGATTCCCAAAATCCAATAGATTACTACAACGCTTGAGTAAATAGCAGTAACATTATGGGCTCTTCAACTATTGCAATTGTATTACCTGCTACTTAGTTAATCTAACGATTTATTATTTTAGGACTGGTGGACAAGTGACACACCTTTGAGAGTTTTACGTAAATGGAACGTCTTCGTCTACGACTGGCTATCTGTCTACATCTACAAAGACCTTTACGAACATGTTTTTCAAGATAACAGATTTTTGTGTAAATTTATAGTTTTCTTTGTGTCGGGGCTATTTCACGATTACATTATATGCGTGTCTGCCAGATTATTTTTACCCATAATCACCGTAACGTACTCAGTAACAATTGTGATATATAATTATCTTTCGCTTAAAAGTAGTACCTATGTATTTCATGTAGCAGTATGGATAGGTTTTGGTTTAAGTATTAATTTAATCTTTACAATCTTGAGTATAGAATATTTTGCCCGGCAAAATTGTCTATTGGAAAACGAATTAATATATAATATCATTAAACCACGATTTCTATATTGTTGAAAACGTAGATTACGTTTACTTCAATTGCAACTAATCTTCTAAGTCGGTTTGCTTTGACTTTATAGGAATTAATGTTTAAATGACACAAATTTATTTATTAGAAGTCAAGTTCTTTTAAGCGATAATAATATCATAAGAGTGATCCTTTTTCTGGACTTTGACTGTGGTTAGGACTAAGAAATATTTTTTTTTTTTAGCTTTTTACTTTAACATTGTATGTATTTGCGTTTTTATAACTTTATTCATTTTTGTTAACAATAAATCGATGTATGCAATTAATTATTTTGCTTTTCTTTAAATTTTGGTTTAATAGTTGATGTTTCCTAAATGTCAGTTCTTTTGTATAGAGGTAACAGAAAAAATTTGTCGACGCTTCGTATTCTACAAGGCTTAGCGTTTATCAAAGTATTTTTAATTTGATGTTTTGATAAAGGCTACGCGTTGTAGTAGTTTTGTTCAGTTTTCAGGTGGTTTCCAAACACCTTCCAGAAGTTTTCTGTCTTTTAGTTGATTATTTGAAAAACTCCTTACAAATGAATTTGTAGGAGTCTCTGTCAGCCTAGTAAGTTTTCTTTAAAGGTAACAGGCAGTTGAGGGTTTGATTACCAGTTCTTTAAATGCACAGATACTAAGTCTTGGATCAGATTAACGCCGCCACTAGAAGTGCCTTTAAAAAAGTGTTGCGAGCCGTTCGTGCGAGAGTGCAGGCGAGAGGTGGCCGTTTAAAGAACAGGGGATATTAACGTCCGTGAAGTTAACCCCTCACTTTTGGAGTTTATATTCACTTTGGTTCTTACTAATTAGTAAGTTAAGGACTGAGGGCGAAAAAACATTAACATTGAAAAACTTAACATAACTTTTAAACCGCTAAATACATTTTCAAAAATAATTTAGTTTTGGTTAGGTTATTTATTATATAAAAATTAAGAAAAAACAAAAAATCAATCAGACTTATCGTCATAAAAAATTTTGAACTTGTCGGGAATGGTCTCCATCATGGCTTTTATGGTGGTACTCGACACTTTCTTAGACGCAACGGTCAACATTTTTCTAAAAATTTCAATCGATTTTGTAGCCTTTTTTGTCTGCTTCAAGCTTCTTTTTACCAAAGCCCAGTACCGCTCGATTGGGCGAAGCTTAGGGCAATTTGGTGGGTTAGCCTCCCTGGGTACAAAATCCACATGATTCTCTTCGTACCATTTTTTGTCTGCTTACTGTAATGGCACGAAGTTAAATCCGGCAAAAAAAATGTGGATACCTTATGTTTACTCAGAAAAGGCCGCAATCTTTTTTGGAGACACTCCTTCCTGTAAATATCGGAGTTAATTGTTCCATTTGTTATGAAAGATTGGTTTCTTTCACCGCAGCTACAAATTGCCTGCCAAACGAGATATTTTTTGGAAACTTGGACTTTATTTTAGTTCTAAACTTCTTAGTAACATTTCCTCGTCCACAGGAAACATAAAACTCCTGACCAGGTAGTTGAGAAAAATCGGCGAGGATGTAAGTCTCATCGTCCATCACGCAACATTAACGTTTTTGGAAAAATCTGCTCTCAACTTTCTGGCTCGTTTTTGGCTTCAATGTTTTCTCCGCATTACGATCTGGAGTTGTTTGAACTTTGTAGGACTTAAATCCATTCTTTTTTTATTTTTTGAATTGTCTTTTCCGACAAGTCGACTTTTGCAGCTAATTTCCGGTTTGATATCAGCGGATTCTTAACCATCGGAGATACTGCATTTGGCACCTTTTTGGTGAATGAAAACCCTCTAGTCGTCCACTTTCTGGTTTCCGTGTTATGGTAAAGTCTTCCTTGTACCGCTTGATGACTTTTGCTGCCACTTGCCTGCAGACTTTGCCTCCTTTGCAATGCGAACGACTGACCATTGTGGATTCTCAACAAATTTTTAATGATTAAATCTATGTACTTCCACTACTTTTGCCATTGTGAACACAATTTGACTCAAATAAAAATAAAAATTTGACGACATATTCTGACAACTATTTCAAAGCCTACTATATCAAAATTTTGTAAAAAATTATATGGTATAAAAGTTATGCAAGTTTTTCAATGTTAATGTTATTTCGCTCTCAGTCTTTATTAGTAAGTATTTGTAAGCTAAAATTACAAATTTGTAAGTGAATTTCAAAATTTATTTTAATAAAAACAGTTTTTGGGGGCTAACTTCTCGGTAGCCTCACAATCTTGCAATATCAAAATTGTAGTACCGTTATTAATTAGTAAGTCGTAAGTGCGACTAACTTCTCAGAAGTGACAAAAAAGGTAAATCGCATAAAAACAAGCCATTTAAAATGCAACTCTGTGTTGTTTAATTGGGGTGCGATTTCAATCCCAAATTCTGACTGTAGAAACAAACCAGAGACAGTTGCACATATATTGTGGAGAATTGTCAATTAACAAATTAAAGGAGGGTTTGTAAACATTCATAACTTAAAAACATTCTGTACCCTTTTGTGATAAAATGGTCTTATCGAATTGCTAAGAACTCTACTATTTTTCTTTTGTAAAAACAATGTAAAAACAAAGTCACGGACACGTTTGAAAAACTAGTTTTAGGTTTTACCATTTCGTAGCTCTTTTTATAGGGAAAAATTACATGTTTTCGAAGCTCTAGAATATCATTTTTCATAAGTAAAATGTGAGTCTAACGACATCTCGTGTAATCAGGGACACGTATAAATAGTAAAAAACTAAGTAATGCCAACAGATAACTGTAACAACAATTGAATGTTATAAATGCAAATTGTTATCTAAGCGATAACTTAGAATACAATAAACACTCGTGTTCTTTAGTACGTGTATACCACTGTACAGAAATTCTTGACTTTATCTACACCAGTGTTTATTGCATTCTAAGTTATCGCTTAGATAACGATTTATACTTATAACATAATTTTTCATATTCTACAATGTTCTCTCTAACTTTTCTTAATTCAAGACCAATTAATAAATTGGGAAGAATTTCAATATTTCACGACTCTAAATCTGCGAAACAACTTTATCTTCAAAACGTAATCAATAATAATAATAATAATAATAATAATAATAATAATAATAATAATAATAATAATAATAATAATAATAATAATAATAATAATAATAATAATAATAATAATAATAATAATAATAATAATAATAATAATAATAATAATAATAATAATAATAATAATAATAATAATAATATAAAATAATAATAATAATGTCTTTAATTCCCAAAAATAGAAAAAATTAAGTACACTCATGAAATTTAAAACTTGGACACCACAATTTCTGTAAACAAAAGTTTGCACATTGTGAAGCGGGCTTAAGGGTATCATTTACAATTCTAACAGCAGGTAGTCTCAGCAGGGGTTATCTTATAGAAGGACTGTAGAATGAATCATTACACTAAGCACGTTTTAGAAAATAGGTAATTTACGTTGCTTACTTAATTTTATTCTTTAAAGAATATATTTGAAGGTATCGCTAATTAAACACCATAGCTCGATTAATTATCGAATCAAAATTTTGTTTAGGAAATGTTTACAAAATAAAATTAGAAATAATTTTGATTTAAAAAACGTCTACAAGCAATAACTTTTAAATTAAATCAAAAAACTAAACATGGTTATTTGGGTTGACTGATTATTACTTATTTTTAAATAAATCTAACCTACTAATTATTGTAAGTTATTAAAAAAAATCATTAAACTCTCTATTCATAATATTTAGTCCTTACAAAATGTATATTTTATGACGTTTCATTTTTTTCTGTAGTTAATATAAAAAGTGAAAATAAAAACTAAGGCAATTCTTATTGTCAACGTATATATTTAGTTTTTTGACAAGAATTTATTACATAATTATAATTAAGATACCAAGTTATAGTTTAAAATTAAATGAAAACTTTTTTTTAAATAAAGGTATTACTATATAAATAAATATAAGAAATCAATAATGGGTGTGACCTCCATTATTATTGATACATTCTTGGAGGCGTCTGCTCATTGACGCTATCAAGGTATCAATATAATTAATATTAATCGTTTTCCATGCGGTATCAATGGCTGCAATTAGTGCATTACGGTTTACTGGTATAAAATTTGGCCTTTGTTGTCTTCGGATAACAGCAAGTATTCGAGCCCAAACATTTTCGATAATGTTAAAATCTGGGCTTTTTGCTGGCCAGGGTAACAGTTCTAAGTAATTTTCTCGTATCCAATTGCGCACAACCCGCAAAGTATGAATAGGGGCGTTGTCCTTTAACAACAAAAATACATTATGAAAATGTTAATTCAACAGATCCCAAACTATTTTTGGAGAAAGTATAGTGAAATAAGAATACTTACTTGTTGGAAAATATAATCTTCGTCTGGATAAAACACTTCGACTAAAGGTTTCATAATAGTTTCCGAAATATCTAAATACGCAGCAGAATCAAGACGTCTATTGATAGCCCAACAAACTCCTGGACCCCGCGTGCTAACCCAACCCCACACATTCACAGAAAAATAACCACTTCGTTTTTTAGGACATATGTGATTATTTTCGTAACGAGTTCCTTCCATTCTAAAAACTTTTAGTGGTCCATCGTTGCGGCTATTGAACGTTGTTTCGTCGCAAAATGGTTCGTTCACATATCGCCTTGCAAATTCCAGACGACGTCTAATATTTTCGTCACTGAGAACTTCCTTTGCAGCAGCATTATACTTCTTTATTCCCATCTCCTTTAATCTTTTTTGTGCAGTTATACGGCATCCGAAAAAATGTGTATCTGCTATAGTCCTGGAGTATGTAGCAAATGGTTTTTTTTTATTTTGGAAATTTCCCGCCCAAATGATGCTAGTAGGGACATCATTTTTTCTTGCATTCTTAAACACTGATTAATTTAAAACATTTTTCTTCTGTCAACTCTATAATATTACCTAAAACACAACAAACCCACAAAAGGGAGGACGAAAAATAAATAATTTAATTCTCCCGCATAAGTTTGTTCGCCGTTTTGTTTAGATTCGTCCAAACCTGCAAACTCATTCGCGCGCATTTTTTTTGATGTCGGAGAAAAAACCGACAAGTTGCGGGAACGCCGCAAACCGTTTGTGGAACAATCAGGACTTGCAAATCTGTTCTAAAATTCGTACGTAGCACCGTCCAAATTAATGTTCCGATTGCCGTTCGGTTCGTTGTTCTGTTTGTTCCTCGGTTTGTTGTTCAGGTGTGTACGAAGTTTTACAATAAACATATTAATATGAACTATATCTTATGAAAGAAGAGTTATGTAACTATAATTAACGACTTAACGTTACGTTAGTAGATTCCATTTAATATTTACACATATTTTCTTGGAACATTCGATAATTAACTATCGGGATATGATGACCCTATACTTCGCAGGTTGTGCGCAACTGGATACAAGCAAATAACTTGGAGCTGTTACCCTGGCCAGCAAAAAGCCCAGATTTTAACATTATCGAAAATGTTTGGGCTCGAATACTTGCTGTTATCCGAAGACAACAAGGGCCAAATTTTATACCAGTAAACCGTAATGCACTAATTGCAGCCATTGATACCGCATGGGAAACGATTAATATTAATTATATTGATACCTTGATAGCGTCAATGAGCAGACGCCTCCAAGAATGTATCAATAATAATGGAGGTCACACCCATTATTGATTTCTTATATTTATTTATATAGTAATACCTTTATTTAAAAAAAAGTTTTCATTTAATTTTAAACTATAACTTGGTATCTTAATTATAATTATGTAATAAATTCTTGTCAAAAACTAAATATATACGTTGACAATAAGAATTGCCTTAGTTTTTATTTTCACTTTTTATATTAACTACAGAAAAAATGAAACGTCATAAAATATACATTTTGTAAGGACTAAATATTATGAATAGAGAGTTTAATGATTTTTTTTAATAACTTACAATAATTAGTAGGTTAGATTTATTTAAAAATAAGTAATAATCAGTCAACCCAAATAACCATGTTTAGTTTTTTGATTTAATTTAAAAGTTATTGCTTGTAGACGTTTTTAAATCAAAATTATTTCTAATTTTATTTTGTAAACATTTCCTAAACAAAATTTTGATTCGATAATTAATCGAGCTATGGTGTTTAATTAGCGATACCTTCAAATATATTCTTTAAAGAAAAAATTAAGTAAGCAACGTAAATTACCTATTTTCTAAAACGTGCTTAGTGTAATGATTCATTCTACAGTCCTTCTATAAGATAACCCCTGCTGAGACTACCTGCTGTTAGAATTGTAAATGATACCCTTAAACCCGCTTCACAATGTGCAAACTTTTGTTTACAGAAATTGTGGTGTCCAAGTTTTAAATTTCATGAGTGTACATAATGAAACATAACGTAAATATAATATTTAGTAAAAAAAACAAAAGTTAGTTTTTGGAAATCCTCAAGGCAAAGTTCAGCGGATATCCCAAAGGATAAGCTACTCTTCCGCTTATACCTTGATTACAAACTTAAAATATATTGTTGCTACCATTTACATCAAATTAATTGCTTAAAAACAAAAAAAAAATGAGCAAAGTTTAAATATTTAAAATTCATGACTATAACAAACGGTTAGTTATGCAGCTTAAAAACTATGCATTCAATCTGTTGCTTCCTTTAATAGTAAATAAGGTCGGTAATTTGTTGTAGTTTAGAGAAATCTGATAAGAGAACCCATTTTCAAAAAGTTTTGTTTTATGATACGGTAGTGTAAGAGTACCCTTAAATCTAATGTTCAGCGAATGGACGTCGCATCGAAATGTTATTTTATTGTATAAATAGGGCGGAGTTTTCGTAAATACAATGGAGTAATAAAAGCAGTCGGCATATTTAACCAGTTTAATTAGCCTTATGCAACTGTTTTAAATTTTTTGTATTCTGCGTTTTTTTGATTGATTGATTGATAAACGGAGCGTAAATTGAGTCACAAAAATTAAACTGTGATAACACTAGAGACTCGTAAAGAACTGTTTTAGATTTATTAGATAACAAATAGCGTTGTTGAAATATATATCGCAAAAAGTAATAGGCTCTGCGTGCACATTTATTTATATGAGAGTGAAATTTTAAGTCTGCATCCAGAATTAGACCTAAGAGAGATGCAGGAACTCTGCGGATCTCCAGATGGTAAGTTTAAGCGTTCTGATATCAAGTCATCAAGTTTTACTGCTTGTGACCAACCAGTAAGAAAAGATTCAAATAATCGTTAAGCATTTTTTTTTAACCCAATATGTTTCAATATTGCTAGAAGTATACAGTGATTTAGCGTGTCGAATGTCTTGGAAAAGTCCAACAAACCAACAAGCGTCAATTGTTGCCTATCAGATACTTTAAGAATATCGTCAATTATACAAGTTAAAGCGGTTTTGCAACTATATATTTTTTTAAATCCCGACTGAGTACTAGGTAAAATGTTATTTGTTGCAAGATATTCTCTAATTTGTTCATCAATTACTTTTTTGATATTGTTGTTTTTCGCTTGTTTTTGCAATTGGTCTGACCAAGGCATGCTTCCAGAGACTTGGAAAAGTGCCATCAAGAGACCAAGAGTTTACGATGTTTGTAACTAATGGTATGATGTGAGGAGAGCACATTTTCAGAGCATTTAAATTAATTAAATCAGATCCCTCTGCTTTTGATTTTATTGACATAAGTGTTCTTAGAATAGTATCATTAGAAACAAGTGTAAACTCGGAAGTACAATTTAATGGTGTTGAGCTATTGTAAAAATCTACCATATTCTCAGAAGGGGCAATAATCAGATTACGACTTTGAATAAAATAAAATTAGGATTTTTTAAATAATTAGGAATATTTTTGTTTTTTAATGGTAGTATTTCTGCTTTACTGAAATGTTTCCACATATTTGTGGGGAGTTTGTAATTGTGTTCCAAATATGCCCTCTTCTGCGTTCTAATAGAACTAGTAGTTAGGTTACGTAAACTTTTATTAAGTTTCCAGTAAGCAGAATTTATTAAAGTACTTATCACGCTCCTTTTGCATAATTTGTACAACTGGCGTTATCCATGGAGCAGGAGGTCTGGTAAAGCGTTTGCGCGTAAGAAGAGCATGCATGTTTAGTAAGCCAGCAATATTGAAACATAAGTAATTAACTTTTTTGTCAACAGTACGCAAGTGGTATAATCTATCTAAGTTAATAGAGTGCAAGTCTAAAATAAATTGATGATGATCAACATTTTTGAATGGTCTGAAACAAATAAATAGTTCTTCAGATTTTCTATTAAATTTTAAGTCGATCTGCACCAATTGATAATCAGAGATATTTGCTACATTATTAACAACTTTCACATTATTAATTATATCAGAATTTGTTGTAAAAACACAATCAAGAAGGCTACTACTGAATTGTGAAATTCTTGTCGGGTCTTTTACAAGTTGAAATGGATTGAAACTATCGCTTACCTCATGCAGTAATTCTGTATGCAGACTTGATGTATCCAAGAGGTTAAAATTGAAATTTCCTCCATAGATGACAGTGTTAAATTTCGGTATTATTAATGAAAGAGTTGTTTCTATTTCATCGATAAATATTTTTCCATTGACGTTGGGAGCACAGTAGCCAACGTCAACGGCAAAAACATCATTATTCACCGTTACTTCGATCCAACACTGTTTAATCGCTAAGGAGTATTCCAATTTTTTGTAAGATATATTATTTCAAATGTAAATTTCAACGCCATCACCTCTTCCAATTCTATCTTCACGAATGAGATTGTAATTATTGATTGCTATCAATTTATTATTGATTTTATTACTTAGCCATGTTTCTACCATGCAGAGAATGTCGATGTGTTCATTTACGATTAGTTCCTTCAATTCATCAAATGAGGCACAGACTGAACCCACGTTTAAGTAGCATAAGTTTATGTGATTAGTCATTTAATTTCCTAAAACAAAAAAGTAATAAATAAACAAAAAGTAGTAATATAAGTATTTTATAAGCAATTACAAAACCAAAAAAAAACAGCAAAATTGTTTCATTATTTAACAAAGCAAAATCAATTTGCATGGTTGGTTGGTTGTTCTTCAGCATCCAGATCATCCATTTGAACGATTGACACCGTTCTCCTCTTAACTTTGGATCTTATTGCTCCATCGGCGGTCCATACGTTTTTATATAGTTCCAGCCGTGTTCTTGTTAAGTCTTCTTTAATTACAATTTTAGTATTCCTAAATTTACTTTTGTTTCTATAAATTAAATCTTTATATCGGTAGGACGTAAATTTGACAATTATCGCTCTTGGTTTATTAATGTTATCGTTTGGTTTTCCAATTCTGTGTGCACATTGCAGTGTGTGTATTAAAAGTTTCAATAATTTTCCGTTCGACGTCTTCGTTAATATTTTTCTTAATACAGAATATACGCACGTTGTTGCGTTTGGAGTACTGTTGTAGATTATCTAATTTCTGCGATAATGCGACATTGTTCTTTTTCACTTCATCAATTTCTGAAATCAACGGCGCGGTAATTTTCGTTATTAAGCAGCGTAATAATTGTATCGGTGATGATAGAAGAAATTTCAGATTTTTGTTCTCTAGTAAACGGCATATTGATATTAGTAAACACATAAACGCTGGAGAACTAACCAAATGCGTCTATACTCGTCGAGCAACACACATCTTATCAATTATAACAATTCAGAATGTTTTAGGGAAAAAAGGAGCCGACGAAAGTTGCATAACAAATTGATGTTTATGATAGTGAAATCCAAAATTATTTTTATTTAAACTGTATCCTTGAGGGTGGCGTCCGTGACATGGGAATTGGACGGTACAGAAGACTCTGAACAGACAAAGCTATATTATGGCTTACTAATCTGAAGGACATCTGAAGTTATGCAATATTTTGTGTTTTCTGTCCTGATTATCTGTTTTTACATTATTTTGTTTGCTATTTTTTATCATATTATTTTTTTTTGTTATTGTCGCAACTGGGGCTTGGACCGGTCCATTATATGTAGTCATGCAATGTCTGTGTTGTTATATTTTTGTTCTTATTTACTTTCAATAATGTTTACACACTTAATTAATATTATTACATATGAATACTAAGGTGGGTAAAGGTTGGCATGTTTAGGTTCTAGTGATTTTCCTAAACCTTTGCCAAGACGAACAAACCCATAATTGCACACGGTTTCGTCATCGCACGATACATAACACTTACATCACAATACAATATTAAAAATGTACAATACGAATAAATAAATAAACACAGATTTCAAATTAAGCTTTAATAATTAGTTTACCAATTACACGAATTATTTTATTAAACAGTATTCATGGAGTAAGCATCAAATGTTGCAAGTGAATTAATGACTTACTTACGGTACTAAAATTTTAATATTGAAAGATACTGAAGCTGATGAATTAACTCCAAAACTATTTTTTATGGAAATAAATTCGAGAATTCACTTACAAATTTAAGCTTTCAACTTACAAATACTTACTAACAATTTACTAATTAGTAAGTCAAATATATGCCTATTAAGCTGAGAATAGTAGGGTTATGTGAAAAACTCATC
The DNA here is from genome assembly GCA_030710515.1 of Abscondita cerata. NCBI lineage: Eukaryota > Metazoa > Arthropoda > Insecta > Coleoptera > Lampyridae > Abscondita > Abscondita cerata. Next base: position 122,477 of record JALBCR010004303.1, on the reverse strand, counting down.
AATGATGAATTATTACAAGATCTCAAACTGCAGAACCCTGAGTTATTTTAGAGTGATTCAGAATGTAATGTCATTACCGTAGAACCTGTGAAAAAGAATAATAATGTTTATCAGGCAACCATTTCTGTAGACGCAGTTCTGTACAGGAAACTCCTCGATTTAAGACACATCTTAGTTGCCCTCGATGGATGCACTATATTTGATGCTATAGAATTTTGCAGGTGCTTTACCTGCAATGGTTATAACCATTCGCCAGACTTCTGTCCCGCTAAGGGTAACCCAATTTGTCCCCTATGTGCTGAAAGGCATTCAGTTAAAGACTGTAAAAAACTAAAGTGGCATATAAATGTATTCATTGTGATCTGTTCAAAAGGAAGAAATTTAAAGATTGTGATACCAATCATGCAGCGTGGGATAGAGATTTATGTTCGTATTACAAATATTTATTAGAGAATGTTAAAGTTGGCATCTTTGGAGTTTTAAACTCATTTTCTGGGATCATCATCATCAAACAGCCCTTTCTTGTATCCACTGCTGGATATAGGCCTCCCTTAATCTCTTCCATGTGCTTCGATCCTGCGCCGCCTGCATCCAGTTTCCCTGGCAACGCTTTAGGTCATTGGTCCATCTCGTTGGAGGGCGTCCCCTATTTCGATACGCTTCCTGTCTTGGTCTCCATTCCAATATTCGCTTGATCCATCTGTTATCTGTCAGTCTGGCGACATGCCCTGCCCAGTTCCATTTGAGTGTGGTTATTCTCTCTATTGCATCTACTACTTTTGTTGTTTGTCGTATTTCCCTGTTTGGGACTCTGTCTCTAATAGAAATGCCAAGCATTACCCGTTCCATCGCCCTCTGTGCCACACGGATTTTGTGTATCGCTTTTTGGTCAGTGTTAATGTTTCTGCTCCATAGGTCAATACAGGCAATATACACTGATCAAAAATCTTTCTTTAAGGCACGTTGGAAGGTCTGACTTGAACACATGGCTTAATTTTCCGAAGGCTACCCAGGTAAGTCTTATGCGTCGGTTAAGTTCGATTGTTTGATTGTCTCTGCCTATGCAAATCTCATGCCCCAGATATTTGTATGACACAGTTTGCTCAATTGCCTTTCCCGCAACAGCTGTGCTTTTGCTGAGCACGAGGTTTGTCATAATTTGTGTTTTGGCCATGTTCATTTTTAGTCCCACCTCTCGGGAGGAGAGATAGAGCGTCTCCAACAAATCCCTGGCATCATCCATTTGGTCGGCTATCAAGACTATATCGTCGGCGAATCTCAGGTGACTGAGCCACTCGCCATTTATATTTATGCCCTTTTCATCCAGGTTAGCTCTTTGCATGCATACTCTAGTAGCGTAGTGAAGAGTCTTGGCGATATGGTGTCTCCTTGTCTAACTCCACGTCTTATGGGGAATTTATTTGTTTGTTGATCTCCTACTCTCACTCTCGATGTAGCATTTTGTATATATGTTTTATTATATTTATGTAGCGGTGATCTATTCGACATTCCGTTAAAGCTTCTAACATTTTTTGTTGATTTATTGTGTCGAAAGCCTTTTCGTAGTCAACAAATATCAACACCAAAGGTTTATTGTATTCGGCACATTTCTCAATTAAGTTTTTTATTACCAGTAGGTGATCGTTTGTGCCATATCCCGACCTAAAAGGGATAACAAAAAATTAATTAAGGATCTCAGTCTGTCGAGCTCAAATCAAAACTCTAACAAGCTTATGTACACTGTGTTTTACCAGAATTTTCGTGGATTATTTTCAAAAGTAAATGAGTTTTTAGTTAATGCCTCTGACCTCGCTTATGATTTTATAGCCATAACTGAGACTTGGCTAAATGATACGATCGATAATAATGAATTATTTCCAGATTATTATGTAGTACTCCGAAGTGATCGACAGTTCTCTTTAGTAAATCGTAAAAGAGGAGGTGGTGTTTTAGTGGCGATTAGTAAGAAATTTTCATATAAGGTCTTGGATACTTAGGATATTGCTAAACATATACCGTTAATTGATTTTATTTTTGTGCAAATGTCATATAGGACATATCTCTATAATATTGTGTGTAATTTACATTCCTCCCGATACCTCAATTGATCAGTTGGAATTATTTTTAGATGCATTAGAGCAATATTTAGTCAATGACGCTTGTATCATAATTGGTGATTTTAATGAATCAAGTTTTCCTTTAGTTGAAGAATTACGCACGCGTAAAAAGCACAACTGTTGCACAATTTTGCAAGCGTCATTGATGTTACGCAAGTTAATAATATTGTAAATCGTTACAATAAGTCGTTAGATCTTGTGTTTGTCAAAGGCGATTTTACATCATTAGTTCTGTACCAATGGTAGATGAAGATGCTTATCATCCCGCAATATGCATTCACTTATCTAATTTTGTTTGTGACAAACGTACCTATTTTCCAAAGAGCTTTTGTAAGTCTTATAACTTTTATAGGGCAGATTATCAATTATTATACAAATCTTTGTTTGAACAGGATTGGTTTAAACTAGATTCATATTCTAATATAAATGAAGCTGTTGATGAAAACTATATATCGCAAGTTTAAATACCCCATATGGTTCTCTAAGGAAGTTAAAACGAATCTCAAACTTAAATCGTACTATAGAAAAAAATGGTTAAATCTTAATAGCCCTTACTATTATGAACTTTACAAACATCTGCGCTTGTTAACTAAAACTCAAATTTCTGTCTGCTATAATGATTACATAAGTTCTATTGAAGGTAATCTAAAAATGACCCTTTTCAAATCTGGAAATTTATTCGACAAAAAAAGGTGGGTCGTGGTTACCAAATAAAGTGACTGATGGACAGTGTGAGTTTACTGAACTGGAATCAATTGTTAACGCTTTTGCACAATTATTTTCAAGATCATCTAATGTAGCTCAGCATATTACTATTAATGATCTTAATAATTATAAACACCACAAAAATGTTCCGACATTCCGTTTTCCTTATGCTACAGAAAAGATGTTATTAACATAATGAAGAATTTAAATAAGAAATTTACAGCTGGTGATGATCAGGTACCAAGTTTTCTTATTCGAGACTGTAGAGCCGCGTTTGCACAACCCATTGTTATCTTAATCAATTTCATAATTAGATGCTCTACTTTTCCAGATATTTGGAAACGCGCCAGAATTTCTCCTATCTTAAAAAAAAAGGAGACAATTTTGATATAAATAACTACAGGCCTATTTCAATTTTATCAAGTTTTTCTAAAATCTGTGAGTCATATTTGTACACTATTATTTATTGGATTACCCAAAGTTTCATATCAACATCGCAACATGGTTTTATTTCTCGTAGATCCACAAACACTAATCTTGCTTGTATTTCATAGCGGAAATCCTTGATAAGCGTGGTCAGGTTGATGTAATATATATGGATTTTACAAAAGCCTTCGATTCTGTTAAACATAAAATATTAATTGATAAATTATCAGACTTTGGTTTTTCTCCGGCTTCCTTTTCATTAATCGCGTCATATTTAAGTAACAAAACATCATATGTCTCATACAGTGGTTTCCGTTCTATCCAAATTAATAACTCAGTTGGTGTTCCTCAAGGTTCTAATCTTGGACCGTTGCTTTTTGTGCTGTACATTAATAATCTATTGGACTCGGTAACATGTAATGTGTTGGCTTCTGCAGATGATATAAAAATATTTAGAGAAATCAAATCACTCAAAGATACAACACTCTTGCAACAAGATCTAAACCACATAGTTGATTGGTGTTCAAAATTCTACCTAAAACTGAATATTAACAAATGTTACCATGTTTCATATTTTAGAACTCTCTCGCCATTTACATTTGAGTATTATATTAATAACACTATTCTCGAGAAAAAACTGACAATAAGAGATCTCGGTATAACGTTTGATGCGCAAATGAGCTTTAGGGAACATTTGAATCATGTCAAATGTGATGCTTATAAATCGTTAGGATTTGTCATCCGAATTAGTAAGAACTTTACTGATATAGCTTTGATTAAACAGTTGTTTTACGCATTTGTTTTAAGCAGAATCGAATATGCATCTATTGTGTGAGTCCAATATATGCCTCACATGCATCTGTTCTCGACAAAATTCAACGCCGATTTCTAAATTTCTATCTTTTAAGATTGATGGTGTATATCCCGTTAAAGGTGTAAGCGAAATTAACCTGTTGAAAAGGCATAGTATGACAGCGTTGTCGGTTAGAAGAGATAAAAGTGAAATTAAATTTTTGTATAATCTATTAAACAACAAGATCGATTGTAATTCTATACTATGTAGAATACAGTTTAATGCTTTAAATGCATTTTCGTACGTGGTTGCTCACAAAGTCGGCTCAGTAAACTTTGCCACACTTTTTGTTCGTATGTGATGTGTCCTCTAGTAGGAAATTTATTTAATAGCACGCATTTGTACAATAGTGAATTTACTCTAGAGTTCTCTCACTCCTGCATAGTCCCAAAAGAACAAAACAGCTGTCGAATGTGTTGCGTATTATTGATTGATTGATAACGTCTTCTGGACTGCGTTGCCTGGGTTTGAAAGTGATTAAAATTTTTTTTTTTTTTTAAATAATTCTTTATTGTTTCTTTAAGTAATTTACAGTAATATACATACATATGTTTAAAGTAGGAAACAATAACCACCTAGGTTATTACCTGACTGAAAATTGATGTTGATAATTAACACTTTATATGACTTTAAATGTACAGACAACTAGACTACATCTAACGCGGTTTCTATTACCCAAAGAACTAACTTAAATACGTTTTCTTTAACGCAAGAAAACTTTTGCTTTTGGCCTGATTGATTAGCATCAATCAATTGTTAAAGTTTTGACCAATAAGTTAAAACACAGTTTTGTGAAAACTAAAACCTAAAACTGCTGAGTGAATAATCCGTCTTAAATATAAATAAAAAGAAGTTGTTTATTGCCGTCATTTAGCATTACTGAAACTATTGTAGACATAAACTTCAACCAAAAGTTAAGTAGGTATACGTATTAAATCAACAGCATGCACTTTGGCGTCAACAAAATGATTGTCGGCGTTTGTTTGCTATTGTACATTTTCTTGCAAACTTAAAACAGACGACTCGTGATTGTTATTTCTGTCAACACTTAGATGGCTATATTAATCGAAAGATCGACTTATGTAAGTGCTTTACATATCCGTCGACAAAGTTACCTAATGCGAATACATTTTCGTACGTGGTCGTTAACACGGTCGACGTACTAGATATGGCAACCATTATATTGTTCGTATACACAAAATCGTTTGCTTGTATATTTGGGTTTATTAATTGTTTGTATTTATTACAAAAAAAGGAAAGAAAGAAACAAGTATGTAGGTATAAACCAAATTAAGCTAATTTTACACAACTTCATTTTTGAGTCCAGTAGACAGCACACATTTACTTAGCACCTTTAACTGTTTTATTATGTGGCTTGACAATTTGTAACGTTGCGTTTTTATTTTTAAATATCGCACCGTCACTAAATTAATTTGAATAATTATTTGTTATTATAAGACCGATTTTGTTGTGTATTTAACGGTTATTAATTTTGTATATTATTAATTGAAAACCCAAAACGAAAGATAACGGGCAAAATCCGATAGCGCCCTGCTTAACCTTTCGTGCGCACGCAGTTCTCTCTCGTAAGCTAGTTGCCCCACCTAAGTTATGCTTTATATAAGCGTGAGCTCTTTCGTTAAAAAGGCAGTCATTCGTTCTCTGCTCTCCGTAGCGAACGGACGTTCTTTTAGCTCTGAGCTCTTTGCAACATAGCGACTTCTGCTTTTAAAAGCAACCCAAAGTTTTACTAGGTTTCGTTGCATTACATATGTAATTTCTTTAGTACGGTGACTGCTATTTTATAGCAAAAGCGATTTTGTTTTTCTGTTTTCATAGGATAAATGGACTCCGTCGTGTTGCCTACCGAAGATTGGAAGAACATCGCCGCCATCACCACCAACAACGACATGGACCATCAACAGGACGACATTCGGCAGTTAAGAGAAGAGAACCGCGAGTTGCGAAAACAGATCGCAGAACTGTCTAAGCAGCTTGCCGCCTTCTTTAATGCCTACGGACCAACCACCCCCGCCGGACCAACCACCCTCGCCGGACCATCCACCCTAGCCGCGAAGAAAGGAAGGAAGAAACCGAAGAAAACGAAAAGCCAACGCCCGGCTGAAGAATTCCCGCCGCTGCCGAATTACAACGCCGCTCCGAAGTCGCCACTGCCTCTTTCAGATGACGAAAATACCGAAGTCCCGACGCCTACCCCGTTGGACGAGGATTTTATGGAGCAGGATGGTTTTCTCTTGTGTCCAACAAGAGAAAGAGGGCGAATGTTTCCGTGATTTCCGACGTCAACACCGAGGACACCACCGCACCTAGGTCAACGAAGATCCCACCAATCGTTCTGCACAGCCAGAACGATTACCGTAAGGCCCTAACGACGTTAATGGAGAATAACGTTTCTGTCTCTAGGGCAAAGACGACGCGACACGGAGTGTCTATCCAGGTAGAAACGGCAGAAGATTTCAGGGCTGCCACCGCCGCGCTAAAAACCAACCGTCAGGGATTCCACTCCTAACTTCTGAAGGAGAAACAACCCCTAAAGGTTGTCATCCGCGGCATGCCGCTCTACGACGAAGCCATCCACGACGTCAGAAGCCACCTCGAGAGTATGGGTTACGAAGTAAACAAAGTCTCGAGAATGATTTCAAGCCGAACAAAAAGACCGACCCCGCTACTCCTAGTTCAACTGAAGAGGAACCCGCGAGTGAAATCTATTTACAAACTCACCGAGATCGGAATAGTTCAAGTCCGCGTAAAAGCACCGCACCCGCGAGGCGACATCGGGCAGTGCTTCCGATGCCAACGCTTTGGGCATTCCGCTCGTTGCTGCAGAGCCGCACTTCTCGTACGAGTGCACTAAGAAGAGGGAAGACGGACCCGCAACCTGCTGCAACTACCAACAGGACCACCCCGCCAACTACAAGGGATGCCCGGCGCACCCGAGAAGACGTCTAACTAACCCGCCTCTTCCACAGGTACAAAGGACACCTAATCCCGCGCCTGCGAGGAAGGTAGAACCGTCGACTTCGTTCGCCGAGGTCACCGCCGGTCGCAACCAACCCGCCCCAGTCCCAGCAAAGAAGTCCCGCGAGGTCATTCAAGAGGTCACAAAAAAGGAAGCTCGTTTCATCGCCGAACTCCTCAGGCAACTCCGATCCACACCCGCATAATGGGTACACATCCCCCTAGAAAACCGATCTCGTCGCCATTTGGAATTCGAACGGTCTTCAACAAAAAGTCTTAGAGTTTTCAGAATTTCTCTATAGACAAAACATAGACGTTGCGCTAATTTCCGAAACGCTTCTTCGAAATTGCGACAATCCCAAAGTTCGTAACTACGTTAGGTACAACGACAACCGGACGACAGGTAGAGGAGGTGGAACGGCTATCTTCATCAAGCGTTCCATCTCACACCACCGAATTCCGACGCCACGTCTAGAAACCTGGAGGCCACCCAAATCGTGGTAAACACGGCAGCCAACGGAGATATAGTTCTCTGCGCCGCCTACAATCCGCCCACCAAAGACATTCTAGAAACCGATCTAGACGCTATACTTAACACTCGTACACAGACAATACTCGCCGAAGACTTAAACGCGAAACATCCAGACTGGCACAGCAGAAGGCAAAACCGAAACGGTCGACTTCTGCACGACTTTGCCAGCACCCGAAACCTCGTAGTTGACGGACCGTACGAACCTACGCTGCACCCAGCGAACGGTTTACCGGACGTCATCGACATCGCGCTATTTCACAACGTCAGGCTCTTACACGACCTGACGACCATCTCGGACCTAAGTTCGGATCACGAACCGGTCCTACTCCAACTCGGAGATTCCGCGGACAATGACAACCTCCAATTCGAAAAGACAACGACATCCTGGCCGACTTTCTAATTCGAAGCCAAAAAACTATTCACGGAAGTTCCGATTATTGAAAATATCCCACAAATTCAAGACGCGGTTATAAAACTTACCGATCTCGTGAAGAAATGTATTGACAAAGCCACCAGAACAATCACGAAGACGACAACTGACCCTTTTCAATTACCTCAACATATACGACAAATAATAACCGACAAAAACCGCCTTTGCCACAGATGGCAATTAACCCGCCACTCCAACGACAAAACAGCCCTTAACGCCGCCGAGACGAACGTACGTTATCTTATCCTAGAGCACCGAAATACTATCTGGAATGACAAACTTTGGTCTCTATCCGTGTTCGACAATAGCGTTTGGCAAATGGTCAACGTTATTAAAAACCGAAACCAACCGACGATGCCCGCAATTAACGGACCCCGCGGACTAACATACACCGACGACGACAAAACCGAAACCTTCGCCGACACCTTGGAACGGCAATTTGAACCCAACCACCCTGACGACAAGGACTTTCGCTGTACAAACGCCATTAACTGCGAAGTCCGAAACACTATCTCACGTATTCCTGACGACAACATCCGCCACACTTCTCCCAAAGAAGTCACAGACGAGATCAAAAATCTAAAACCGCGCAAAGCTCCAGGACGAGATGGCATCCCAAACAAAGCCATCAAACTTCTCCCCAAAAAAGGAATAGCGATGATCACCGCGATCTTCAACGCGTGTCTAAGACATAGACATTTCCCCGACGCATGGAAAACCGCAAACGTTATCGTCATACCGAAACCCGGTAAAGACCACAAAATGCCTCAGAACTACAGACCCATCAGTCTTTTCCCGACTCTGGTAAATTATTCGAAAAATAATTCTCGCCAGATTACAGGAACAGGTCGACGATCTTCAACTCATCCCGTCAGAACAGTTCGGTTTTCACAAAAACATTTCACAGTCCAACAGGGTCTCCGCGTAGTAGAGCAAATTACAGAAGGTTTCAACCACCGCGACGTCACCGGAGGCGTTTTTCTCGACATCGAGAAAGCGTTCGACAAAGTTTGGCATCGCGGCCTGCTCTATAAGGTGCACCGTCTTGGCATCTCCACCACAATGACGCAGATCATCGCCAATTTCTTACGTAAACGATCCTTTGCCGTAAAAATTCGATCCACGAAGTCCACTCAACGCAGCATGCACGCCGGGGTGCCGCAAGGTTCAACGCTCTTGCCGCTGCTCTATAACATCTTCACGGCCGACATTCCAAAGATCAACGGATTAACATACGCGTTTTACGCCGATGACACCGCCGTCTTGGCAACTTCACGGTCCACCACACAAGCTGAGCGAAATCTTCAACTCGCGCTGGATTCCCTAGGCACCTGGTACGAAGATTGGCGGATCAAAGTCCACGCTTCCAAAAGCGCGGCGATCTTCTTCAGCCGAAGAAATATCAAACCCGCACGCCGACTACACATCAATGGCGACGACGTCCCCTGGGTAAACGAGGTTAAATACCTCGGCCTGACCCTAGACAAGAAGTTGCTTTGGAAAACGCACATCGTCCAGAAACTGACTACCGCCAACGCGCTATTGGCAAATCTCTACCCGATGTTATGCCGCAACAGCCGACTCAGCATCGACAACAAGCTACTCATCTATAAAATGGTAATCCGCCCCTCCATGATGTATGCAGCAGAAGCCTGGTTCTACGCTGCCAAAACTCACACGACGAAACTGCAGTTTCTTCAAAACAAGATTCTTCGCATCATCGCAGACGCCCCCTGGTTTTTCCGCAACGATCGTCTTCATCACGAACTTCAAATCCCTAAGATTGCAGACTTCGCACGCCAATCCGCAACTGCGCTTCACGCGGTCATCGCGGCCCACCCCAACCCACTCATAACGCGGCTTTGGGATTACGATGTAGATGACATGCCAAGGCACAAGAGGCCGAAGTATGTCATCTTAGGTTAAGCTAGAATGAATTGTCAGCCCAGAGGATCGGAAATAAACGGACGAGGAAGCTCTAAAGTTGAAAGCCGATTTTTGTCATTTAGGATTAAGTTATAAAAATTGTTAAATTGAAGTAGCAAATAAACATGTATGAAACTGTAAAGAGGCAGTTGGTTTCGAATACATGTTCCGCCTGGTCATGCCGCTAATACTGAGTAAGTCGGCTTCTCTAATTTAACCGCCAAAGAAACCGCTTTGGCTATTCTCTCCCCGAACCGCACGTTGCAGAGATACCGCTTTATGTTCCCTTGACTTTTCATTTCTTCCATCCGTGTGTTGTATTTAGGGTGACGCATTTTCGCGTCTTGAATCAACACTCAAACTGTTGCTCAGGATGACATAGCGTATTTTCGTATGTCGACTCGGTCACTCCCACTACCTACCGCATTTCTTAACAGACTACCGTTCTGCTTATATACCGTCATCCTCATCCCTAAATTAACCGCCGTTCTGCTTACATTACCGAAACCCTCACCCCTATAACCGTCAAATCCGCTGACTGCTTTTGGGTTGCATAGTCTGTGCTTTACTTTAATATATGCTGTTTCTCTGTGAAACTAATAGTAATAATAATAATAATTGTCTTTATTTGGGTTTAAAAAAAACAAAAAAACATCCTAGATAAATTAACAATAATTAATAACTCAGAAAGGCGAAGTTCATATTGGTCTGCATAAATCAAACCATCTGCTCTTCTACTTAACCCCATAAATTATAATAAACATTAAATAAAAAATAATAATAATTGAGAGAGAACGCCTAAAAGTTGCATCAAAATATATGAATTATATGTAGCTACATAAAACAGTAATGTTAAGACTGTTTATGCAATAGAAATGTATATAAATTATGTTTAAACTTATTTTGTGCCAAGCTCTTTAAATTGTTGGGTAAGGAATTGTAGGTATTTGCTATATTGTACGAAAATGACTTTTTAAAGGAGGTAGTCTTATAAACAGGTAATGTTAAGAAATGTTTATTACGAATGTTGATATGTTATGATATGTTATGAAATAAACAACTTGCATGTAAAATTCTTCTATTTTTCATATTCAACCATTTACTTTCATCAAGTTTGTAAGAAATGTGTTGATATTTTCTGATACCATAAATTAGCCAAACACAAGAGTTTTGCACACGCTGAATTCCCTTGGCATCCACATCGTCTATACAAGGACCATAGACACAATTGCAGTAATTAAACTGTGATATATAATACTAGAGATTCACACAGCATAATTTTTGGGTTAGACTAAATTTATTATTAAAAATTAATCTAAGCTGAAAGTAAGACTTTTGAATAATGGTGGAGATATGTTTTTAAATCTAAGGTTTCAATCAATCCATAACCCAAGATTTTTTGCATCTTTCGATATATTTAAAATGTTATCATTTACTTTTAAACACATATCCTGCAAAACCACACTTCTCAATTTAGATTTTCCAAACAATAATGCCACACATTTTTTTGGATTAACCATTAAACCGTGTTGTTCTGAATATTTTATTAAGTTCTGAATATCCTAATTGATTTTTTCACTGGCTCCTGTAGCATCTGAAGCATCAAAGGTAAAGAGGAGCTGTGCGTCGTCTGCATAAAAATGGTACTGACAGTGTCTTAAGGAACTATTTAAGTTAAATGTATATATAATATATAACAACGGTCCGAGAATAGATCCTTCAGGAACACCAGACACAATTTTCAATCAGTTTGATTTAGTGTTTTCTAAGGTAACAGTTTGAGTACGGTTAGCTAAATAAATTTGAATTAAGTCAATTGCATTGTTACTAAAACCAATAAATTGTAGAATTGCAAGTAATACATTATGATTGATTGTATCAAAAGCCCTTGAGTAGTCAATCATGACCAACAGACAAAATTTATTGTTATCAACAGCTTCCCTTATTGTATTAGTGACATTGAGAAGTGCGGTTGTGCAATTATGTTTAGGTTTGAAACCAGACTGTAGCTCGGGTAGAATAATAATAAGTTGTTTCGTGCTAAACAAAGAAGTTTTGGGTTTTATTGTATTAGTGTTGGTGTATAAGTTAGTATTGTGTCAATCAATTTATAGAGCGTGAAAGCCTGTTAACTTCTATTGAGTATGTCATTTTTCTGCCTATGAGGAAGAGGAATGAAGTAAGAGTATCCATATCACCCGATAAGAAATTTAGTTGTCTAGAATTTAATATGCTTTTTATTTATGCCAATACAGTAAAAAATTCTTTTGTACGTCTCCCTTTGTGTCACTAACTACTTTTAATAGATGACGTTTAATTTTTTTAATTTTTGTTTCTCAAACACCTTAAAATTTGTACGAGTATTTTCAGAGTGGAAAAATGGGAAAATCTTAACAAGTCCTTCACCAGAGTCTGTTTGTGTAATAAGGTCATTGACATAACAGTTATTAATGATAGCAGATGCTGCTGGGTTTTTATTCTCTATGAATTTTGCATAACAATTTAAGACATCTTATAACGAGGTGTTCTTCATAGGTGACTGTGTTTAACTATTTTTTTAGTCAATAGTATTTTTTTATACAATTTGTTAAAAATGACAATCGTTTTCATCGACCAATACATTTTGATATTGTGGGACGAAAGTTTGGTGTCGAAAACGAAGAAGAATTGTAAATAAATTATTAATTATATATGTCTCAACGAATTGAAGATCGTTCGGTAACCACTACGACCCATTAAATACTACTCTGCGCTTAGTAGCACCGCCGCCAACAAGAGTTATACGACCAAATGACTCTTACTCGTGCATAAATTACCATAAGAAGTTCTAAATCTGGCTGTGAATAAAACTTAACAATCGTTTAATTGCTTGTTTTTTTGTGTTTTACGATAAATTGACCCTCCTCGGTAAGACGGGCAGTATTTTTAAAATGTTCTTCGCATAGATCTGTAGAGGAATCGTTTTGTGAGAATTCATTTACAAGGGAATCTCAAAATTGTTTCATAAGTATGGTTAAAATATAAGCAATATAATTTTCAACATATTTGAGAAGAAAACAATTCAATTCCAGTTATATTATAATTGCACAAACTTCGGGTAATGTAATTGGATCCAAAATTATTTCATCATGAGTTGCTAAGACGCTTTTTTATTGGTACATGACCATGGAATTTTCCCAAAGACTTAAAACTTGGACGGGCTTTCAGTATATTATCTAAACGACATTTCACAATGAATTTCCTTTTTGAAAAGAAAACTTAGAAGTCGGTTACGATTGAACGATTAGTAATTACTTTTCACACAATCGTATAGTGGTCAGCAAGTATTAGGGACATTACAGAGATTATTCAAAACTATTAGAGCTTGATGCTAAACTTTTTGAAATTTTTTTTATGATTTTTAGTGAAAGTGAAATAGTGATTCTGTGATGAAAATTAAAGTAGGTATTTGGTATAAAATTTTTTGAAACACATTCCCCGGAAAAGTTACACCCCTCCAAAGATTTAAAAAAAGAGGTTATTTCATTTCTCCTGTAAGCTAAGTACACAAAACTTGGTAAATATTATTTGCTAATAAAATACATACACCTCCTCAAAATTAACGCACCAATTTACATTTTTATTTAAAAAAAATGTTTGTTGTATGATGCTGGAAATCTTCAACAAGGTATATAATAGAACATTACAATTTAAATATAATTAATGGTTTTGGCTTTTATATTTAAGTTGATTAACCGAAAAATCAAGAAATATGACTGAAATATTATTATTATTTTATTTATGCTTTAAAATTTTATAGGAGCGGCGGGGCTTGATGTAGTTTTGGCTAATACGATTAATTGGTATGGTAAGGTTGTTCTTCTCTTATAAATTATTAAATAACTCCAGATGGTGATATAGACGCCTGGAGGCCTTAATTGGAAGGTATGCGTGTAATGACTCACAGGATTAGTATATGGCTACATTTTGCTTCTGATTGTAGAATCCCGTGGGTCATTACAAGCATACCTTCCAATTAAGGCCTCCAGACGTCTATATCATCATCTGGAGTTTTTTCAATAATTAATTGGAATTGTTGCTTAACAATAAGTTGCATTTCACCCAATTTAAGCCGCGATAAGTGCGTACATTAACCGAAAAAGGATGGAGTTACCGATGAGTTGCCCAAAAGCTTGGTGGGCGTCATTCCACTACCTCCAGAATTTTCTAGCGCTTCGGGGAAACTGTGGTCATCAAAGAAGACAAAGGCAAGAAGAACATCCTAAACTATTCCCGCACAAGACAGTTATTTACAACCGCGACCTTGTATGAGAGGTTTCTTCCCGCAAAAACTCTTCAAATCCAACTGGCAATTGACCATCACGTTCAAATAAGTACAGATAAAATAAGAAGACGTCTTGTTGTAGACGATTTGAACCCAAAATATTAGCTACAAGCCCTTATTGGACCGTGTAGTATCGACTTTTGCTAAAGAACACAAAAATTAAACTAATGATGATTGGACTTGACCTATATTCACAGATGAGTCAGGATTTTGCTTAAAAAACAATGACAAAGGTGTTCAAATGTATAGACGCTTAAATAAGAGATTTGCTTAGTGCTACTTTAAAGAGGTGCTTGCATGGTGGCGGATCCATAATGGTGTCGTGTTAACCGCCTGGACCGAGTTACATGTGGTAAATGAAAAATTGTTGTGTAGTCACCAATATGTAACAACTTCTTAGAACAACTTGTCCCATTTGTGGCAATTGTTGGTGATGACTTTGTCCTGGTGCAAGATAATGCTAACCCTCACACTGCTAAAAATGTAACGAATATCTTAACGAAGTTGGAATTCAGACCATGAACTACGCAACATAAACTTTAGATCTAAATCTTATAGAACAACTAAAAACCTAATACTCTCTTCTGCTACCCTCCTCGAGCTAATTTGGACCAAAACAGTTTAAGACATTTACAAAAAGTACACCACATCGATGCCAAGCAATAATACTCAATAGAGGTGAAAACGCTTAGAAACCTCTACTACTATCCCAGAAATGTAAAATGAAAAAATAGGGCGAGTAATTTTTTTTGTTCGTAAAAGATTGGATTCTTTACTGTATTTAATAATCTAAATTTTTTTTAATATGCCATAAAAAATACCGTCCCTCAAATTTTTTGAAATTTTTTAAACACTAATGTATGTTTAGAAAGGGTTGAAATAGTCAATATTATTGTATTTATGAGTGTCATTGCAAAGCACATACAACTAGACTTTAAGCAAAATACCCTTGCGTTAGCTCATCTTTTTCCTAGTAGTTAGTAACTAAGGTAGTCTTGATCAAGTGGCAAGTTAACTCAGTTAATGGTAGATTGTTACATTCAAATACGATCTAGCCAAATAAAGTGGATTGCAACACAGGTAATTTCTTTTCTAATCTTGCATCATTATTTGAATGCCCCAAAAAAGATTTTGTATGTCAAATGTGACATTTGCTATAGCAAATTATCAAATATACTAAGTGACATAGAAAGAAGAACACCCAGTAATAATGAATTTATTTGAACAATTTTTGGTATACTAGTGTATACGAATTAGATTAGTAAACGATTACAATTTGATAAAAATTAAACTGTTAACTTCTTCAAAAAACTTAATAATGTGTTGCTCCACCACAATGTCTTGTGCACTTATTAACACGTCTGGGCATACTTCTAATAAGACGATCAATTTTTTCTTGAGGTATCACATCCCATGCTATCTGTAACTGATGCTTCAAAGCCGCTAGAGTTTGTGCAGGGTAAGGTAAATTGAGTAATCTTCTTCCCATAATATCCCAGACGTGCTCGATGGGCGAAAGATCGGGAGATCTTGGTGGCCAAGGCAACAAAGCAATTTGATTGGCCTCAAAATGAGCCAAAGAAACCCTAGCTGTCTTGTTAGAATGTGCTGTTGGAGATGGTCTGAACATAAGGTACAATATGGGGGTCTACGACCTCCTGAATGTAACACGCAGCGGTAATGTTACCTTTAATCAAGACCAAAGGTGACCTACTTCCAATAGCAATAGCTCCCTATACCATAACTTTAACTGTGTGGTGCACATGCCTATTCACAGAAAATTGGGGATCATGTCTTTCACCGCGCCGACTTCTCACCCTTGCACGACCGTCATGCATACCCAAACAGAATCTGGATTTATCACTAAAGACAATTGAATTCCATTCTTGGTCCCAATTTGCCCATTCTCTACACCACGCTAGACGATAACGTCGATGCTCTGGAGTCAGTGGTAGCACAAAAAGGGGACGGTATGAAAAGAGCCCAAAGATTCTTATCCGTCTATAAACGGTTCGCATCCCAATCGGTCTTCCATGTTATTCAAACCACTGGTCCGCAATCGCCCGTGTAAAAGAAAAGCTGTCCCGTAAAGCCAATAGTCTAAGACGGCGATCTTCGCGTTCTGTGGTTCTTCGACGACGTCCTGTACCTTTCGCTCTTCGTGTACGGCCCTCTTGGTTCCATGCCCGAACACAGACTGCCACAGTGTTTAAACTCCGTTGCGTTCTAGCGGCTATATCTCTCATAGACAAACCAGCCTCACGCAACCCCACAATTCTACCCCTATCAAACTCGCTTAATTGCCAAAAATTATGGCGTCTTTACACTGGAGGCAATGTGATTGAATTAAAAAAGCTCTTTGAAATGCAATTTAAATCGCTTAAATGACCTGTACTTACAAATGCTTAATTCATTGTTTTAGGGCTACTTAATCGTAAGTGTTTTTGAATGAGGTTAACAAAACAACCGCTAGAGCAATATGGCTGAAAAAGTGATCGTTTTTTATCTTAATATAAAGAAATATATTCCCAAAAAAAATTTACAAAATATTCATTATTACTGGGTGTTCTTCTTTCTATATCACTTAGTATACATTCCAGCAAGAGGTATCTTACTGTTTAGATGGAAGATGTTGAGTAATTTTTGGAACTACAAAACAAAATATTATGGTATGATAATTACTGCTACAAGAATTTATAAGATGACATTTATATTTTATTTAAGTGTAAACCGTGAAATCGAAGTATAGGCTAAAACAGTTCGAAACGCATTGCTAGACCTTTTGGTAATAAAATGTAATTGTGAACCACAATCTAAGTAAATGAGCATGTCCTTTTGTCATCTGTAACCTTGAAAAAAAACGTGTTTGTAGTAATTAATTGACTAAATAGAAACTTAAGCAGAATTTGATGCAACGTCAGAATTGGATGATAAATCACTTAAGTTTGCCATATTACTATGATGTAGAAAAGTTTTTTGTCGGCATAACCGTCTTCTTATTTATTAACGTTATGTCAGGGCCACAAACAATTTTATGGAACTTATCGAATTACTCTATTCTTGTAAGCTGATTGATGTCAAATTTAAAATCTAAAGTTTCCAACTATTCAGCTCAGTAGAAAAATATTTAATTAAATCAGAAAGTGTATTTATTTTTTTATTTCCCATTTACCAAACCTGATTGTGTCTAATTTAGAAAAAATTTGATAAATCAGAACTATGTTTCACAATTCTATAGGTTCTTTAAGAAATTGAAGAGCTCATAAATGTTTTGATACAAAATCAATTGTATCTGAATCCCTGCAGCTGACGCTTTTTGTAGAATTTGTAATTCAAAAAGAGATTTCCCGTAATTATGAATTAACAACCGTTTATTATTATACCTGTTTCAAAAAAGTTCCTATGCAACAGTGTAATTAGCGGTAGATTGAATTAACTTTACTGGGTCTTACTCCAAAGAGGCTCGTAAATAATGCTACTTTTGAATGCCATTAATTGAACCATCTTTGTAAATTAGAGATTTATATTGCAGTGGAAATAGAATATTTTAATTAATAAAAATGGTTTTTTTTAAATAAGTCAGTCATAATAAGGGTTTTCATTGAAATTGAAAGGTAAAATAAGATTACAAAATTGATTTGGATTTCTAGAAATTGACCTGAATTTATTTAAGAAACTAATTAAAGTATTCGTAAAGATAATATTTCATTTAGTTACAATAAAATGTTTGTACGCGTATAAATTAAGATAAAATAAAATTAGGTGATTGTTTATAATTTGCATTTTCGTTCGGGAAATTTCTCGGGACCGTACGTGATGATTTGCGCTGAATAGCGTCTATACTTAAAGGCACTGGACGAATGTAATCAACACGTGTGCAATAAAAAGTTTTGAGAATAACAATGAAACGTTTTATTTTGCATTATTTTTGAACAGTGCATATTGTGTGGGAAACAGTGGTAGGTAAAAAAAAAATTTGAAGGACAGATTGACTTGCAAAGAAAGGTGGGGAAAAGTTTAAAAAGAAAATCAGAGAGACCAATTTCAACAACGAAAGAAGACGGCCATGAATAATAATTATTAAAATTAATAAGAGTCCAAATTGATCAACGAAAGAAGACGGTCATAAATAATAATTAATAAAAAATGTAATATGAGTCTGAATTGAACAACGAAATAAGACGGTTATGAAGAATAATTAAAAAAGTGGGTAAAATGTTGAAAGTAAAGTAAAGTAAAATAATAACGTGAACAATTGAGTGTACACGTAACATTAAGTGATTAAAATAGTTTAACCAACTAAATCAACGTGTTGAAGTCAGCATCCACCAAATTTTCCACCAAAAATGAACAAAGATCATTTTAAAGTGCGTTGGGATATATGATACCCCACCATTCTAATCCCGGATTAAAGTAATTTTTGAGTCATATCTAGCGTACTTTTATGGAAAACGTGTAACAGCAGTTCAACTTGTAGTGGCATTAAACAATTAATAACTACTGAGAATTTCTATGTTTACGAGTAATCCATGATTCAAAGACTGAAATTACAATTCTAGCGTTGATTGAAATATTGGTAAAGATAGTCAACCGCTTGTATTTGCTTGTATCACGGATGCAATTCACATATGCATGTTGGGTTGCGTTTTTGTTTACTTTTTTCACCTGTACTGAAGCGCTAAGTTATAATGTGTACGATTCTTGAAATAGAATAGTTCAATTTATTCCACCGTTGTAAAAATGGCGCAACATACAATCCGTAAAATTTACTTTTGTCAATACAATGTTGCAACGTTTTCAAATATTTAGTAAACGTATTAACTAGTAATTAAAAGTGACGAATTTTTCATTTATGAATAATACCATTGATGATACATATCTTGGATTTTAATGACAATGTTTTTTTTAATAATTTACTAAAATACATGCGAAGCGTTATTTGTTAAAACAGTTTGGTTTGGTCGGTGTTAGATAAATAAGAAACAATTATTTTACAAATTATGCTTGCACTTTATTTTTAACTTGCAAATAATAATGTTGACATTTGTTTGTCATTTAATAACTTCGTTAGGAATAAAGTAGAACATACTGGGAGAAATACCACTAGAGTTCAGAAACGCAAAATTATTGGTTTTTGTATCTACTTGTTTTACGTGTTCAGTTGAAAAGGATTTTAAATAAAAATTGGTTTTCAAATTTTTCAATTCAAAAGGCAACAAGTTACCGTGTTTTTTAGGAAAAGTGGGTTCCACTAGACCTTCAAATTTAAATTCACTTGGTAATAAAACCTATTCCTATTACTTCTAAAAATAAAAGTACTAGATTTTAGCTTGAGGTGTGTTGTCTCCCGACGCGTGCGGATAATACGTGTATAATACACTATTCTTTTCTGTGACGAAATAAATGACGATTTAATATTGAAAAATCATATTACAATAGAATTAGAAAATTATTGAGGGAAATTTGGTGTTAAAAATAGTACTCACTTTTTCCCGAGGGAAAAAATAATTTACGAAAAGTGACACTTTGTTATCTGTTAGTAGAGATAAAAAGTTAGGATTTTACTCTTTGAAACTGTATCAAAATATCATGGTTTCGAATTAAAATAGTTTAATTAAAGTAAAAATAGCTCATTAATTATAAACATTGTTTCAAAAATTACAATTCCAACTGATCTAAAATAATAGTAATAATTTACAAACAATTTACACATAAATAATAACGTACCTAATACAATGCTATACATAAAACATATCCAAACATTTACACTTATTTATGCAGATAATATTCTTATTTTACGGTGTGGTTTTGTGACATCACTGTAATTATAGCTATTAGAAATATGTTTATTAGCCTCCCACTTTAAGGTTCGATATAGTTTTATTTTAACCAACTGATCGATAATTAACAGTTTATGAGTGTCGCATTCTCTGAACCATGAATTCACACTGCTGTTGAGACATTTTTTTATACGGAGTTTAATTTTTTCCAATAAACCATAATCTGTTTTAAAAGATGAAATTCTTCAGTAAAAGTTTCAATAAAAAACACAAATTTTGAGAATTCGGGTGATGGTCTGTGTAAGTATTTAATTCCATCAGATTTGCTGTAATCTTTATATAGAATTAATGATTCGTTCACATTGAAAACACTTGAGTCGTTAACTGTTAGCATTTCCTTACACGTATTACAATGTACTTTTTATATATGTAGTGACTTAAATAACCCGCAACATACGACACTGAACAAGATTCTAAAGAACTATTAATTACGACATTGTCTTCATTGATTTTGTTCTCCAGACAGGTTCTAGACGATCTCTTTGTTTCATTATTTTCTACACTTTCATTTGTCCCAATTTTGTTATCCTCTTCCTCATAGTTAGTGTTAAATTGTTCATCTATACCATATAGTATCTCGTCGTTATCTTTTCACAATTCCCTTGTTCTATTGGTATTTGCAAGCGAATGTGCATGTTATGTTGTAATGCAAGCCTAAATTCGCGGGCAGACGGTTGGGCATTATAACCTCCTCTAGCACGAATCATTGAAAAAGCATTTTCTAGAGGATCTTGATTTATTCGTGACGTTAAAAAGTACAAAGTTCCTTCTCCCTTTAAGTCCTCCCACAGACTTAAAATTGAATTTATAGTCCATTGGAAACCTGCGATACAGTATATATTTTTTCTTTCTACACCGTTCTCATAAAACTTGATGGAATTGAAGTATTGTACAGAACGTTTCAACGTTTCGCATGGCATGTCTTTAAAAACTGAAAGACCACGCTTGTAGGGATTCGGATCATTTACTGAAAAACTATTTAAACAGTCAAAAATGTTGTTAATTGTTTTAAAAAAGATGCAGTATCTAACGCCGTATTACTTATTAATTGACCCGTCATCACAGCACTGCTAATTGCTGCAGATACAGAATTGCTAAATACCTGAGCGGCGTATTTAACACGCATCTTTTGAAAATTTGATGGGTTAATATGTTTGTCCGTAATTTTAACATGGATCTTGCTACACTGCTACACTGATCAATATAAAAAGTGTTGACAAAATCGGTCCACTGAATTTTTTTATTGTTGACGACTATTTCCAGTTTGCTGTTCATGACATTGTTCCTTAAGCTTTTTAGTAAATGAGGAGGATCATACGCTACATATATTTTGTTATTGTCGATTTGAATTGTTGGATTTTCTTTTGTGGCGCCTAGACAAGATAGAGCACTTCTGTTATTAGATCCTTGGTCGCAAACTAACGCTCGAGGTTTCAATCCAATTTGAAACAACTTATGCATCACTTGCTTTATAAGAGTACATAATATTTCGCTTTTAACTGAACCACTACTGAGAAAATAACAAAATGGAATTTTCCAATTATACAATATTCCTCTCAAATGAAAAACCACGTCCTAATTCCTCTAAATCTTGATATCCTTCGACGTAGTCCCAATATTGGTTATAATTTAAATTTCGTTTTAAAGTAATTTCGTCACACATTACCACGCACTGCTTTTCTTTGTCTGTCATTCCTTCAACTTTTTTTTTTAATTTTTGTATAAGAACATTATTTGTCCCCGATCTTAAATTAACAATTTTCAACCACGACTTGATTGTTGAAATTGCTGGCAAAACAAATCCTAAATGGTTCAACATAAATTTGTAAGCGGTAGGCGATTTATAATACAATGATAATGCCAGTTGTTTTTCTGAATCCTTCCATGGAGTTCGTGTTTGATGAAAACATTGCATATTAATAAATGTCTTCAAAGCCGGTTTTTGTTTTTTAAAAGACCCGAAATTGTGCTGTTTTGAAGTTTACGCTTCAATCTAAATATTTCACACTTTTGACTATTCAATTTATTTTTAAACTTTTTAATTTTAAAAGAAACGGTTGTCTGTATAGGTTTATCAGAACTTATACTTGCACTGATTGTTGCACTTTGAAGAACATTCACAAAGGAGGCATCACTAACTGAATCGGCGTTGTTCTCAATTTTTTCTTATTGGCTGACAGAAAATAGTTGTAATTACGTTGCAAATACTTTCCGCTAGAAAATATATTTTCATAAGTTCGCACATTATCAGATTTATAAACTGTCAGAACTTCTGGTGATTTCTGAGTAGGATTTCTTTCTAATCGCAAAGACTTCGATGTATCCTGTTTAGGTTCATCTGCAATCAAAGCAAATAATTGTATTTCTTGAAATTTGGGCTTTTAAAAGAACTTTATTTATGTATTGGCAAAATTTTTAATAAAAAATGAAAGTATTTCTTGAAATTGATTTTGTAATTTGTACTTTGCGATACCAGTAGTGGTGAGAAGATTGAAGACATGAAAGTGGTTAAAAGTGTTATGTAAAAAATTGAGTTTTGAGAACGTTAAGATACTTCTCACCACTGGGTACCTACCAGACCGCTACCAATAAGTATTAGCAAATTGTCATTGCTGAACAAAAATTATTACTTACCCGAAACAAACTTTTTAGGAACTGCAGTAATATTAAGTTTCTTCTTCGCAGCGGAAGGATCTCGAAAACTACTAGATTCAAAATGCTTCTCACAGATTAATTTATTTCGTAATAAATTAAGATCATCTAGTAGTACTAGCTTTGAATTACCACAATTCATCACCCAATTTTTGCATCTATTTAGACAATTAGTAGGAAACCGATAAAAGCTGATCGTCGGGCAATTTTTTCTCGAATTATTGCAACCGTGATATACACAGCGATGACACGCAATAGTATTACTCATTTTAATGGATAAGTTTTAAACCAGCAATCCGATCTTACATGTAAATAATAACTACCGAAATGTTTTAAAAAATCAAAATCAAACTCGAACCGAAAATCTCTTAAACTGAGCACAACAGGAAGACTAATTAATTTTCGGTTTTGTTGTTAAACTAAAAGTGGTGGGGTATTATTACTTTCGATTATTTTGTGTTCTTTTGATAGTATTTTGTAAATGTTATTACCATTGTTATTAGTAAAGCTCAGGAAATACATACTTAAAAACCAATCTTGATTGTAATATTTTCATTGTAACAAATAAACAGATAATCATTAAGCTTTGCATAGATGCTTCTTTAATGCGTTTATCATATCTTAAAATATAAGTACACCTAAAGTTGATATTGAAACAAATGTATTACGAGGAGTCTTCCGGATTATCGTTTATGAGTCACATTCCTTATCGGCTTAGTCAGAAATTCTACAATTGCATACTTTTAGCAACACCTTTAGTAAATGAGTAGGCTTGTTATAATATTGTTTAGATGCAAACAGTTGAGTACGTTAGATTGTAATATAAGAAAATTCAACATTCGTTCCAACATAAAAAGGGATAGCGTTTCTATGTTAAAAATTTTAATTTCAATGACCAAAATTTAGAAATTTACTTGCGTAAGCCTAATAGATTTTAAAACATTTTCAACGGATAAACGATGTTAATGTAATAAATATATGAGTATGGAATTTTCAAAAGTATTTAAAGAAATTGTTTTTTTTGGGAGAACGTTTTTCAACGATTTCTTTACGAAATTAATACTTTTAAATCTGCAGGTTTTTTTCATAATAATAAACTTTATTCACATGTGTATGTATACAATCTTTGTACATATATGTGTTTGTCATGATGGTATAACCATTGTTATAACCTTACGTAAGAAAGATACAAATAAATATTATTACATTGAACAATTAACAGACAATAGAAAAAAATATATAACAAAGGACACACATTTAATTAGTACGTCGACAAAAATCAATAAATTCTTGTATATTGTAGAACGCATGTTTTTGTTTGTTTGTCAACATTGACTCAATGCACCAATATTTCAATCAACGGCATGATGCATTGGCAACAATGTCGTGCCTTAGCATAAACTATCAGCAAAATTACAGTTTTCTATTTCACATTTATCGGCAATACTGTTCTGTAAATTCTACAATACAATTGACGTATTTTCTTAGCACAAAGCGATACTACCGACCTCTGATGTTTAGAACAAATTTCGGGGTCGCATAATCCCGTAAGGTTGACTATCTTTACCAATATTTCAATCAACGATTCTAGGCAACAGCGGAGGGCAGCAACAGAACAACTGATTTCTACAGTTTTGTATTGCGATGTTATAGACCTCCGAGTTAAGATTTCCAGGCTATAAAACCATTCCACAACGTTAATTTGTTCAGTTTCAGCTTCAACTTGTAAAATATTTGATCATCGCAGGTGTATCGGGTAGAGGGTTGCGCAGTTGCTTGTAATTTGAACCTTTTGCTATTGTTCCCATGTAAATAACTCTCAAATACAAGTTGTTGGAAGCTATAAAACTCAACACAGCACCCCACCCTAGAAAAAGGTAGATTAATTAGTAAAATTTAGAATTAAACAAGTATGTCAAGGTCATTGAGATTGTGGGGTAAAGAGAAGAAGAGTAAAAAAAATTAAGAAAAGCAAGGTTAGGTCGTCGTAAAAATGTTACTTTTTGATTGTAAATTGGTGCAGCACAATAAAAGGAGAATATCTTAAAATTTATAAAGAGAAAAGAAGAGGAAAGCGATCTGCATAGAAACGCCACGGATTCAACTAAATTTCATGTGTTTACTTATTTAATTAAAGTTTTCTGTCGGATAAGTGATGGCGCCATAATCGAGCGACCGTTATCTCCCACTTTTATTTAAAATAGCCGTTAACTTAAGTTAAAAACAAATGAATTTAAAATAATTAAAAAAGGTTACTTAAAGGGGTGACTATCCACGCCAAGGGTCTTCCAAAATTTACCGACGCGAAAGGAACTTTGGAAAATTTAAAAAGTAAAATTAAATAAATGAAACCTGAAAAATCGTACGGTAACTCACCTTAAACAATAAGTTTTCGGAATTTTTTGCAAAATTTTCCTATGTCAAAGTTATGAATTTTATTACTGTTAAAGTTTACACACTGTGTACACAATATTTTATTTTTCAGGTGTGAACATGTTTTTAATAACAGTTATTGGTGTATCAATACCAAAAATCAAACGAGAACACTTTTTGGTAGAAACAAATTTATAAGAATAATGTCATTCATAATTTAGCAAAACAATTGTTAATAACTAATAAAATTTGGTAAATGTCCATTTAAGAGAAAGCCTCTATCAGTTTCAAAAAGCAAGACACCTAAGTTTAGAATGTATATAATTTTTTATTTTTCTTGTGATTGTTTTGAAAGTCTGCATATATTGCGGTGGAAAATATAATTTTATATTGAATGTTAGCATAAATTTACTTTGATTAATTTTTTGATTGATAGCATCTCTAAGGGCTTGACTTCTTAATAAACAATAACACGGTTTAAGATTTAAAAAAAAATTAATTTATAGAAAATACTAATATAATTCTTACAAATACAAATAATCAATCGTTGCGTGCACGACTTTGCGATATTTATACAGGGTGTTTCTAAATTGATGCAAAATATTCAACAGGGTAATTTTTCATCAAAAATTAAGGGTGGACTTTCATATAAAGTTTTGTTCAAAATCACTTTCCCTTCAAGTTACAGCCCCTTAAAGTTAGGGGAAGATGCAGTTTTTATTTAATATGTCCACTATGGGAGAAGTTAGAAGAATGAAATTTGAAAGATAATTGATGCTAATAAAGTGACATATTTTGGCGGTTCTTTTAACCCTGCAAAGGTTATATAAGGGGGTGGAAAAATTAACTCTTATAATATTTTGCTAGAGAACTTTTTAATGCGTCTACTTTTACCTACTTAGAAATGTTATTTAAAAAGACGGATTCAAACTGCCACTTTTTTATGTCTTTGCTATTTCTTGTAAAGTTCATAGTTTGATCACAAAAACAATTAAAAGTTACTCATTCCATTTTCGCATACATTCAGAGGGGTTATCGTTTGCTTAAAAAAATGAAGTAGGTCGGTGTCAAATAATGTCATAATGATAAACAGTTTTATTGTCATTCTTCTAACTTCTTGCATAGTAGACATATTATATAAAAACTGTTTTTTCCCCTAACTTTAAGGGGCTGTAACTTAGAGGGAAAGAAGTTTTGACAAAACTTTATAGAAATGTCCTCCGTTAATTTTTGCTGAAAAATTACCCTGTTGAATATTTCGCATCAATTTAGAAACCCCTGTATATTATGGTTACAGTCTTATTTAATTTTTAATACAGACATTTCATATGCTAACTTAACTAACTTGGTAAATATTCGCACTATTATGTGAGTTTACGAGCAACCTTGTGCGGGTCTTAGGAAATGACCTCTCGAAACTCGCCGGTTTGCTGAACTCTTCCTTTATCGTTCCATGTTTCTTTTAATTGTTAAAACTACTTTTTATTCTAATTTGGAACAATACACAAGCTTTTACTTGTTTTGATATTAAAACTGTTTGTTTACAATTGAGTTAATTATTTAGATCCATACACTTCTTTTTAATTGGCGAAGAGCATTACGCATCCATTGTTTATTGCCGGACTCAAAATTACACGTCTATTGTACTCTACTGCCCAAGTGAGTCTCCTTTTTTCCCACTTTCACTATACTCGATCACGTACGCACAGAAATTGATATACAGGGTGGGGCACTACCAACGAATTATTCTGTAGCACTAAAACGACAAATAATGTAAGAAATTTAAGGCATACATACATCGAAATTATATGAAACCACATTTTAAAAATTTTTTTGATTGTACATAGTGCTCTAGAAACACGTACTATATCAAAGTTGGGTTATTTTAAATAGAACACTCGGTATTTTTTTCTATTTAAAGTATAGAATAAAAAAAATGTTTGTTAACATGTTCCTATACCTACTTACTTCCGTTTCTGAGATAAATCGATTTTACCTGATTTGCAGACCCTCTAAAAAAAATGCCATAACTTCAAAATAAATAAGAACAAGCAATTTTGTTATCACCTTACTAAAAACCTTCAACATCCCTTTTGCAATATTTACTATTATGTTATGATGTACAGAGTATTTTAAATACTACCGCATAACGCTAACGACTTAAAACCTAATAACTTGCTTAACTTCAATAGAACACTCTGTATTTCTGTTACCTGTTGGTATCAGGAACTAGTTACTTTTCAATTGGTATTAAGGTTACGAACCTCTAACTCTGATAGTTTTCGAAATATTTTAAAATTTGGGACTTTAACAATTTTCAATTTACTGGAATTTAAGTTACCTGTGAGATATCAGTAAAATGAACATTATCTTGCAAACATTTTTAATGTATAGGCCAATCCAGCTTTATATATTAACCTTAAAAAAATTTTTAGAACAAAATAACAGAAATGTGCTCATGGCTTATGCCGGACTCTAAGAGTCAGTCGAATCACGCCCACCTGTCACAAACAAATGCAACCCTAATTAGTTTCGGCAAAAATCGGTGACACTGTAAACATTGGTAACTTTGTTAAAAAAATTCTAAAAATAATGGTTTTCAAAATTATCGTACTACTATTAAAGCGATTTGTGTTACATTCTTAGTTAACAAGTTAAATTTTGTCGATGTTTACAGTATGTTCGATTTTTGAAGTACTAAATAACGGTTGCTGTTGTCAAACATTAGTAAATTGTGACCGGTGTGCGTAATTCGACTGAGTCTTAGAGGCCGGGATACTAGTCATAAACACATTTGTGTTTATTTTTTCTCAAAAATAAATATTTTTAAAGTAAATATTTAAAACTGAAAGTTGCAAGATAATGTCCATATTAGGGATATTTCACAGGTAACTTAGACACCAGTACATCGTAAATTGTTAAACTATCAAATTTTAAAATATCTCGAAAACTATCAGAGTTAGGAGTTGGTAACCCTAATACAGACTAAAAGATAATTAGTTCCAGCTTTCAACAAGCTACAGAAATGTAGAGTGTTCTATTTAAGTTAAACAAGTTATTTGAGTTTTAAGTCGTTAGTCTTATGCTGTAGTAGTAAAAACACCCTGTACATCATAACATAATACTAAATATTGCAAAAGAGATGTTGAAGGTTTTTAGTAACGTGGTGTAAACCAAAGTTTCTTGTTCTTATTCATCTTAAAGTTATTGACTTTTTTTGGAGGGTCTGCAAATCAGGTAAAATCGATTTATCCCAGAAACGGAAGTAAGTAAGTATAAGGACATGTTAAAGAACATACATTATTTTCTATCGTACAATTCAAAAATAGAAAAAATACAGGGTGATCCATTTAAAATTGTTTTTAGAGCACCCTGTACAATCAAAAATATTTTTAAAATATGGTTTCAAATAATCTTGAAATATGTATGCCTTAAAATTTCTAATATTATTTGTCGTTTTTATGCTATAGAATAATTCGTTGATAGTGCCCCACCCTGTATCTCCTTCACATGCTAGATATATCTTTTCTATCTTACCACAAAACCTTACACCTATATTTACATCTATACATTATAATTATGACATCATACAATCCCTGCAGCAAGTACCTTGTAAATATCTACTATCCGTTAATAAATGTCAAATTTGTAGGTAGACTTCTTTGGGAGTTATTTATAAATAAATCAATAAAGAGGCGGCTTTTTTGCACTTATTTTACATAAAGAAAGTTTAAAGTCGTGTAACTTTATTATTTTTAACTTAAAATTTACTTTAAAGTTTTAAACATGAATGCATCCATCCTAGATAATCATGTTAGTGATTACAAATATTTTGAAAGTTTCGTGTGATCGGGGGACGTTTCCTAAATAATGTTGCTAAGTTCCCTATCAAAATATACAGAGTTATTTACGGTATACGACACGGAATATTACAGCCAAACTATTCAATAAAATTGGAAAAATATATTTGAGATGGATAGAGACCTATCAGATGAATATTTTAAAATTGCTTTCAAAATATACATGTGTCCCAAAAATACACAATACGTATTAAATTTATGTTTTTTTTCACTGTATTAAATTGCATTTTCGATCAAAACAAGAATGGATTTTTTAGAGGTTTACCTTACTTAAACCTAAAGGTTTTTGAGATATTTCGTATTTTATGAAAAAGTCGTCATAATTTTAGGAATTTATATCTCAACAAATGGAGTCTATCAATTGATCAGATTTTGTATAAAATTTGTGAAAAATCCATTATCATGTACAGAATGTGTACAAAATAAGATTAAATAATGACATGTCTTGAACCTCAATAACTTGCTTAATTTAAATAGAACACTGTATTTTATATCAACAGCGAATGTAATATGTAGTTGCTTAGTCCTATAGCTAAATATTTGATATTTATCAAGTGAGCTATACAACTTTGACAGGTGAAAATCATCTATTTGTAAGGAGCGGAAGATTTGCATTGTGTACATTTCATCAACAGTATTAACTTTTGGGAGAAATAAATATGTATAGAGTTTACAAGAATTTAATAACAAACAAATTTACTTCATAGTAAGAGGTTGGTTCATAGGTATTTAATTTGTTAAAAATCAGTCTGCGTTTTGAAAACCTGCATTTTTTATGAAAACGTTAATATTTAGCTACAGGACTACCTAATCAATTTAAGTTGTTTTCATGTGATCGGGGGTGACCGCTGTTGGTTGGTAGATTATATTTATTACAATTTCTTTCTTAAAAAAAAATTACACTCAATGACAATTTCGAAAAAGCTTTTTTTTTACAAAAAATTTGTTGCAAGCTGATTAAGTCGTTTTCGTGTGATCGGATGTTAACGGTGTAGGTTGGTAGGTTACAGTTACTACAAATTAAAAATAAATTACAATCATAATAACAATTCAAAAACAATCGTTTCAAGTAACATTAACTTCAATCAATTTTAGTTATTTTCATGTGATCGGGGGTCATTGCAATTGATCGGGGGTTAACGGCGTTAGTTGCAAGGTTACAGTTATTACAATTTCTTTCTTTACAAAGCGCAAAAAGGTAGGTGGAAAATATAACTTTCATCATTTTTGGATGCGGACTCGTTCTATATTCAAACCTTCCGTTTGTCCCGGGACTTATAGTTGGAGCAGAAGTGACAATTTGGAATATACCAGGATATGCCCCAAAAAATTCCGGTCAGTAATACTGTTGATAGATGAGAGAAAACGTCTCGGCTACTGTTAAATGGCCAAGTTGTAGAAAGTTTAGGCGACGGGGGTTGATGAGTTTCAAAAATGTTGGAAAACGTTAGCACCTTTTAGATTGTAGCCTGTAATTTTGTTTCCAAGAGTTCAACCACAGAAGGGACAAACGATTGCTCGGTTGGTTAAAAGCTGGATGTTTCGGGGTTTGCTCACTCAAACATGCTAGACAACGCGTTAGCTACCAGATTTTGAGCACCACTTTGGAATTGGACTTCGAAATAATAATGTTGTTACTTTATGATCCATCTTATATAAGACTACCTACTCAATTTAAGTTTTCATGTGATCGGAGGTAGCCGGTGTTGGTTTGTAGGTTACAGTTAATACAAATTCTTTCTTTAAAAATTACAATCATAATAACAATTCAAAAACAAACTATCGTTTCAAGTAAGATTCGTTTTAATCAATTTTAGTTATTTTGATGTGATCGGGGGTCATTGCATTTGATCGGGGGTCAACGGCGTTAGTTGCGAGGTTACTGTTATTACAATTTCTTTCTTTAAAAATAATACATATTTTTTTCACAAAGCCCAAAAAGGTACGTGGAAAATATAACTTTAACCTCATAGTACGTGAACTTCAATTCCAATAATTTTTTTTGGGAAAATTATTGAATAATCCAAATTTTTTTTTTATAATTTATTTAGCCCTCACGAATCGCGCATGGAAATTAATTAACCCCAGTTCCTACTACCTTATATAATAATAAGCCTAACCGGGATAATCAAGAACCCACAGACCATGATGGCTATTGTACGTTCTCAGCGAAGCAGGTGAGAGCGTTCCTTTATATGTTACTTTTCTTTTTCATTTTACATGAACCTAAATGACGCATTACCATTATTCGATTTGTGTTGCGAACTATTGAAGTTAATTTTACAATTATATTTCCCAATTGAGAAGCAGTACCACCGTGAAAAATTGAATTTCAGTCTCAAATGTTTAGACAATGTCGCGTAAGGTCTTTCTCAAACTCTATAAATTTACACCAACATTAGCATTACTTGAAATATTAGGTTACAGTATTTGCTACTTAATTGAAGTACTTTGTTTTGTTTTCCATTAGCAACCTATTAGTTGGATTGATCTCTTTGGGTTTCTTTGTATGTTTTTTTTTAATTTTTTTTGCTTATATTTGTTACGTTACTTCATTTGTTGAAGAAATAAAACTTTTCAGGAGATTTATTTTCTTTTCCTTTTGTCACAAATTAACGTGACAACTTCCGTAGTGAACATGTTGTTTATTGAGATGGTCAGTAAATGTATCTAAAGAAGGGAACTATTAGGCCATAAGATGAATTTTCAACATACCTAAATCATACTTTTGGTTTCAAGAGCAAAGTTTCCAAACAAATGGGTTTAAAGACTTCCATCAAAATGTTAGCGACAACAAGGGATAAAGAGGATCCCATAGCAGCACCCGAAACTTGCTCATAAAAGTTATTGCGGAATTGAATATAAGTGGACACTTTTGTATAAGCGGTATTAATCTTATATCTTTATCATGCTGAGGTAGGTGCCGGAATGTTCAAATGGTTACCGTTTCGTACACGGTCCAATCCCGGAAGACGTTTTTGTTTTATCAACAGTTGCTCTGCAATAATTACTTCTAAACATGTCAACCATTTTTATTACAAAACACAAGTTTATTATTTAAAGTATATATTGAAAAACAAATGTTTTAACATGATCGATAAATTGCATCGTTGATAAACATAAATTTTGTTTTTGAAGACATGCATATACACAATTAAGCATTTGACTTGCCTCCCCTCTACTGCACTCAGGGGTGGCGCAGGCAGCCAGTGTGTTCAAAATTAGAAAAAGATTACAAATTAAATAAATTCGAATCAACTGTTTTTTTAAATCATAAATCAAAACGTAAAACTAAACTTAAATTTTAAGCATCTGGTCAAGGGATTAAAGTTATAGATCTTGTAAAATCAAAAATAATTTTGAGTTATTTTCATTTTAAAATTTTATACACAAAAAATATAGTTTACTCTGTAAATTAATTATTGCTACGATAGCAAATACAACCAAAGCAAGTAAATACTGCCTGCATTTTGATTTAGGTCCTACTGCTACTTACGTTATGAATGCCAATTTTCTACTTTTATTTAAATTGGTTACTAGCTTTTAGTTGATTAAAATGTAAATTGATAGCCAAAAATCTCAAAAACTTTAATGTGATAAACGGTTTAGTTCTGCAGCAAATTAATCTAATCATAAAAGTATAATTTCTTTAAAATTAATGTTTATCGAACTTGATTAAATGTGGATAAAATATAAACCAATGTAAAATTAATTACCTTAAAATTTCAAAATAGTATCTAAGGAATGGTTCAATTAAAAAATTTAAACAATAATTAAAATTAAACTGCAATGTTTTTACAATGCTCACAACTTTACATTTCTTATCACACATGCAGTGTGTCTTATTTAAGATGAGGACACCTTCATTAAAACGAATACAAAGCAGAGTCATACATGCTTATGGGTCACATTTATTAAAATCTAAGTAATTACTTAAAAAGTTGCTAAGAGTATTTTTTAAACTCATATAACAATGTTAATAACAAAGTTTTTAATTTTCCATTATTTTGGTTTGTTCTAAAATTATTACAAGTTTATTTTTGAATTTTATACATAGTGTGTTATGGAAAGTAAAAACTTGCAAACTGACAATTTAACGTCATGTATAGATATATTAAATAAATAACACTGCAAAAATTATTTAAATTTTACTATAAAATAAACAAGCGTTTACCGCAGAACTCCACATCGCCCCCATAAGCAAAAATAATATAACCAAAGCTATAGACAATAGAATTTGCAACACCTTTTCTCCCTCAATTTTTTTTGTAAAATTGATTGTGATATCTCAGTAATTTCTTATTGGATCAACAAATAGTTTAAACATAAATGTGTATAATTAAATGATAAACAACTTTTATTTGAAACAAAAATGTGTTAAATGAATATTTTTCTAAATATTTTAAAAATTCGAAAATCTGTAAAGATTAACAGCCTTTTTGGCTACATAGATTATGTCCAAATACTAACAGATTTTGGGAATTGTAAATAAAGCCCTTATACAAAGTTTCATATAAATCGGACAAGTGGTTTTCTGTATATCTTGTTTACATGCTACCACTAATTTGTCAAAAAAAGTGAAAAAAGGGGTGTTAAAATTTTCGCTTTAGAAACTGTCGTATAACTCCTCATCTTATCTCATAAGATGTGTAGTAAAAAGTATTCAATAATAATTTTTATAATACAAAAATATGTAATTTAATATAATCTTACCACTCGGTCACATATCTCGATTCCTTTAAAGCCAAACTCAAAATACTTTATATTTAAAACTGTAAGTGAAATAAATTAAAACGATATATAATTTGTAGTTTATTTTAGCCATAAAATAAAAAAATTAAACACAGCAGTTATTGACAGAAACATGTGATAGGGTTAAAGAAAATCAAATTGTTATTACCATGACAACTGCTGTTAAATTCGGGAACCCGTTCACTACAATTGAACTTGAAATTTTTGTTAAACTATATTTCGATCAAAAAAGTGTTCGAACGATGTTTAAAAATAATGTACCTGGCAATGAATAGTGTTATTTATTTAGATTTATTTGGACTTAAATTTTATGTCACTGATAATTTGAGTACCGCAGGGTTCCGTTTTGAATCCATTATTGTTTGTTTTATATTCATGTGATTTTCATTGATTATTGAATAATTCCAGATCACTGTGAGAGGAATCTAATCTTTATCTAGAAGCTTGTTCGTACAGAAAAAAACGTTATGAAATTAGTAGTAAGCCTTAAAGGGCTTAGGCTTAATCTTTGGGCAGATGCTCGGTCGTGCAGGGAAAAAATGAAATCGGCGGTCGGGTGAGTAACAATTCAAAGGTTAATCGTTAACAAAGTTTTAATCGGTTACGCTAGAAATTTGTCGGGGGGAGTCACAAAAGTAAGCTTCTAGGGAAAGATCTTGAGAGCGGAGATTGCACTTTCATATGAAAAATTTGTGAAACTAGACGAAAAGTGTTACATCAAACTCTCGGTCGGAGCAATGAAAATATGATTTGATGAGAATTTTTATTTTTTGGATGCGGACTCGTCCTATATTTTTGATTTTGGTAGTAAATCAATTCATTTACCTGCTTCCTTTAATAATTTAGTACCGGCATTGTGTATCGATAGTTTGCGCCAAGTGATGATAAGCTACCTCTACTAAATCTGTGAGTTTCTTTAACGCTGAAGCGTGTTCGGTATGTGCTTTTGGTTGCAGGTCATCCGGGCTGTCAATGCGGGTGCAGATAGCGCGTGTTTTTAGCTCACTTTCAAAATTTAACATGACTGGATAGAAACAGTTGAACTGTGCTTTACTAAGTCTATGGCGTACATTATTTCAGGGAAACAAAAATACTATGACTTCTAGTCTTTCTTGCAGTTCTGGGCAATCATGGATTCAATTACTTTGTTGGTGTGCTCTACGGGGTTGTTTACCAAACTCCTATAACGTGGCTTAGAATAAACTATTTACGTTGAGGGTGATATTATTCGAGATCACGGCCATCTAAAAATGATTGTATCACGGTGAACCTAGGTACGTTGTCGGCAGTAGCTTTGCGAACCGGTACCAATTTTTGTAAAACGATTTTCAAACACGTAGGTATGTCTAGGAGTTGCACAGAAAAATGGGTCAATCCTACCTTCTGTTTGGTTTAGGACTTATAGTTAGAGCAGAAGTGGCAATTCAGAATATACCAGGATATGCCGCAAAAAATTCAGGTCAGTAATACTGTTGGTAGATGAGAGAAAACGTCTTGGCTACTTTTAAATGACCAACTTTAGGTTGATTATGGTACTTTTTAACATATTCAGCCTGTGGTACTTGGGTACACACAAATCCTCTTGTGGAAACCTTTGACGACGGGGGTAGATAAATTTGAAAAATTTCGGAAAACGTTAGCATCGTTTAGTATGTAGCCTTAAAACCCAATACGGTTTTCTTAAAATTTTTGTTTCCAGGAGTTCAACCACAGAGGGGACAAACGATCGCTTGATTGATGAACGCTGTATGTTTTAGGGTTTGTTTACTCAAACATGCTAGATAACGCGTAAGCTACGAAATTTTGAGTACTTCTCCAGAATTGGACTTTGAAATAATGATGTTGTTACTTTATGATCCATCTCATGAGAATTGAAAAAAGATTTACCAAGTTACGAAACCATTTGAGACTGCGCTGATTGCTAATTACTGTAAAATGATGCCCCTCTAAGTTTTGGTTTAGGTTATTTGTTCCCCAAACGATGACCAACACTCTTGCTCTGCTGTAGCATAATTTTTCCCGCAGGGTTAAAAGCATCTGTTAACGTGGACAATAAATCAAGAATTTGGCTTAACATCGCTGCTACACCAGTGGTGTAGGCATCAGTCTGTAGTGTGAAACCCAATGACCGGGGGTTTCACTTCCAACCGACTTGTTGAATCTGGTAAGGAATTGGTGGTGACGTTGAGGTTGACTGCTGTTTTTTAACATTTTTTAAGATAACTTCTGAAAGCTGGAAACGGTGGAAACTAGTTTATTTTCTTTCTTTTCTATGTTAGTGACCTTTAGTTGTTCAGCAACGCTTCAAACTGTGCAGCCATTTTCAGGAGTTTGTTTGTGTTAGAGAAATTTCGCCTACTAATGCAGGGTGAATCACTACCAACGGGACGGAAGTTTATAGAAAAACGGAAAAGTTTTTAAAGTTTTTGACTTTTAGTAGCATGATTTCTTTAATTTTCATCTCTAAAAGTAACGTAGTAAACCTTGGTTGTTGTAAGAAAAATGTGATAATTAGTCCTAAAGTATAATTCTAAACGTTCTACAATTTAAAGTAGTTAGTAAGTCAAAACTGTATCACTATTTTTATCATGCGAATGTGTTGTTGTTATTTTCACAGTACCTTACCGTACTTAATTTCGAGAAATTTGCACTTGAAATTCTGACTATTTTCATGTCTTTATATGGAACGGCAAGCTAAATAAAGTTGTAACTTGATTTTGTTTCAAATTTCATAATTATTTATAGAAAAAATAAACGTTACCAATAAAATTTCCGAGTTATCATAAAAGAAGAAACTAATATAAAGTATGTCAGGGTAAAATCGTCATTTTTCCAATGTCCTAGTGACTTTTGTTAAGTTTAAAAATGTCAGAAAACGCAGGAACTTCGAAATTAAAATTTAAAAATTGATATATCAACATTGATTATTAGTAGAAGATGACAATCTTGTTAAATAGATAAACAGATAAATATATAATAAAATAGTATAAAATAAATACGAGGGTGGTTCAAATATGATCGAGACAAACGCTGTAGATGGCGCGCATGTATGTTTCAAAGGTCGTGGCTTGAGTATGTGATAGCTAGGTCTCTTACGAACAGTGTGGCATTGTTTTCGTCGGAGCACGTGTTTCACGCGTGTGCTACGACCATGAGTGAACGTCAAGTGCCGACTGCCGTTGCGCAACGTATTATCATTCGTTTTTAGTGGGAGAAGACGTTAAAAACACGGATATTTTTGTGATTTTGCAAAAGCAATTCGGTAGTGAGTGCCTAAGTAGGGCTGCCGTGTTTAAATGAGCCAAAGCATTCAAGGATGGCGGCAAAACCGTCGAGAATGAGCCGCATGACAACAACAACTCATTTTGGAGGACCGTAGGATGAATGTTCGAGACATTTCGGCTGAAGTCGGCATTAGTATTGGTAGTGTAGAGTCTATCATCCACGAACACCTTCAATATTGCAAAATAACGACGCAATGGGTTCCTAAACTGTTGAACTTTGAGCAAAAATTCACGCGGTTGGAAGTTTGTCGCCGCTATTGACGCGATACGAGGCGGAGGGGGACGATTTTTTAACGCAAATCTTCACTACAGACGAAACATGGGTACATTATTACACTCCCGAAACCAAGGTGTCAAGTAAAGAGTGGAGGAAGAAGGAGGAAGGGGCGCCAGTCAAAGCGAAGATAACCTGGTCCGCGGGTAAGGTAACGTGTACTGTGTTCTGAGACCGGCAGGGCGTGCTGTACGTCGATTTCCTGCGCACTCAATGTACCATCAATGCTGCATACTACTCTAACCTTCTGAAAACACACGTGAAACCCGCTTATCGCTCGAAACGGAGGAGCATTCCAGCACGAAGTGCGATTCTCCTCCAGGATAACGCGCGCCCTCATACCGAGCGTCTCACGCTCGATACAATATCGAAATTGGGATGGAAGGTACTGGAACACCCCCCCTACAGTCCGGATTTATCGCCCTGCGACTACCACATGTTTGGACTACTGAAAGAGGCCCCGGAGGTCAAAAGTTCAACACCGACGACGAGGTAGAGAGGTTCGTGCGCACATGGCTGTCCGAGTTGCTCAAGGAATTTTTCGATACCGGCATCAAAAAAATTCCGAAAAGGTAGACAAAATGTATAAATATTGAGGGAGATTACCTAGAAAAATGTAATTTTTTGTAAATTTTTTCGTTAATAAATAAACGTGTTAGAGCATTTGTCTCGATCATATTTGAACCACTCTCGTATATAGATAAATAAGTCTCTCGCCTAGAGAAAAACACAGTACTACCAACATTGAAAACAACAAACTCCGATCACAATCTCTTGTCATAATGCTATTACTATTAGTTTGTAGATACCGTTTATTATTAAAAATTATGCATTGCAAATTCCTTTTTGATTTATATAGCTTGTTTTAATTCTGTCAATTTTCCGTACAGTAAATTAAGTTTTTATTTTCAGAAAAAGGAGTTGTTTTTATTCGTGTTGAAGAGGACTAACTACTTTTAATAAAATTTTGCCAAATTTGAACAATAAATATAAATTTTATGAAAATGTTTTGCTTTTAACTTCAAATTTTAATATTGTGAGTGAGGATGTGAATTGTGTGTAGGTTTATTTTATACAGGGTGTCCCACGGGGAAGGCCATCGATAGATTATAGAAAAACTGTACATAGGAAAAATTTGAAAATTTGGTAGTATACTAACATTGATGGGGGTAGTTCCGCTAAAATATTTTGAAGACGGTGACACTTCCGGTTATACCAGAAGTAGGTGTCAAGTTGCTTATTTTAAATAGAACACCTTATATATTATTCTATTTTTGGATTTTGCATAATTGTAGACACATTTTCTGTATAATGTCCTATACCTAAGTCTAACTGTTTTGGACTTATTTTAAATTTTATGTCAAAAATGACGTTTTCAGGCCTAAACAAAATTATAAAATTTTCCTATACTAATGCTTTTATTATTTAATTGGAATAGGTTTCCTTGTAGCAAGGGACCTATTTTAGTGGATTATGTCGCTATTTTGATAATAAATTAATACAGGGCGGTAAAAAAAAGGATTAAAATTAAATTCAAAAACACGTCAAAGTCATTTTTAAATGCAAGCACCATGTTTTTATAATTTTATCTTATTTAGCATCAAAAATAAGGTTGACTTTGTACAAGGTTGTCTATTCAAAAAATTCATGGTTTTCGAAATGTTGGCAATTTAACATTTTTTTTTGTTGCACAAATGCTATTTATTTCTTTTAATATGAATGGTTATTGCTAGTTGGCTATGATGGCGTTAGAAAACAATCATCTGTCAAGGATATGTCAAACTGTGTGTATCAAACTAAGAAATGCCAATAGTTGTTGACCGACTGTGAGTGTTAAAGTGCATATCGTTATCAAAGCGATAACTTATATCGTTTAAACACACGTGTGTCGATAAAGCCAAGTAATTGCTTGTACAGTATTACACACGCAACAAAAGAACACCTGGCTTTATCGACACATGTGTTTCAAGCATTTAAAGTTATCACTTTGGTAACGATATGCACCTTAACACTCACAGTCGGTACAGTTAACTGTAACACATGTTCTTAATATAACTTTATCACATTGTCCATAAATAATAAATAAATTTAAGTAATCTTCGTTTGTATAATTTAAGCGTCCCGGCATGATTATTGAAAATTTTTAACAGTTTGACATATCCTTGACAGATGATTGTTTTCTAACGCCATCATGGCCAACTAGGAATAACCATTCATATTAAAAGAAATACATCATCATCGCTTAGGTCCCCAAATACCGCAATATTCAATACATTTTGACCTACAAAGTATGACGTATAAATTTTTACGTCTTGCTAAAATTTTAATTTAAAATCGTACGTTAAAACTATGACGACAAATATGACGTTGACGTTCTCGTTTAAGGTATCACTCAAAACGGTTTGCTAAAACTCTCTAATTAGTTAATGCATACGACAACGGTAACGTCATTGTTAGTTTTGGTAATGCAAATTCTAAAAACGGCAAACCTTAACTATGTTTTTTGAAATTTTAACTTTGTTTGCCTAAATATGAATAACGGACCCCTTTTTATTGAACGATATAAGATGTTAGATAAACAATGCCTTAGGTGATGTTTTGCATGGAATTTCCGATGCTTCAATAGACCAGTGCTAATATAAGAGTTAACCTGGCTGAGTTGATCGACGTTATTACAATAAAAGTTCCCAAAAGTCCATATCGTACACCGAATTTTGCTTTAATACTAATGAATAAGGTTCATAGTCGACATTATTTGTCTTCCAATAAGAAGGGGTCCGTCATTCACATTTTGCAAACAAAATTAAAATAAAAAAAATAGAGAAAGAATTGCCTAACATCTTACTTAACTATCAAGTTTAATATAATAAAATTACTTTCAAAAAAAGGTACTTTAACTACTTTTAAAACACATTGGAGGAATAATTCAAAATGAAAATAAAAGTAAATTTTGTGGATACGATTATTTTATGAACGTGAGAGACTTTAGGACAAATCCAAAAGGTAATGTACGTAATTTAAGATGGTAACACTTCCGGTTATACCGGAAGTACATATGTGTCAACTTGCTTATTTTAAATAGAACATCCTATATATTATTATATTTTTGAATTTTGCCCAAAATTCTAGACACATTTTGTGTATAATGTCCTATACCTAAGTCTAACTGTTTTGGACTTATTTTAAATTTTATGTCAAAATGACGTTTTCAGGCCTAAACAAAATTATAAAATTTTCTTATACTAATGCCATTATTATTTAATTGAAATAGGTTTCTTTATAGCAGAGGACCTATTTTAGTGGGCTATGTCGATATTTTGATAATAAATTAATACAGGGCGATCCAAAAAAAGGATTAAAATTAAATTCAAAACACGTCAAAAGTCATTTTTTTTTAATGCAAGCACCATGTTTTTATAGCTTTATTTTATTTAGCATCAAAAATAAGGTTGACTTTGTACAAGCTTGTCTATTCAAAAATTCATGGTTTTCGAAATATTGGCAATTTAACTTTTTTTTTGTTGCACAAATGCTATTGTATTTCTTTTAATATGAATGGTTATTCCTAGTTGGCCATGATGGCGTTAGAAACAATCATCTGTCAAGGATATGTCAAACTGTTAAAAATTTTCAATAATCATGCCGGGACGCTTAAATTATACAAAGGAAGATTACTTAAATTTATTTTTTATTTATGGACAATGTGATAAAGTTATATCAAGAACATGTGTTACATTTGCAGCAAGATACCCGCAAAACAGAAATCATCGCGAAAAGCCCTTAAACGAATAATAAAAAACTTCAAAAACTTTGGATCTGTTAAACCAAATGTACAGAGAAATAAACCTGTCGTTAATAATGAAAATGTTAAAATTGCTGTCAGTTCAAAGAATATTACGCAAACATAAATTTCATCTGTATTTATTTTCCATGGCTCACCATCTAAAAGAGACTGTTTTAAGGAGATTTGATTTCAGCAAATTTATTTTAACCTGGTCGCAAGAAAACGAATTTTTCTTGATAACATCATTTGGACAGACGAAGCCAAATTTACAAAAAACGGCATTTTTAATCGGCGAGATTCCCATTATTGGAGTGAATCAAATGTCCACGTTATTAGAGAGCGAAATCTTCAAGAATCTTGGCAATTTAATGTTTATGATGCAGTAAGAAACGATGGCATCGTGGCATTACATTTTTATCAAAGTAAATTTAAAAGGTAAGTTAACCTTTTTTGAAACCATTGAAAATATTTTATTTCTTAACTTATTAAATAGGTGAAGGCTATCTGAACATCCTGCACAATTATTTAGATAATTTACCTTTGGCTGATCGTAGACATCTATTCTATCAACATGACGGCGCACCTCCACATAGTAGCCAATTAATCAACAATTTTTTACAAGACGCCTTTTATGATCAATGGATGGCAAACAATGGACCCTTCCTTTGGCCACCACGGTCACCAGATATCTCAGTTCTCGATTTTTGTATTTGTGTACAATTAAAATTCGAGTTTATAACACCCCGTTAACCACCAAAGTAGACTGCATGCAGCGAGTTAGGACTGAGTTTCAAAATTTAACACGTGAAGCAATAAAGAAGGCGACCCATGAAAATTTGCTACTCAATCGCGAAAAATGTCTAGAAGTTCAAAGACGTCAATTTCAACATTTAATAAAATAATTTTTTTTAACTTTGGTCTCCTAATTAATTCTTTCTTCTTGTTAATCAAAT
The DNA here is from genome assembly GCA_030710515.1 of Abscondita cerata. Classification (NCBI taxonomy): domain Eukaryota; kingdom Metazoa; phylum Arthropoda; class Insecta; order Coleoptera; family Lampyridae; genus Abscondita; species Abscondita cerata. The sequence goes on along the minus strand of JALBCR010004303.1, from coordinate 80,413 downwards.
AATAATAAGGTTATTTATCTGTTCATTTGAATTAACGGGTCCAAAGTGTTTAAAGTTTTCTATTATTAGTTTAAGGGCTTTTGGTGATGGTTTCTGTCTTTGCGGGTATCTTGCTGCAAATGTAACACATGTTCTTGATATAACTTTATCAGATTGTCCATAAATAAGAAATAAATTTATGTAATCTTCGTTTGTATAATTTAAGGGTCCCGGCATGAGTATTGAAAATTTTTAACAGTTTGACATATTCTTAACAGATGATTGTTTTCTAACCCCATCATACCCAACTAGCAATAACCATTCATCTTAAAAGAAATACAACAGCATTTGTGCAACAAAAAAAAAAGTTAAATTGCCAATATTTCGAAAACTATGAATTTTTCGAATAACAACCTTGTACAAAGTCAACTTTATTATTGATGCTAAATAAGATAAAATTATAAAAAAATGACTTTTGACTGTGTTTTTAGAATTTAATTTAATCCTTTTTTTTTTGATCACCCTGTATTAATTTATTATCAAAATATCGACATAGCCCACTAAAATAGGTTCTCTGCTACAAAGAAACCCATTCCCATTAAATAATAAAGGCATTAGTATAGAAAAATTTTATAATTTTGTTTAGGCCTGAAAACGTCATTTTTGACCATAAAATTTAAAATAAGTTCAAAACAGTTAGACTTAGGTATAGGACATTATACACAAAATATGTCTAGAATGTTGTGCAAAATCCAAAATGGAATGATATATAGAGTGTTCTATTTAAAATAAGCAAGTTGACACCTACTTCCGATATAAACGGAAGTGCCACAATCTTGAATATATTTTAGCGGAACTGCCCTTGTCGATGTTAGTTTACTACCAAATTTTCAAATATTTTCCATGTACCGTTTTCATATAATCTATCGATGGCATTCCCGGTGGGACACCCTGTATAATAAGTAGATTAATAGTTAAGATCGTATACTTTAGGATTAACTAGATTAGTTGGTGTAGTGTGCAAATGATTTATAAGTAAGTTAGTTTTAAATCGCTAGTTAATTAAATTTCATATACATAGAATACGACATTGTCTTAAAACGAATAAATACGAAATACGTCTTTTGAAAGCAACTTTATTGTATGAGATTGTTAAGCTAATTTACTCGTTCTTCAAGATGAAATAACTTACTTGCTTTATTTTATTCTGCACCCGGTAGCTCAAATGTACAAGGTCGGATTTATCCCGATGTAAATAAAAGCTATAAATTAAACAATTCTTTTTTGAAATTATGAAAATATACGACAATGTGTATTGTTTAGTTAGCGCAAATAAACTTGGTCAGTTATTGTTTGAGCTTTGAAAGTCAAGGCTTTATCTTATTACTTTGATAAGTATTCTAACAAAAATATTGGGCTAGCAACTTGTTTGGCTCACTTCCCCTTCCTGTATACGCTTGAAATCTGTAAACTTGTCACAGTCAAGATAGATGTGGGTGTCAACCATGTTCATTACAATAAACAAATTTATCATTTAAAATATATATTGTAAAAAAAATTATTTTAACATTGTCGATAAATCTTTATTCTTGCATTGTTGGGAATTATCAATTTTATTTGCGAACCATTTCAAGACATCGATATGCACAATCAAGCATTTCACCCCCGCTCATTCCACTGCACTCACTGTCGGCGCAGGCAGTAAAGGCGTCCATAGCTTAAAAACAAATGTCGTATTAGAAAAATTTCTATAAAAAACGTGTTATTTTATGACTCATCATAAGTTTAAAATGCCAAACTAACTCAAATTTTAAGCATCTGGTCAAGCAATTAATATTATAGATCTTGTGAAAACACAGACATTTTTTTGCTATTTCTATTTCAATATTTCATACATAAAAAAATTATAAAGTTTTTACCTTTAGAATTGATTACTGCTACGATAGCAAACACAACCAAACCAAACAAGTACTGCATTTTGATTCAAGTTCTAACGATTCTTAACTTATATTTTGCAATTTTGTCCTTTTATTTAAATTTGTAATCAGTTTCTAATTCATTAAAATATAAATTGATAACAAAAATATGCAAAGCTTAATGTGATAAACGATTTTTTTTGGCAACAAATTTCCCTTATCAGAAAAATATAATGAATTTTCATCGAACTTGATTAAATGTCGACAAAATATATCAAAACGCGAAATTTAATAATCATAAAACCGCACATTAACGTTAAATTGATAATGTAAAAAGGCCAAATTAAAAAAAATTATCGCATTTAACAAAATTAAGTAATATTTAAATTAAACTACAATCACTTTTGCAAAGTGTCAGCTTTATCAAAGATAAAGTGTGGCGCAATTAAGATCATACAGATCGATGAGTCACATTTTTTTAAGACGCTTAACTGAAATCAGAACTTTAAACTCATTCTATTACAAATTGAAAAATTAATGCCGATTTTCAATATTTTGTTTGGCGTTAAAGATATCGAACAAAATATTAAAAAAGTTGCTAATAATATTTTCTTAAACCCATATAACAATTTTCATGAGAAAATTAGCATTTCTATTTTTTTTTTCATTATTTTGGTTTATACTCAAACTGATTACAAGTTTATTTTTTAATTTTATAACTAGTGTGCTATGGAAAGTAAAAAATTGAAAAACTGTCAGTTTAATAATGTCATGAATAGAAATACTTCAATAAAATAAATAACACTAAAGAAAGATTAGTTTATTTTTATTACAACTTGGTCACAGATCTCGATTCCTTTAATCACTAATGCTTATACGGTATTTTCTCGCTGGTAAATGTGATATTACAACTTATATGCTATGAATCTCTGCGTTTTCTTATATGGGTTCATTCAAATAGTTGATTCTTTATATAACAGTGTTTGTTACCAGCACTAAGAACAATAAATCTAAATAATTATATATGTGTTGCCATGAATTAAAGAGTTAAAATGGAAGATATTAACTTTATAATATTAAAGATGATTTTAAAAATGTTGTACAACCACTCAAACTCAGTATAATAATTAATTTTTTCCACTACTAGCCAAATGTATGGCAAATAGTAAAAATAAACATTTTTCTTTATGATGTAACACAAGAATCTGTTTTTTGGTAGTGAAATTACTCAGGTAAAAAATATCGTGAGGTATAAATCATTTATCATGAGATCGTGAGATTAGGTATGAAATCAGAAGATCTCAGGATAAATCATGAGATCTGGGACCACTGTTTATGAAACCTACTAATTTTATCGTGTTAGGTAATTTTAAGCAGCAAATACGTTAAAGATAATCTCCTGGATATACAAAATTATGTTTCACTCGTTTTTGTTAGGAGACGCAATAATTGTCCACTTCACAGCTAGTAGTGGAAAGAATAGTATATACACCATGGTTGTAAAGACCATTATTGCCTACGCACCTTATTTCGCTCGGGGCTACCGCCTCTCGCGAATTAAACTGGTGCTAAGCAATAATGACAGACTTCACAACCTTGGTGTATAATATACTATTTTCCACTACTAGCTGTGAAGTGGAGAATTATTGCGTCTCCTAGCCAACTGAGACGTTGAATTTCTCTATTAGTGGTTAATAATTTTTTCTATTGTTGACCTAGGTTAATAATGGACAAATTTAAATTTTTTGAGAATCCAGAATAGTTGTTTAACAAAAACAAGTGCAACATAATTTTGTATATCTAGGAGTTTACCTTTAACGTATTTGCTGCTTAAAATTACCTAACACGATAAAATTATTTGAATAAAAACTTGCCATTAGTTTAAAATTCGCGCCTCCATCTCGTAACCGCAAATACATAACCTGAATTTATTTTTTATTAAATATCTTGGTAGAATCAGTTTTTTCCGGTCTCCCAAAGGAGATTTAACCAGGCTAGTTAAGTTACATGAAGAATTTTAAGTAAATAATAAACATTTTGTTGTAGGTGTTTTGAATGGTTAACACCGTCGATTTTTCCTCACTTACAGGAATGGTAAATGTATAAATAGCCCCATTGAGATAAATAAGACGGGGAACATTTGCAAAGAAATTGCCAGTTTTCTTTGATTGCCACACCCGGAGCTGTACACTGGGCACTGTTTTAGACAGTCCAGCGCAACCCATTTAGCAAATCGTGAGAGCGATTTGCTAACTATTAAGCAACACGGAGGGTGGAAGTCGAGTGCCGTAGCAGAAAGTTACGTGGATACATCTTTAATGAACAAAATTAATGTGTCACAAATGCTTCGCCCCCATACTGAAGTTCACTCACCTGGAAGCTCCAGAGGGCCAGACCCAAGACCGGACCTACGTCTAGAACTGAATTACAGAAACAACAAAACCATTACCATTTACAATAAGAATGTTCCAACCATAAACATTCAAAGGCAAGACACGGCAAATGTGACAGTAAATACAAATAATTGCCAATGTAATAGAAATAATTAGGATTGATATTTTTTCTTGTAATATTGATAATTATAATTGTTCCTTCGTGTTAATTGTGTTTGTTTAGCTCACTTTGCGGTCAGCTGTTTCGGACCTTCTACGCTCATTACACTTAAGTCGTTGAGATTATTTTGCTGATCAAGCTCTTAAAAATTAAATTCCCCTAAATTCACTCGAGTACAGTGTGCTATTATGAATAAGCCATAATTGACGCCTACTGCAAAACGTTAATTGGCGTATTATTAAAGCAAATTAGAAAAATGTACTATTTAAACTTAAACTAGCATTTAAACCAAAATTTAATGAAAATATTGCCACCCTAGTAATTAATACTTCAAAATTCCGTAAATTTAAAAACTCGCAGAATTTTATTTTAAAATCAATCTGAAAAGCCCAAAATAGAAAAAACTCGTACTCCTTTTATAAAATGCGTCTTCTGAAACTAGTTCTTTATTATACTATAATTGAGAATAAAGGTACTACAAGTTTGTGAGTAGTATTCGTAGGTCTTAAAGCAGTATAAGCATTGATTAATGCAATCCATTATTTTTCAGTGATAACAAATTTCCTGCCCAAGTTATTTTTTGTTTTTGGAATGCAGACTGTAATTTGACGTCATCAGTGGACATGTTTGTAAGCTCATCACGCCTACAGGTCCAGCTGTATCCCATTATTAAGATGACCTAAAATTTATAAAACACATATGTTTTATTTAGGGCAACTCGCCCCAAACTTGGTTAATTTTAACCGTAGTTGAACCAAACTCAGTTAAAAACAATAGTAATAATAATAATAATATTAATAATAATAATAATAATAATAACATTTTATTTTCTTAAAGACCTGATAACAGATATAGAAAACGTCAAACAAAGTACATTAGAATTGATATTGTAAGTATTCATTAACAGAATACAATGCGCTATTTTGTAATGTGCTCTTGATTGATTTTAAAAACATTTTAGTAGGCAAAGTCTTTAGATCTAAAGGTAATTTGTTATAAAGAATACTACCTTTGTAGTATGGGTTTGATTCGTATAGGACAAGATTATGACTGCTATATTCGAGATCATGTCCATATCTGGTGTTATAGTCGTGGTAATTGTTTTGAAATTTGAAGTTCTCAATATTGGTTTTACAAATTTTAGTATTTCATAAATATATATTGATGGAACTGTTAATATTTTATATTTAATAAATACTGACAAGAATCTTTAATGGTCATGTTAAAAATGCAACGTATTGCTCTTTTTGTAATACAAAACTCGACTGCTATTGTTTGACCCACCCCATAAAATAATAGCATATCGCATTATTGACTCCACATTGGCATGGTAGAACATTTTTGTTGCGTCAATATTTGATATATGTGAGAGACGTTTTAGCGCGTAGCAATATGATGAAATTTTTTGAGATATAAGAAATGTGGGTTTTCCAGTTTAGTGACATGTCGATATAGCAGCCAAGAAGTTTAAATAAAGGCACTTGATTTAATGTTTTATTATCTATCCTGATTAGTTTACTATTATCATAAAAACTGTTTTTCGAGTAAAATTGCATTAAGGAAGTTTTAGATGCATTTAGAACGAGTGCATTGCAATTTAGAAAATTTAATAATGATTGTAACATGCTTTTCAATTTATCGCACATTGCTCTCTCCTCCTTTTCACAGGAAAGTAGCGTTAAATCGTCAGCAAACAGGAAATGGTGACAAGATAAATAATTACTTAGATCATTAACATAAATTAAAAATAGAAGAGGGCCTAACACACTTCCTTGTGGAACACCTACATGCACATCTAAAATGTTTGAGTTATGTTCCATATAATTAACATATTGAGTCCTATTTGTCAAGTAACTACTAAGTAGAAGTTTACAGTTTCCTTTAATTCCCAAACACTCTAATTTTTTTAAAAGCAGTTTATGATTCACTAAATCAAATGCTTTTGTTAGATCTACAAAAACAGCTGCAACAGAATTATTTTGATCTAGATTTTTGTATACGACATCTAGTATTGAGACTAGTGCAGTAATTGTTGATCGTTTCTCCCTAAAACCATGTTGAGTAGTTGTTATTAGTTTATGTGAATCCAAAAGTTGATTATACGTTTAGCAAGTATTTTTTCAATTATTTTTGAAAAAACCGACAGCAGAGCAATAGGTCTATAGTTATGCAGAAATTTAGGATCACCTTTTTATGTATACAAACTATCTTAGCAATTTTTAAAACATCAGGAAACTCACTATTCACAAAACAATTATTAATAATTAAATTCAGAGGTACCACAAGTTCATCAACACAGAATTTAATGACTTTGACGAAATGCCATCACTACCACACGAATTACTATTTCTTAATGCACATATTACGATTCTTATTTCTTCTTCACTGGTTGGGAACAAGTAGATAGTCTTATCACAAACTGAATTACTAGTTCTGTTTTCATTTGTGTAGTTTTGATACAGTAATATAGTAGTACTTATTAAAAGTATTAAATATTATTGTTTTATCAGAACATTCAATATTGTTTAGTATCATGACTGGTGAATCTTGTGTAGTAGTGTTTTTGTATGTGATAGATTTGTTAATAAGTTCCTACACTTTTTTACTTTATTAGAAGAGCGATCAATTGCATTAATTACAGCATTTTGTTTGGCTTTTCTTAATGTTTGTTGGTAGTATTTTTTAAAGTGTTTGTAATTTGTGTCTGTTATTATTCCCGATTTGTACAAAAATCCAGTAGGTTCTTTTTCGAAAAGGATCGTACATTAACGGAATCTGACTTTTTAGATAAAGACAAAGGAAAGAATATTACTTGAGAACTGTGATCAGAAATCCCACAATGTATAATCTTCCTACCCACTATTGTGTTATTGAAATTAGTAAAAATATAGTCAATTGCTGATTCGGATGTTGGCGTTATTCTCGTAGCTTCAACACACTTGACAAACAAAAGGAATTTGTAAGGTCATGTAATTTAATACTATTTCCATATTTAGCAAACCAGTTTATATTAAAGTCACCACATATAATGATTTTCGATACTCTTCTTCTACTGCTTAATATCAAAAGACATTCTTCAAGTTTTGCAAAAATACATTTGCATCAGATATTGGTGCTCTGTAAATACATATAACAAATAAATCCTCATTAGAAATAGAAAGTTTGATAGCTGAGCATTCAAAATCTTTTTCTGATGACAGATCAACAAGTTCCGGTAAATTTACTGCAGTATAGCAATTTTTTACTAATATGAGGACACCCCTTGTCGATAATTACTTCGGGAGTAGTAACTAGAAATTTTAAAGTATGGTATTACTAAATTATTGATTTCATCATTTGTAATCCAAGTTTCGGTAATGCACAAAATATCTATTTCTTGAGTTTCAAGAAAAACTTCAATGACGTCTAGTTTATTTTTGATGCATTGCGCATTTAAGTGGGCAATTTTTGTTAATTTATCGATTTTTGTATCGCAAGACGAAATAAAAAATCGCACCTTTTGGCTAAATCTCAGGATTTTTTAATTCATCAAATTATTCAGTTTGTACTGAAACTTTAAAGGAACTATATTCATCTGGTCGTCTAGACTTTAGGCTTTCACATTTAACGTCATTAAAATTTTTGTTTTGTAAGTATAATTTTATTTGTTCCGGTGTTACCTCAGGATCTAAATTATAGACATGTAAATGTGAATATCTTTTAGCTGCTTTTATGTTAAGATTATCGCCTGATCCTTCAATTGATTTTACTCTTAGTGATTTTTTTCTGGTAACTTCCACAAATCCGTCATTGTCCACGCGGGATGATTTTCTTTCTGTGATTTCTGTAATTACGGGCTTCTGTATTTGAGGACTTTCTTGTTTATTCGACGTCTTCTTAATATTAACAGCCGTTGAAATAAAATTTTGTTTGGGAATTGCACCTTTTTAGTATCAGCGTTTGCGTTAGATACGGATACGACCTTTGCATAACTTACCGCATTATCTCTAGTATTGAGGGAATCCTTGAAATTTTTAACTTCAAATGTTAATGCAGCATTCTCTTTAGTTAATTCTTCGATCGTATATTTTAACATAATTTCGGGTAAAAACAATGTTTTAAACATTTTTTCTACATTTGTTTGCATTAGATTTATTAAACTATCGTTAAGTGTGTTAGAGTTGTGAATAATTGTAACGGCTTCGTCGGAACTCATGTTTTCACATAGATTGCAACACCAATTATCAATTTCACTACTAATTTTTAAATTATTTAACTGCTCAACACTTATATTTAAACATTCGAGGTGAAAACTGTTTAAACAATTTTCTTTACAATCAATAAATTCATCATACCTCGTAATCGCTTTCAAACACTTTTGACACTTACGCGTCATACTATAGCGTATCCAAGGATTAAACATAGTAACAATTGTTTTTAACCTACGGTTAAATTTAACCGAGTTTGGTGCAAGTGGCTTTTACTATTTATTTAAGTAGTTACTAGGGGTAGTTATTTATTTTAAGTAATTTGAAATCGGTATAATTGTACTTTAGGTAAAGTGCTCGGTATTGCTTCAAATTTTTAACAGTGATAGCCCTTGGTCTACTGATCATAAATATGCAATAAAATTTTGTCGCTCTCAAAAACTGAATTTTTTAAAAATAATTTTCAAAAAAATTTTGAAAATTTTTGGGTCGTTTTTTTGCATTTTTGCACGTTTCAGACAATTCTAAGACTTTTATTTTTCAGTGAGAAAAAATTTTGGAAAATTTTGGGGACAATTATATAAAATCAAATTGCATATCAAAATCGTCAGGGTCGTCTCCTTCTTCAGTTTCGATCGGTGGAACAGGCATGGCTGGGTCGTACAGGTCTCGGGCAAGCATGAAGAATAGAATCAGTGGGTCTTGATTCAAAGATTTGACCATCTTGAGGAAAATATACCGGGCGAGGTATCCTCCCAGGAAGGTCTTCTGCCGGTTAGCATAGGGGCCGCTCGCTTTGGCGTGTCGCCTAGAATAGTGGGGTTGGTTAGGTTAGGTTAGGTTAGGTTAGGTTCGGTTAGGTTAGGTTAGGTTACCATGTGGACTCGATTGAGTTGGTGTGGACTCCGGTTTCGGGGTCCTTGAAATGGAGGGAGTGATTCACTTGCAGGTTGGTGTAGTTGGGGTGGTCGGTGAGCCCGGAATACCCTTTCCAGCAATCGGAATAAATGGTGGTTCCCGGTTCTATGCAATTTTTCAATACATGCCAACAGGGTGTCCGCAGTACGGTCGTTCACGACTTCCATGAACACCCTGCCTGACCCCCTTTCAATTCCCCCAAACACCCAAGCTCCGTCGACATGGTGCCCGCGATGGTACTTGCGTTTACCAAATTTGGACTCATCTATCTCGACACTGCAAAAGGGGATGCATTGATTAGGTTAGGTTAGTTTAGGTTAGGTTACATCTTATCCGGTTCACCGATCTTGACGGCCTTGGTAACGAAGGCATCAAAAACTACTTCTCGAAAAAAGTTGGCCCAATCGACTGCTGCATGGGAAGAAATACGGAGCTCTTTCATTATTAGTCGTAGGGGACACTTCTCAACCCACAAGTGACAGAATCCAACGATTTTCCACAATAGCAAGTGGGACCCGTCCAGGAAGGTCTTATAGCGGATGGAAGCCCTGTGTTAGGTTAGGTTAGGTTAGGTTAAGCTTACCGTTTCGAACATTTCATACTTTTCTTTTTTTTTTAATTCAGTTTTTGAGAGCGACAAAATTTTATTGCATATTTATGATCAGTTTTGGTAAAATTTCAAAAAATCCGAGCACTTTACCTAAAGTACAATTTTCCTTGAAATCCTCATAAAAAATCCTTCTAAAAATACAATTAAATAGAATTATACTTACTTTCATCGCTAAATAAATTTTGTCTTCCGCTTCAGAAATAAATTTACTAATTTGATATTACTCTAAAATTTTTGATTTTTTTGGAATGTATCTTTCTGAACACCGTTTTAGCAAAGCTTTTAATTTATAATATTTTGAAATGTCTTGATTTAAGTGGATGTTTATACACGACTTTAATTGAGAATAAAGACTCCACAAGCTGGATGATTTGTATTTTTGGCGTCTTAACTCAAAATATGCTAGCATAACGTTTTCAGTAATCGTTGAAATGTTATTCTCCTTACGCCATTTTTCAAATTCAGAAAAATGTTTATCAAAATTGAGCACGATTTTAATGGAAGCAAACTTCCCATACTATTTTCTGCGATCTCCCGTATTTCAGGAGGTGTACTTTGTAAACTATCTTCCATATTTTGCGAATTCATTACACCTATTAAATGCGTAATTAACTCAAAAAATGATACTGACGCTCCAAATGTACTTATAGCCGCCTTAAATTTAAAAAAAAGGTGATGCCAACTGTGACAACCTTAGTAATAAAATTTTTTTATTTAAATTATTTACAGTCCAAAAACGCAAAGTAGAAAAAGTACTATATGGTATCTCGTTTATAAAGGCATTTTTGTCGCACTTACTTCTTTATGGCACTCCTCGCTGCGCTCGTCGTGCCCCAAACCCGTGCGTGCGTTAAAATGCTTCTTATAAAACTCGTATCATAATATACTAATTTTTGACTGGTGTAATGTTAATGGGTGTTTCTTTTTTTTTGATTTATGAATTTAAATACTTAACTAGATAGTTTGAGCTGATAGACTACTTTCTCTACAGGGTGTTCATAAGTGTTTCATTCTCTCATCATCATTTAACAAATTTATATATGTATGGCAATCTCGAGATCAAATAAAGCAAGTTGTACAGTTTTACAAGTAATGTGCATATATTATTTTGCCACTTTTGATTATCGGAGCTAAAACTATCGCAACATTTCACAACAAGACGTAATCACACAACCATGGCATCGCTTAAACGCACCATGTGTATCTCTCTTTTAAAGATACACAACTTTTTTATTAATTTTTTTTGTATTGGAGGGACTTCCCTTTTTATATATAATTTATGTTCACTTTAGAACCATGCGGAAGTAAAGGAGAGAGCTACATCCATCTTTGTATCTCTCCGTATATGGTCAATGCGAGTTAAACCTAGCTCGCGACCTGACATATTGTAAAAGTAAACTCGCAAAGTGCGTTCCTAATCAGTTATAATCAAATGAACACCTCGATTTTGGAGAAACTAGTTTCTAAATAATATTACCAATTTTTGCATTTGTTGATCCTTGGTATGTTCTATCCATATTTGCGAGTACAGGACTTAGCCCAAATTGATTAAATTTTGGTTATTATTGAACAACTGCAAACGACACTTATAGAAGAGCCTCCTTGTTTTTTTTAATATCTTTTTTCTCAAACTAAAGTTCTGTGAAACATTACTTGTTTTCTACTGCGTTTGTTTTTTTTACTAATAATCGCTATTCTATACGTTTTTCGTAATTCAACCGATACGATCACTGAGAGAAATAATTACTTCTGCACAGTATTCCATCTAACACTTGTGATTTCTCTATTGACTAACACACAATCTGCACAAATTGACACATGTCCTCAAGGTGCAAATGGATGTGGCTTCTTCCCTATGAAACATGTTAGACACATGTGTTTAGCTACATTTCGAATAACGGGTGCAACAGGAACGTTTACAACTTCTTGTAGAAGTGGTGCATCATCAATGTCTACTGCGTTGTTAATATGAGGATCTGCACAAACTTTTTTGCAATGTATTGTGAGATTAGGAATAGGACATGTAATATGAAAAATGTTCTATTTAAAAAATGGAAGTTGATGGTTATAACTTATTTTATGGACACCTTGTATACATATAATAGTAAACTAGAAAAATGTTTATCTAAAAATAAAAATTGATTGGGCCGAGCGTTTTTCTAAAAAATAAGCACCTGAATTTTAAATGAAAATATACATTACATTTGAGACGCACTGTATACGTACGTTTTAAAAGTGTTATTATCAATACAATTTAAGAACATTTTGAAGGTAGGCACTGCGTAAACGTTATATAACTTAAATTATAATTTTTATTTATACAATGTCCAAATTTAACAAAATGTAAATAAATATTTTATGTTATTTTATTCAACAAGAAAACAATGTAATTGCATTATTATACAAATTATTAGGAGGTCCATACAATGTCACAAGGTCGGGAATATCTACACGAGGAAAAGGCGGCATACCTCGTTTGTTTCTCAAATACTGAAATACAGTATCCGCCAAAATAAACAGTACCGAAAATAAAAATAAATATGAACGAAAATAATGCTCTACCAAAAAAACTTTTTCTTCCGTTGTTAGAACCATTTTTAAATTAAATTTAACTGCAGCGTACTATTAATATATCAACTAATGACAATTAAGTCAAATATGACAAATCCATATTACATAAACAACTCCACAGCACTTTCTGTTTCCGTACTGTTTATTTTGGCGGATACCGTAATAAACAATCAAAATTATTTAAAATCATACAATTTAGTTATTCGTTAGTTTTTTAAATATAACTTACATTTCCATGAGCCCCATCTTTATAAAAAATCGATATCTCAACCGAGAAGGAAACTTTCTATGATGCCAGCGGATCACCAACGCGGGTAGCGCTATTGCCGGATTTCCAAAAACTCCGTTGCTAAACGCTACATCACTCCTTCCCTAGTGACAACGATACATTTATCTAAAACGTGCAGGTAAACGCATTGTTCGGCCTGAACGTGTTTGTGTTGGAAGAATTGTTTTAACCTGACGAGTTGCATTTCGCGATGTTGCAGGTGTATCTGCGCCATTAGGTAGCGTTGCTCCCGTTGCTGGTGCTGTAGGTACATGCAAGTCCAATGTTTGTTGTGGATCTTCTTTGGAAACTGTAATTTCTGTGCCAGTTTCTCTTGTACGTTGTACACTAATAAAAGCTGGCTTAATACAGTCTAAATTAACGCGTACCTCCTTTCCTTTTCTATTGATGGTAACAGTGTTATTAGAATGCCTCTTAATAACTGCGAAGGGGCCATCATATGCAGGATGCAGTTGTCTTTTCATTGTGTCCCTACGTACAAATACATGGCTGCATGTAAGTAAATCCGTAGGGACAAATACTTTGTTCGCAGTGTGGTGGAAATTTGGCGTTGCTACCATGTTGTTAAAATGCATTTGTAAATCTTGCAACAGTTTATTAGGTAGCTTTTCCGTTTCGTATTGGAAGAATTGACCTGGTAGTCGGAGTGTCTGTCCATACACTAACTCTGCGCTTGTGGTTTTTAGGTCATCCTTGTATGCAGAACGCATCTCCAGCAGACCTGTTGGAAGCGAGTCAACCCAATTTGTGGTATTTTGACATGTAATTGCAGCTTTGAGTTGACGGTGCATTCTCTCCACAATTCCATTTGCTTGTGGGTGGTAAGATGTCGTTAGATGATGTTCCGATCCCATAAAGTTAGAGAGGCTGGTGAATAACTGGCATTCGAATTGTCTTCCTCGATCTGTTGTTATACACAGTGGTATTCCAAAACGAGCTATCTAGTTATGTAAAAATGCCTTTGCTACCCTGTTAGCTTCGATGTCTTTTATTGGTATAACTTCAACCCATCGTGTATAGCGGTCGACACTTGTAAGACAATATGTATAACCTTGACAGTACGGCATTGGCCCGATCAAGTTTAAGTGTACATGATTAAAACGAGCTTCGGGTAATTTAAATGTGCACGGCTCTGAATGAGTGTGTCTGTGCACCTTAACACGTTGACAAGATAAACATTCTTTTGTCCACCGTTTTATATTTGTAGCTTTTATGCCTGATGAGCTAAGTTATGCAATGTATTGAATGCGGTCTTGCGGTGTGAGGCTGGAAGGTATGGTCTTACATGTGGCGTCAATGTATCACAATAAACCTTGGCACTATCAGTAAAACAAAATTGTTTTAGCTGCATATCAGTTCTAGTTGCTAAGAGATTTTGCAGTTCGGCATCTGTTTGTTGGCTTTGTGCTAATTCTTCATATTGCAAGTTAGGTTGTGCTGAGATCTCATCAATTCGAGACATTGAATCTGCAACAATGTTTTCTGCCTTCAATGCTGTGACGGAAACGCTTTACAGTAGCATATGCAGCAAAGGTTTTTTGATCATAAGTACTATATTTGCCTTGGGCTACGTTTAATTTCTGCGAATAGAATGCCAAAGGTTTCCAGACACCATCTTCAATCTGCTGCAATGTTGCACCGATTACTTTGTCCGAAGCATCTACTGCGATAGACAAAGGAGCATCAAATTTGGGGTGAACAAGCAAAGTGGCAGATGACAGAATGTGCTTAACTTCTTCAAAAATTTCCAGCTCAGCGTCTGACCAATTAACTTTTTTGGTACTGTTTTTGGAACCTTTTAGAGGACTCGTTAAAGATGCAAGTTTGTCTGCTGCTTATGGTACAAATCTTCTATAGAAGTTTATCATCCCGAGACACCTGTGAAAGTCCTTTATAGTCTGCGGTTGAGGATAATTACGAATAGCTGAAACTTTTTCTAGTGGTGGTCGAATGCCTTCTGAGGTAATTGTGTAACCGAGGAAATTTACAAAATGCTCGCCAAAGTAACACGTTTCAGGGTTGATTATGACACCAAAATTTTCAAAGCGTTCGAAGAGTACACTCAAGAAATTTAAAACTTGGACACCACAATTTCTGTAAACAAAAGTTTGCACATTGTGAAGCGGGCTTAAGGGTATCATTTACAATTCTAACAGCAGGTAGTCTCAGCAGGGGTTATCTTATAGAAGGACTGTAGAATGAATCATTACACTAAGCACGTTTTAGAAAATAGGTAATTTACGTTGCTTACTTAATTTTTTCTTTAAAGAATATATTTGAAGGTATCGCTAATTAAACACCATAGCTCGATTAATTATCGAATCAAAATTTTGTTTAGGAAATGTTTACAAAATAAAATTAGAAATAATTTTGATTTAAAAACGTCTACAAGCAATAACTTTTAAATTAAATCAAAAACTAAACATGGTTATTTGGGTTGACTGATTATTACTTATTTTTAAATAAATCTAACCTACTAATTATTGTAAGTTATTAAAAAAATCATTAAACTCTCTATTCATAATATTTAGTCCTTACAAAATGTATATTTTATGACGTTTCATTTTTTTCTGTAGTTAATATAAAAGTGAAAATAAAAACTAAGGCAATTCTTATTGTCAACGTATATATTTAGTTTTTTGACAAGAATTTATTACATAATTATAATTAAGATACCAAGTTATAGTTTAAAATTAAATGAAAACGTTTTTTTTTTAATAAAGGTATTACTATATAAATAAATATAAGAAATCAATAATGGGTGTGACCTCCATTATTATTGATACATTCTTGGAAGCGTCTGCTCATTGACGCTATCAAGGTATCAATATAATTAATATTAATCGTTTCCCATGCGGTATCAATGGCTGCAATTAGTGCATTACGGTTTACTGGTATAAAATTTGGCCCTTGTTGTCTTCGGATAACAGCAAGTATTCGAGCCCAAACATTTTCGATAATGTTAAAATCTGGGCTTTTTGCTGGCCAGGGTAACAGCTCCAAGTTATTTTCTCGTATCCAATTGCGCACAACCCGCGAAGTATGAATAGGGCGTTGTCCTTTCACAACAAAAATACATTATGAAAATGTTAATTCAACAGATCCCGAACTATTTTTTGGAGAAAGTATAGTGAAATAAGAATACTTACTTGTTGGAAAATATAATCTTCGTCTGGATAAAACACTTCGACTGAAGGTTTCATAATAGTTTCAAAATATCTAAATACGCATTTTCGATAATATTGAAATCTGGGCTTTTTGCTGGCCAGGGTAACAGTTCCAAGTTATTTGCTTGTATCCAGTTGCGCACAACCTGCGAAGTATAGGGTCATCATATCCCGATAGTTAATTATCGAATGTTCCAAGAAAATATGTGTAAATAGTAAATGGAATCTACTAACGTAACGTTAAGTCGTTAATTATAGTTACATAACTCTCCTTTCATAAGATATAGTTCATATTAATATGCTTATTGTAAAGCTTCGTACACACCTGAACAACAAACCGAGGAACAAACAGAACAACGAACCGAACGGCAATCGGAACATTAATTTGGACGGTGCTACGTACGAATTTTAGAACAGATTCGCAAGTCCTGATTGTTCCACGAACGGTTTGCGGCGTTCCCGCAACTTGTCGGTTTTTTCTCCGACATCAAAGAAAATGCGCGCGAATGCGTTTGCAGGTTTGGACGAATCTAAACAAAACGGCGAACAAACTTATGCGGGAGAATTAAATTATTTATTTTTTGTCCTCCCTTTTGTGGGTTTGTTGTGTTTTAGGTAATATTATGGAGTTGACAGAAGAAAAATGTTTTAAATTAATCAGTGTTTAAGAATGCAAGAAAAAAATGATGTCCCTATTAGCATCATTTGGGCGGGAAATTTCCAAATAAAAAAAAGCAAAGTAAATAATATTTTTACTCTTCTTTGTGCGTAAAAATTTGGTTGGCACTATCTTCTTGTTTTCCGCAATTTTCTCTTCTCAATAATAAATATATATGAACTGAAAACTACTGAAAATAATTATGGGAACAGCACAAACGTTCCGTTTGTTGTTCGGATTGTGGAAATCATAAAAGATCGTTTGTCGTTCTGTTTGACTTTCGGTTCGTTGTTATGTTTGTTGCTCGGTTTGTTGTTCAGGTGTGTACGAAGCTTTACAACTTAAGCAACAATTTTTTGGCGAATAAAGATTAGTTTGTGATGTAATATTAGAAACACAAATTTATATCATATCAAATTTATGACAACTTAAAACCAAGAACGTGTATGTTATTGCTAAGAAATTATTAAGGAAAAAGCGCAATTGCAGTGTAAATATTTATAATTAGATATTTTCGAAAGTTTATAAGTCCTCTATTGTAATCTTAATACTTAAAAGAAAATCCTGTCCATTAGCATTATAAGGAAATGGCTTTTACTTTATGAATAAGTTTCAATAACAATAGAATATCCTTGCTTGTTTAATTTACTTCCTTTGAGTCATATTGCTCTAAGGGTTGTTACATTGGTCATTAGAAGTATGTAATAAATAAACAATTACCTACTGTTTGAGAAGGGGTAGTGTGAACCAATAAATAAAGTAAAAAATGTAAATTCCATTTTAGTTTAAAATTTCAAGTGTTGTGAAAATGCCACCTCATCTCGGTGCTGATTTGAAAGCGCGGATTGTTTCGGAATTAGCGGCGGGCCGTAGCGTGCGTGAAATTTCACGTATGTTAGATATACCAAAAAGCACCGTAGGGCATTACCGAGTAAAATGGAATCTTGAACACACTTTGGAAAGAGCCATCGGAAGTGGTAGACCTAAAGTATCTACACGTGCTCAAGATCTCGAGTTGTTTCATTACGTAACAGAACAACCATTTGCTACATACTCCAGGGCTATAGCAGATACACATTTTCCCGGATGCCGTATAACTGCACAAAAAGATTAAAGGAGATGGGAATAAAGAAGTATAATGCTGCTGCGAAAAAAGTTCTCAGTGACGAAAATATGAGACGTCGTCTGGAATTTGCAAGGCGATATGTGAACGAACCTTTGGAATTTTGGAATCGAGTGATTTTTAGCGACGAAAAAACGTTCAATAGCCGCAACGATGGACCACTAAAAGTTTTTAGAATGGAAGGAACTCGTTACGAAAATAATCACATATGTCCTAAAAACGAAGTGGTTATTTTTCTGTGAATGTGTGGGGTTGGGTTAGCGCGCGGGGTCCAGGAGTTTGTTGGGCTATCGATGGACGTCTTGATTCTGCTGCGTATTTAGATATTTTGGAAACTATTATGAAACCTTCAGTCGAAGTGTTTTATCCAGACGAAGATTATATTTTCCAACAAGTAAGTATTCTTATTTCACTATACTTTCTCCAAAAAATAGTTCGGGATCTGTTGAATTAACATTTTCATAATGTATTTTTGTTGTTAAAGGACAACGCCCCTATTCATACTTCGCGGGTTGTGCGCAATTGGATACGAGAAAATAACTTGGAGCTGTTACCCTGGCCAGCAAAAGCCCAGATTTTAACATTATCGAAAATGTTTGGGCTCGAATACTTGCTGTTATCCGAAGACAACAAGGGCCAAATTTTATACCAGTAAACCGTAATGCACTAATTGCAGCCATTGATACCGCATGGGAAACGATTAATATTAATTATATTGATACCTTGATAGCGTCAATGAGCAGACGCCTCCAAGAATGTATCAATAATAATGGAGGTCACACCCATTATTGATTTCTTATATTTATTTATATAGTAATTCCTTTATTTAAAAAAAAAACGTTTTTATTTAATTTTAAACTAGATTTATTTAAAAATAAGTAATAATCAGTCAACCCAAATAACCATGTTTAGTTTTTGATTTAATTTAAAAGTTATTGCTTGTAGACGTTTTTTAAATTAAAATTATTCCTAATTTTATTTTGTAAACATTTCCTAAACAAAATTTTGATTCGATAATTAATCGAGCTATGGTGTTTAATTAGCGATACCTTCAAATATATTCTTTAAAGAAAAAAATTAAGTAAGCAACGTAAATTACCTATTTTCTAAAACGTGCTTAGTGTAATGATTCATTCTACAGTCTTTCCATAAGAAAACCCCTGCTTAGACTACCAGCTGTTAGAATTGTAAATGATACCCTTAAGCCCGCTTCACAATGTGCAAACTTTTGTTTACAGAAATTGTGGTGTCCAAGTTTTAAATTTCATGAGTGTACCTGAAAATGCTCTATGTGTTGGTTTTTGTTCTCCGAGAATACAATGATGTCATCAATTTATGGAAAGCAAAAATCGATTCCACGTGTTACGTCACCAATAAAACGTTGAAACGTTTGAGCAGCATTTCTTAAAGCCGAATGACATAAATAAGTACTCAAACAATCCAAAAAAAGTAGCAATTGCTGTTTTCTTGACATCTTCGTTTGCTATGGGTATCTGATGGTATGCTTTAGCTAAATCGATGACTGAAAAGATTTATTTTCCGTGCAACAGGTGGGAAAAGTCTTCGATATGCCTTACAGGGTACTTAGTAGGTATAGCACGGGCATTTAAAGCTCGATAGTCCCCACATGGTCTCAGTTCTCCATTTTTCTTAGAAACCAGATGTAGTGGTGAGTTCCACTCACTAGAGGAGGGTCTACCGATGCCAGTACGAACTAAATAGTCGTACTCCTTTTTGCTGCCCTGAACCTGTCGGGGGATAACCTACGTGTGAACGTGTCAATTAACCTATGGTTCTTTAAATCTACTAAGAGTTTATAATGGGTTAAGAAATCAGCACCAATGATTGCATGCTCGATATCTGCTATTAAAAACTTCCACATAAAATCGTGTCTTAAAGGCACTTACTAACTAAACCGTATCTTATCACCATTCACTGCACTTAAATTAAAGTCTGTTTGTGTTACTGGTCGGTGTATAAGTTTCTTGGGAAACACCGAAACATCGGCACCAGTGTCAACTAAATATCTAATGTTTTCAGTCTTATCACTAACAAAGAGACGACACTGTCCTTCTCGTCTGTCGACCGTCGCTTTGACAGACAAATCTTTTAGTTTTTTTTTATTGTAATTACAAGGCTCAGAGCATTTACGAGCTCTCTCTCCGAACCTATTATGGTAGAAGCACAAATTCGGATCTCTACGTGATCGGCTTTTTAAACTAGAGCGTCTTCGGTTATTATAAAAATGGCCATGACCGGTTTGACGACCATTTTGTTCTTCTAGTTCTTCTAACCGTTCCAACCTCAATGATATCGCCACTAACTGCCGCGAGATGGTGCTAACGTCGAACGGTTTGGCGTCCGTGTCTTTGTTATCATCGCTCGTTTTGCCGCCATTTAGAACATGTAGTGATGGCGCAGGAACGTCGCTACATGCTGCTACAAATGCTTTTGGTCATGTTTCGCATACTTGATCGGCGAGTCGGGCAGTATGGTGACGTAGGAATTGGCTTGGCTTCCTATCTCCGAGTTCTTCGTACTCTAAAAGTTGGCGTGTTTTTTTTTCTTGTGACTTCGATAAACGTTCTATGAGCTCTTTCTTGATCTTCTCATATTTGTTCTTGACGAAGGGTGATATTACAACATCTAACACTTCAGATACATACCGCGCATCCAGGCTGCTGGTTATTAAGTAATATTTTTTTGAATCTTCAGTTACTTCGTTTAAAATAAACTGCCCTTTTACCTGGGCAAACTAGGCAGCAGGTTGTTTAGGCCAAAATAGAGGTAAGTTAAAGCTACACGAGACGACGCGAGATGGGACGCGGGCACGTCGTAGTTCGCCATGCTTTTTTTTACGTATTTCACAACAAAAATCACGTCGCGGTCACCACTGTGGATCTGCTATTTTGTATGGCATTGAAGAATTAAAGTACGACTAAGCAACAGTATTTATTATTATTAAACTTAACAACTTAACTAGTTATGTTATGTAATAAATTGTGCCGGGCGAGACTAACCATGCGAGCGCGCCGATATCTCAACCGAGAAGGAAACTTTCTCATGATGCTAGCGGATCACCAACGCGGGTAGCGCTATTGCCGGATTTCCAAAAACTACCTTGCTAAACGCTACACTTACGTATACTGCACACCATAAACATAATTATCAAAACAAGAAGTTGTGTTGTATTCATTGCGCTTAAATCAAGATTCTTGAATTGAAATGGTTTGAAATATTTTAAGAACCGTTGTTTGCTACTTGTTAACACCTTCGTAGTGGCACTTTGATTTGTTGTAAATGAATTTAACAAAATAAATTTTGATGAGTATTGCTATACCTTTTAATACTAAACATAATTTATACATCGTTTTGCGATTACGTAAACATGACGCCGCCCTTGAAATCTCGTGAGGGTTTTAAAATAAGTATAAGTAACCAACTAATTAAAATATTTACGTATTGACATAAAAATCAAAATTCATAAAGAGTGAAAATGGATAATAAGATTAACAGGGGTATACGGGTCATTGATAGTTGATGGTAGGTTAGACGTTTATGGAAAACGGTGCATAGGAGTAATCCGAAAATTTGGCTACTGCCATAAATAGACACGAACTATCTTTCTAAACTATTTTCATTTTGGCGGTGTTGCCGCTTCTACTCAAAAGTAGTAACAACTTAGTAATTTTTAATGAAATACCCTGTATATTATTCAATTAACGTGATGAAAGACCTTACTTTATTACAATCGCACCTGTCTAATTTGCAATCAACAAAACGTGACGAGTATTTAGCATTTGATAGGAATTCTACATTGCCCAGCATGGCCACTAATATTGTCATGACACAGGAAATGTTGCAACAATTGCTTGTTGGCCTAAGAATAAATGCGCCTACCCTTAAAGATAGTTTTGTAGGCTGCAAATCACAGTTCTCAGAAAACAGCAAAGAGGATGTCAACGCATTTATAGCAGTGGCGGCTTGTCCATATGGTCATTTGGTCAATGACCTCCGAAAAATTTTGACAATATATAAAAAGTATTCATTATTACGTGTTTTATTAAAATAGGTAATTAAGTCGCAAGTACAATAACTTAAAATTTATCGGCCGTCGTTCGTAATTCATCCTTTTCAATCTTCGGCTGGCGGTGCGAATTGTCCTCATTGAATTAGATCTACCCGGAATAATACGAAAAACGTGCAGCGCCCGAATAAACGTGAACGTCCGAAACAAAAATCAACTTTGGGTCATGAGCCGGATCCCGCAGTTTACGTTGACTTCATATGGGTGTACAACTACGCTCGATTTTTGATTCGATTTTCGCGTGTTTTAAATCAATTTAAGAATGTATATTGATATGTTTTACTGTTGTTGTGTTGTTTTGTAAAAATACTATTTTTGATTCGCGTGTGCATGCGCTATAATAGAAAATGTCAGTAGTGCAGAAAATTAAACAACTAAAAAATGCTAACAAACTTAATTTTACAAAATTAGTTGAGTTCAAGGCAAATGGTCGTCCTTTGCCAGAACTAAGTTTGCGACAGACTAGCAAAGACAAAAATAAAGATGTTCTTCGAAACTTTCGCAAGGTAATGTACGATTTAGCTAACTGGATATGTGGTTGTGAAGTATCAAATGTATTTTACTGTTTTGTTTGTTTATTATTTTCTAAAGACCCATCGACGCCTAGACAATTTACAGCGCGATCGAAGGCAACGTACGCTTGCTACTGTTGTGTACGGGTACGTACGTAGTAATTGTCCGCAATGTAATCAATCGGCATCGACAACGCTTGTGTCGACAGAATCAAATTCAATTGATTTTTTAAGTACGAATATTATCACAAAGGTTTCTGGTGATTGACCCCTATTACAAGTAACGATTGAAGGTCTTACTGGTTTGGCGACGTTCGTTACTGGTGCCAAATTCAGCGTCGCTGGCGAGCGCTTGCTTTATCATTTTAAACCAATCAATTGTCTATTCGTTGAAACTAAATTAACGATTTCTCTTGCTAATGGTTCTTCGCGACAAGTCGAGGCTTGGCAATTTAACGGTCATGTTTGTATGGCGGGAAAAAAATTGCCTGTTGAATTTATAGAAATACCGGAACATAAACAAGCAAAGATGCTTTTGGGTGGGAATTTTATTAAAACCGCGAATATTATAATCGACGTTCCAACAATAAAATGGTATTTTACCGAATCACCCAGATATTGTTTATTCGTTAGACAAGCTGCCTACCATTCAAGCCGTGAATTCTGTTGATAATAAACCATCAATACGTTCCGATACGGTACATTAACAAACACTTAATCAACAAAAGCAGGATCGTTTACAAGAATTACTTGCAATCAATGATGATGTTTTTAATAAGTGCTCTGAACCTACTCCATATTCGGAGCATGCTATTAATTTAACGAATGACAATCCAATTTCGGCACCTCCTTACCGCCTTTGAAGAAGGACGCTTTGAATTATCTAATTGACGAAATGATAAGAGATGATATAATTGAATAGTGTGAGACGCCATACTCCGCTCCTCTAGTGCCCAACAAAAATGGACAATTCAGACTATGTGTAGATTATCGTAAATTTAATCGCGCAACCCAAGCCGATCGTTATCCTCTCCCAAGAATCGATGACTTGCATAGAACGGGACCAACGCCATTCATATCTACTTTAGATTAAAGTGTGGTTAATGGCAAATAGCAGTAAAAAAATTCGATCGCGACAAAACTGCGTTCGTTACGCCGCACACTGGGCCAGAATGCCTATTTATGATGATAAAAATAAAATGTCGGTTTTTATTTACTTTCTGACTTGCTAATTATAATTGTCAGAAGGTAGAAATTAAGTTTTGAAATGGTAGTAGTTAACAAAAAACGAGTTAAGGAGAAAAAATATAATCAAAAAGTAACTAATATATACAAAGACCTTTAAATTAAATGATATGCCTACTGATTCTCCACATAATTATCGGAGTCGGAGTCTTTACTACATCTGTCTTCAACTTCTTCGCTACAAAGATACGTGGGCATCCGCAACATGCTTACAACAACGTCATTAAATATCTCTTCTCGTTTCTTGGGTATTTCTCGGAGACTAGTAATGACAGGATCCGAAGATATAAGCAGCCAATGGAGAATATCAGTGTTGGTGTTTATTCTGGACATCTTTCTAGAGTGATATTGTCGCATTTTTTTATAATTTTTGTAACTGGCTTCTATCACATCTTCTGGTAGTTGCCCCACAGGCAGTGCCAGAGATTTAATAATGTCAGCACCGTGAATTAAAAGTTTATGTACACTTGCACTCATTTTGTACCATCCATATAGATTGATTGCCATTTCAGCTGTGGTAATGCAATATGTCCTAAATTTATCTTCGTCTATGTAATGTCCACAAGAGATGATACACAAAATATTAGCAAATCTTTTAATCAACTCTTTGGACACACCTGTGATTTGAGAAACCTGTATCGGGTATTTAAAAAAAATTCTTGCTGTGTTCCCATCGTTACTATTACCCCCTTCTTGTTTTGGTTGGTCAACAACAAGTCCCATTTCTCTATAAAAATCATTGCAGATATTATTTTTTTGCTCTTCCACTTTTCTTCTGCTTCTTTGCCTCTTGCTTGCCATTGTTGCAACTCCAATTTATAGGATATATTCAATAAGTACTAGAAGCATCGGAGATGATCATGTAAAATTGAGATGCCAAATTTGTATGTGTCTTCGCTACATGCTCTTTTCTTGATATTTTGTAAGTCGTTCATATGTACGGGTGTGGCTTTACAAACGTTACACGCTTATGTACTTTTAGTTTCTGTTAAAATATTTACTGTCTTGCCATCTACCATTGTACAAATAGGAATATGTTTAAAATGTAGCGTTCTGTCTCCTAGAAGAATGGTTCTGGGCTGTAACTGCTTTATTTGCTGCGCAGTCTCGTGGTATGCTTCTTTAGTGTTTTGATCATTTTCTTTTTTTTATTTAAATGAAATTGGACGACAGTATCTCGTGGAAGGGGAGTTAAGTTTTTCTAATAAATTTCTTTTGCTTCTTTCTCTCATTTCCGATAATTTCAGAGGCACAATCGTACATAATATTATGTTGGAGTCAGCGTACACAGAATTTTGTTTGTATATACTGTGCCCTCCACTACCGTCTAGGCCCCACTTATAATAGACTTCCAGGGTGTCTTTATTGTCGTCTATGTTTGATAAAATGACTTCTAACTGTACCTGCACCAGTTTCTGTATGGCGTGGTCTAAAAGATCTTGTAACGGCACCCCAGCTTCATTCTCAGTAAGTGTCAAATTCAACGGATAACACTTCTCTTTTGCCTCTGTCACCACATGGTAAGAGGGATATATATCAGCAGTTCTTTTTTTTTGCACCTAGACCCATCGTCTCATATTCCCTTTTGGTTAAATTAAGGTCCACTATGAGACCTAAATCTTCTTCAGTACTATACTGCACAACATTTACAGAATACGATGAATGAGCCTGTTCCATTTTTTTCAACCGTTTCGGGAATGAACTTAACGCAAGTTTTAAAACATGAGCTGTCTTTCTTTTTCCCGAATTCACCAGACTAGTTTCAGTCGCTAAACAAAGTTTTTCAGGGTAAGATTCGACACTCAGTGACTTGAGTTTCCTCTTTTTGCTGCGTTCAGAACTGGTTTCAAACAATTTTCTTGGTCTACCTCGCTTTTTTTCTGAATAAGTAAATTGTTGTGTAGTCGTTAATTGTATCTCAGGGAGATTAAATCCTTCACTAAGCCAATTGGCATTCTTATGATTAAACCGGTTAAACATATATTTACATTCACGCCATCTAGCTAAAAGTTTTGTTACAAACACTTTAACGGCCACTTTAACTATTTTAACAAAGTCTGAGATGGGTCAACTATAGTAAACTTGTCTACTATGTATTCTATTAATTGTTCATTACACTTGGATGACGAAAAACCAAAAAAATCTTCATTTCTTAACAATATAAACAGCTCATTTCTACACAATTTTCTCTGTTGTGAAACGGGGTTGACGCAACTCCCTAAAAATAAAGAACTTAATTTAACAAACGGGCACACATGGGGACGGGTTCTTTGCTTATTTTAAATTTTCATGGGCTCTAGTTTCTAAAAAAGTATAGAATATAACTGTACTGTCTGGAACTTTTATTAAACGTCTGTAAACTCAAAATAATTTAAAAAAATGTTGTACTAAATTAGTCTTTGACGTAAATTATATTACTGCTAGATTTATAAAACAATTAAAACATAATCAATAATAATAATCAATGCACATCTCTCACAGTTCTCTCTCCATCCTAAAAACACAATTTATTAAACACGGGCTCATAAAATACGCGTGATTACTCGGTAAATCTTTCGGCGCAAATGACTCACGTTTTCCGTGCGAGAACAAAAGAGCACAAAGCTTGCTCGTACATGGTTTTGTGTTGCTTTAGTGAGTTTTTGCCTTATGATTGTATTGTTAGTTTATTGAAGAAGCTAAATAAAATATATTTTTAAGTTTCTATACATCACAAAATTATATTATTGTCATCATAAATTGGCAATCTGGCCCTGTGTGGCGCCGTTTGGAACGTTCCGTTTCAAGAGAATGCAGTTCGGGTTGCGTAACGTGCCCGCTACATTTCAACGGCTTATGGACAAATTTTGCGCTGGTTTACCGGTAGTGACGTTACTAATATATATTTAGACGATCTAATCATTTTATCTCCTAATTTTGAAAAACATTTAGAAGATTTACAATTGGTGTTTGCCCGATTGCGTCAATTCAAATAATGTGTTAATCGTAAAAAGTGTTGATTCGAGGTAAAGTACATTGGCCACTGTATTTCTGTGGCAGAAAGTCAAAAGGGCATAACTCAATTTTTGCCTAAAATACGTTTATTGTAGCAATCGATAGCATTTTTTATGCTTTACAAACTGACAAAAAGGTATATCTGAGTTTCTATAAACAGAGCTGTTTTCTACAAGCAAATAGGCATATCTCGCTATTTCTTTTCTGTCGTAAAGCCATAACTAGAGATATTACAATTTTTATAATCACGATATTTCCGTCAAAAAAGCTTATGTACACTTATAAAAACAAATACCTGGAATCAGTTCCGACATAATAGGTCAACTGCAGTTAATCCAAAATTTCTGTAAAAAGTCGTCCTAACAAAAGGTGTATGTATAGTTATGTCTCTTTGTCGGCTTTTGATATAAAAACACTTGGGTTTATTTATACATATACCTATTTGCCGGTACCAAGTTTAAATAAATCACTAGTAGTCGTGTCATTTCGGAAATAAATCGTAGTACTTCCCGGTTATTAAGCAGTAAATTCCCGCATTTTTCTTTTATTGGCATTTCTTCTGTTCTAAGGCGTGTGCAAAGTGCAACGATGAGTTTAAGCCGAGGTGTGAGCAAGCGAACTCAATTACTACTATCTAAATGTGGTAGGTAATTTATTTGATAGAAACGCATAAAAATGCGTACAAATTTTTTTTTTAATCTTTAATTTTAATTAGTACTTTGGCTTTCTATAGTAAATGATGTAAATTTTGACAATGAGGCGAAACCAGGTCCATCTAATTGCAATAAAACCGAAAAAAATATACTAATAATGATGCAGATGTATTTTATCCACCTATCGCAAATGAAACGGGCACCTCTGAAAATTACGTTAACAGTTACAACTACGAAAAATACTTTCTATCGCTTTACGGAATGTTTCAAAACGATTTATCAGAGCAAAATTTTACGTTTCTTGATGATTCAGACGACAGTGTTAAAGATCCAAATTACGAATCCGAAGAATCTTCAGATTCAGAAGAAGACAATAATTTTAACACCGACATTTCTTCAACTAAAAAACCCAAAACATTTCTATAAAGACTTCAGTTTCTCTGAATCAAACCAAAACTTCTAAGAAACAAAAAAACAAGAAAGAAAAGCCTGTCGCAATACTGGCAAAGCTTATGTTACGGCAAAAATAAGAAGCTCGTCCGAGAAAGGAAAATACAACCTCTAAAAACTAACTGTAGGAGAAGATGCAAAGAAAAAGTTATTGATGAAGCAGCAAGAAATAATTTATTTAATGACTATTGGAACATGGGAAGCTACGACAGAAGAGTATCTTATATTGCAAGTTTAATCAAATGTGAAGATAAAAAATTGCAACACTAAGAACTAATTCTACTAAATCTAAAAACAGAGAAAAACTTTTTCATATTTTTTAGATATAAATAATGAAAGAATACAAGTCTGCAAAGAGTGCTTTTCTGCAACTTTTAACGAAACTAATAAATTTATTTTGTTCGTAACCAAGAAAAACTTGCATCACACAGCGGCATACCAGAATGTGACAAACGCGGTAAACATGCGCCAAGTCACAAAATTTCTGACGTTTCTTTAAAATTGGTCATTGATCACATTAATAGATTTCCTGCTTACGAATCACATTACTCTAGAAGACATACGGACAAAAATACTTGCCTTCAGATTTAACAAAATCTAAAATGTACAATCTTTACCGCGAGGAGCAAGAAAACAACGGTATAAAGCCTGTTTCAATAAAAATATACTCGCAAACTGTTGATAAATTAAATCTAAAATTCAAAAAGCCTAGTAATGACACGTGTAACACGTGTGATGTTCTTCACATGAAAATTCAGAGTTGTTCCAATCAAGATACCAGAGACAATTTAAGAGACCAATTAAGTCAACATCACGCAGAAGCTGAGAGAGCATATGAATGCAAAAGACAAGACAAAATATTTTGTGAGAGCTCTCCAAAAACTAGAGTTATAGTTTTTGATTTACAACAAGTTTTACCGACTCCATATCTTACAACTGGAAAAGTCTTCTATAAAAGGCAACTTCATACGTACAACCTTACTATTCATGACTGCGTAACTCAAAAATCTTTTCATTTTATGTGGCACGAAGCTATTGGTGCCTGAGGTGCAAATGAAATTGCTTCTTGTCTTTATAAATATTTAACAAGTTTGAAAGAAACTGAACATGTTATTTGCTATAGTGATACATGCGGAGGACAAAATAAAAATTCCCATGTCACTGCCATGTTTTCTTATGTAGTGTCCGAAAGCAAAACAATTAAAACAATTGAACATAAATTTCTTATACCAGGTCATACACACATGGAATGTGATTCTGACCATGCCATCATAGAAAAACTAAAAAGAAGTCCTTTTAATATACATCTCCCCAGGGATTGGTACAACCTTGTACGACTAGTGGGAAGCAAAAGGATTCAAACTAAATCAAATCAACAGTGTGACGGAAACAAATTTACTGTAATTGAAATGAAAAGGGAAGATTTTTTGATTTTGCGGCCCTGTTAAAAGGACCACTTGTAAACAGAAAAATGTCAGAATCAAAAGAGAAGTTTTCATGGAGGCCAGTAAAATGGTTAAAATATGAGAAAGACTTTGGAATTGTTAAATTTAAAACAACTTAGAAAAAAGACAGTTTATTTGAAACAATAAATTTAGAACGAAAAAGTTCACATTCATCTGCAAGTATTGGTTTGAATATTCTATATGATTCTGACAAACAAATTGAGAAGAAAAAAAAGTTAACTTGTTGGAAATCTTAGAATTAATCGACGAAAGTGCTAAGCCTTTCTACAAAAATTTAAAAAGTTCTACTAATGATGGCAGAGATGTAGATCCAGACATTGACAGTTATTTTACGGACGAAGAATTTTAATTTGAAATGCTAACCGTTTATCTTTTCTAAAATTTATAATTTTTATTGTCATAATAAAGTTCAACATCTGAAGATATAAATTTTTTTATCAGCTAAGTAGTTTTAATATTTCCGAAAAAAGCCATAAGTTTACTTATAACCTTTTGTCAGACACTAAAGAAACTATCACGTTGAAGTTATCTAAACTTACATCTTTTTGTCAGAATCAAGTTAATAAAATAAATTAAATTAACTATTATTAAAATTAATTTATTATTTAAATATTAAACTTTTGGTACAATAAACTTGTTAATAATAGTCTTAACACCTGAGTTAACTAATTCAAGCAATACAAGATGAAATATTTTGGTGAGGATTGTAAATTAGGAAGTTGAAAACGTTTTTCTCTTTTCCTGTGAAACACGTATTCTTTAGATAACCCCTTTTGACTTCTTGCCACAGATTTCTAGTAAAGGAATTACCCCCGATCCAGACAAAGTTTCTGCAATCGCAAATATAGCCCCCCCTAAATATCTCAAGCATACGTCTTAAGTTTTATATAAAGCGATTCATGGTTCCGACGTTTTATTTCTGAATTTGCAAAGATTATAAAACCATTTAGTGAGTTTGGGGTAAAATACAACAACGTGCTTTTGACGCGGTGAAAACATTGTTAACCACGGCACTCGTATTGCGTCCAGCTAATCCGCATACGTACGGACGCAAGTGCTTATGCCATCGGTGCATGTCTCCTTCAGGGGGAGGGAGTTGAAGAACGACCCGTTAAATACGCCAGTCGTCTCCTCAATTATGCGTGACGTAATTACACTACCACCGAACGAGGAGCGACTCCCGATCGTTCGCTTTTTAAAAGTTCGATTCCCAGAGGTTCGCCAAATTTTTGTTCGCTTCCCGATTGTTGGGAAACCTGTTTTTTTGACTAAGTTAGGCACCTAAACTAACTCATGATATTTTTTAACAAAGCTAGAAAACAACGTGCGAGTTACTTTGTCTTTCTTTTTTGTCCAGTGGATACTTATTAAATTAATTCAGTTTTATGCTCTAATTATGGAAACAGTGAAAAGTAACAATCGTGATGTTTATACCTATGACAACAAATGAACAAACGGGAAGCGAACAAAAATTTGGCAAGCTTTTGGGAATCGAACTTTTAAAAAGCGAACGATCGGGACACAATCCGAACGAGAAGCTTTAGCAGTAGTCTATGCCGTAAAGAAATTTTGTGGTTACATTGAAGGATGTTCGGTTCGTGTGATAACAGATCATCAAGCATTAAAATAGCTGATGACGCTAAAATCACCGAGTGGACGATTAGCTCGATAGGCGTTGTTTTTATAATCCTACGATATAAAAATTGAATAGTACAGACGAAAGAATGTGAGATTTGCTCTGTGATTATTGAATTACCAAAAATTTCGCCGAAGGAACTTCGTAACAAACAGTTAGAAGATCCTGACGTTAAAAGGATTATTGACTGCTTCAAACATCAAAAGGATCAGGTTGATTTCAAACGTTGGACCGAAAGAGGTTTCCTTATGAGTAACGGAATCGATATTCTCCTCATGTAGAAACTGAAGATGCTCAGTTAGTCGTCTCAAAATCAAGTGTTCCTGAGTTGGAGTTGACAAAACACTTAACCGCATTTCTCTTCGCTACTACTGGTCCAGCATGAGAAGAGATGTTACTAATCATATTAAGAAGTGAATTCGTGTTTCGAAGGTGAAGTAGTAAAGACGTGTTTAAATATTGTGAATGAAATTGTTTTAAATTAGTTATATTTTTATTTTTATTATTATTTAGTTAAAGTTATGAACGTATGTAGTGAGTGTAAATAATAAACGAGGATAGATAAGGTACGCGACAGCGTGACCGTCAACGCCGGCTAGATAGTTTTGAGTGCGGCTGGTAATAAACATTTAGTTAAGTACAGAAATAAACGATTGCAATTTTTGAAGTTAAAAAAAAGTTTTCAATTCCGAATTATTAAGAAGTTTTTGTTAAGAAATTAAATACAGTTGAAATTAAAGAAATTGTCAGACTCGGAAGGTACGCAGTCAGAAAATAAAAGAAAAAGACAGGCCTTAATAGAGGAGGTATTCAAAAAAAGGAGCAAAACAAAAAAATTACCGAAGGCGGAGGCGAGAGGGAGAGATGAGAGAGGAATAATGGAGATGTGTATTGAGACGCTCAGTGAAATAAAATACATGAGAGAGGAACAGAATAAAATGGGCCAAAAATGGAAGAAAACGGGACCGAGATAGGACAGTTAAAGCAAGCAATAAAAAAAATTAACAAGAAATGGGAAAACAAATACAAAGAACTACAAGAAAAGTTTTTGAAATTGGAAGAAGGGTAGAAATAGAGAAAAAAATTAGTAATAAAAGGAATGGAAATGCAGGTTGGGGGGCCGAAAAAACAAGTCAACGAAATAATAAAAAAGAGTTGGGAATAGGCAAGGGGGTGGTGAAAGCTAAAGAAATATCTAAAGGAATAATACTAATAAGACTGAACACAATAGAGGAGAAAATAGAGATACTAAGAAAGAAAGGGTGCTGAGAAGTACTCAAATTTATATTGAGGAGGACATGTCAAAAAAAATACAGGAAAGAATAAAGTACGAAGCTAAGAAATAAAGAAAAAAAAGAAAAAGAACAAAAGTAGGATATATAAAAGTTTTCGTGGATGGGAAGGAAATGAGATGGAATAAAGATGAAGACAAACTGGTAACGAGAAGTTCAAAAACTAATAGAAAGGGGAAAAGAAAAGGGCAATGACGACAACTTGGCAAAGAATAATGGAGATGAGATAAGAGGGTGACAAATGGGAGGTGTAAAGAAAAACGTAGAAACAAAATACTATTTTAGCTCCGCAATAGAACAAAGGGGAAGATTTTTGAAAGTATATAAAGAGGTTTAAAATGTTGGGAATGGTAGAAACTTGGATGGAGGAGAAGGAATAGATAAATTGGAAGGAAAAAATGCCGGAGGAGTTTATATGGGGAATACAGTACGCAGAAAGAGAGGTGAAAAGAGGAAGGGCAAACGGGGGAATAATAGTGGGAGTAAGAAAAGAATGGAAAAAGGAAAAAGAAGGAAAAAGATAGAGTAAAAGGAATGATGAAAACAACAATAAAGACGAAGAGAAATTTGTCATCATGACAATCTAAGGGAACGAAATGGATAAGACTAAAAGATCATAGAGGACGAAATAAAAGAAGGGGAAGAAAAAGATAATATTGGGGGAGATTTCAATGCAAGAATAGGAGAAAAGAAAGGATTAATAATAAACGAAAAAGTAAGAATCAGGAAATCAATGGACAAAAAATAAACGGGCAAGAAAAAATTACTGGAGTTATGTAAGGACAGAAGCTGGACAATAATGAACGGAAATATTGAAGAAGGTGAAAAGGAGAATATACATATATAAGCGAAAGGAGACAATCAGTTATAGATTATGTAATAATAAACGAAAAAACAAAGAGTTCATAGAAACATTAAAAATATGGGATGAAAAAATGAAACCACTAACCGCTAGAAGTGAGCATGTGGGAGAGAAAGAAAAAGAGAAAAAAAGAGGGAAAGGAGGAAAAAGTGGAGAAATAAAAATTTGGACAAAAAACATAAAATGTATAAAAAGAGAATGGAGAAGGGATCGGAAATGGAAGGGGAAGTGGAGGACAAGATATATAAGATGATAACAAAAATGGAGCAGTCTACAATAAAAGAAAGTATAGAGTAAGAAAAAGAAAAGAAGTAGGAAAGGAAAAGTTTGGTGGAATTGGGAATGTGAGATCGAGAAAAGAGAGTTGAGGAAAGGAAGAAGGAAATGGAGAAAAGGCAGGATGGAAATAAAGGAATTCAAAAATATTAAAGCTAATTTTAGAGAAAGATGTACAAGAGCAAAAGAGGAATATAAAAACCAGATGGAGAAGTGGATAGAAGAAATTAAAATGAAGAACAAGCATGGGAGTTTGTAAACAAAAGAAAGAAAAAGATAAAAGCAAGGAAACTAGAATAGAAGTAGAGAAATGGGAAAACATTGTATGAAAATATTAGGAGGAAAGAAAGAAGTAGAGAAAAAAAAGAGTATGGAAAGAAAAAGTAAGAAACAGGGAGGGAGGGGTAAACAAAGAGGAAATGGGTAAAGCAATAAATAAACTGAAAAAAGGAAAAACAGGAGAAACGGATGGAACACAAGGAGAAGAATGGAAATATACGGGAGAAAAGACGAGGGAAAAATTAAAAACTTATTGAAAGAATATGAACGAAAGAGGGAATACCTAAAAAGCGGAAAGAAGCAATCATATGTCCAGTATACAAAGAAGGAGGCAGAACAAATGTAAAAACTACAGAGGGATAAGCATAATGAACATAGAGTATAAGATATATGCAGAAATAATAAGAGAAAGGTTAGAGAAGGAGTTAGAAATACCGGACAAGCAAAATGGTTTCAGAAAAGGGAGAGGGACGATAGATAATATTTTTATTTTGAAGCACATAATTATCAGAGAGATAGGTAAAAAAAATGGGAGAGTATGGGGTTTTTTTATGGACATAAAGACAGCATTCGATAACATGGACACAGAAACACTATAGAAAAAATGAGGGAAATGGGGATAAAAAACGACATAAAAGGTGCAATAAAGGAGGTTTACAAGAAGACAAGATGTAGATTGAAAGTGGGAAAAGGTTAGGAGGAGAATTTTGGACGGACGTAATAATTATTTTAGGTTATTTTCTTTCATAATATGATCTCACCAAAATTTAAATTTTACTGCCTTTTGAACCCATATACACCTGAAATTTTAGATGCAGTTTGAAAAAGCCTTGTATTTAATAGCTACATAAATAAATTTGATTTATCTTATACAAGGCGGTTCAAAATTAATGATTTTGACGTGAAATACAAAAAGGTCAAAACTTTAATTTTTCAAATGGAAAACCCTGTATATTACTTAATATTCTGATAAACAATTAAAATGCCTTCAAGTAGATATAGCATTGTGACATAGCTAACACTTCAACTTTTCGAAATAATCGCAATAATTATTAAAAATCACATTGTCTTCACATAATTTCCATTAGTTAGCCATGGAACAAGATGTGATTTGACAATTGCTCTATTATTTACTGTGTTTGACAGACGTCGATGTTTTGAGATTGTAATTGTGATTTATTACTTAATACTTATTCAAAACCAAATTACAATGGAGAGAAATAATTACTCTCATGAAGATTTGATGAATCTATTTATTCTACACGGACAATGTGACAAAATTGTGGCAAGGACATGTAGAAAATTTAATAAAATGTATCCTGATAGAACCTGATTCTCCTGATAAAGAATTGATGTTCTAACATGACGGTGTTCCTCTGCACTATGCTGCCCTTGTTCGTACATTTTGAAGGTAACTTCCCAACCGGTGGTTCGGACGGATATTGAATGGCTTGCCAGATTGCCAGACCTAAATCCCTTAGATTTTTTTTATGGGACTACCTCAAATCCAAAGTATTTGTTGGTAAACGAAATAATTTGCGGAAGTTGAGAGAGAGATCCAAAGAGAAGTGTGTGGTATAACTCCGAAAATTGTTGAAAATGTTCAAAAAGAATTTGTTGATTGTCTTGGACATTGTCAAGATGTAAATGGCTCATATTTTGAACATTTAGTTTGATTTCTTGTTTGTTTGTTTGTCTTTTTTTAATTTAAAGTTTGGTTTTCTTAGATATTTAATTACGGTTCTATATCCGGTGTTTTTTCGAAAACGGTTAAAGATCGGTATAGGACATGTAACATAACAGATGTTCAAAAATTTAAGAAAAATCGAACAAAAATTTAAAAAAGTGAGTTTTACATTTAAAAAATGGAAGTTGATGTTTGTAACTTATTTTAAGGACGTTTTGTATACATGATATTAAACTAAAAAAATGCGTATCTAAAAAAAAAATTCAACGGGGTAAGCGTTTTTCTAAAAAATGAACACCCGAGCTTTAAATGAATTTAAACATTACGTTTGGGACGCACTGTATATTTGATAAGAAACGTAAAGCTGTTTACATTGTAAAATAAAAAAGTCATTGTAATTTAATTTTAATTTGATGTCCTTCTAAGTGAAGGTGAGAAGTATACACAACCCAGTAGGTTGTAATCTCCGACGTGTCGTCCACCGTTGTGTGGGCTTTATTAAAGGTGGTTACAAAATCTAGTAATTCTCAATTTAAAATTAAAATTTATCAATACATTGTTACGGTTCAAAATCTTCAAGTTGCGCGATGCGACAAGAATCAAATTTACCGCGCATTAAACCAAATTTTTCTATTGGTGAATCGAAATTTTGGGAGTTCTATCCGAAGCGGCGAGCCGACATCTTGAAAAACTTTCTCTTGTTCTTGGGCGGTTGGCCGTGCTGTACAAAGCTAAAAATACCTATAAAATTGCTATGTGGCTTCAATAATTGCACAATAATTTAGTGTGGTTATATAATGCGACTAATTTACGCCGTAAGTGATATTCTTTGCTATTACTTTGGTTGATGTAGCGCTTTTATTAATTGCTAATTACAACGTATGATTTAGCACGTGTCTGGACCTCATATCCTTCTCAAAATTGGCTGTCTGAATAATTTTTGGGGCTTGCAATCGTGTTGTTGCCGACCTCAAAGATACACGGCCTGGTATCTTTTAGTATCGAACGCTGTGCGCCCGCTCTTCACAAAGGCAACTTTCTGCTCCTGGATTTGGGTCTTTTATTCCTTCCCCAGCAAAATTAGACGGATCTTCGGATAGCTGTCAACTGGCGGTTTGTTACCAAGGACCTTTCTTATCAGAACGTACAACAATATACAGCTAAGTTATTGTTTAAAAAAAAACCAATTCATATATGCATGCGTTCGAAACTTAAGTACACGCGACATCAAGCGGTTATACCTTTAGACAATTGTTATTTGGGGTAGCCTCCATACACCTACGCTATTTGTAGTTGGCACTAACTCCTTCAGAGTTTTGCGGGGTAAACTAAAACAAAAGGCCTTTTGGATTGGCAGAAGCTACATCCTGTATTTGAAACGTGTGTATTATTAGTTTTTAAGTCACCGCGTGTATGTGACGGGTGTACGTCAAGTTTCTTAATCACCAATCTTAAATTGGTACGCTATCTCTCTCTTGGGGTTAATAAACGAAAAACTTAACTGAATTAATACATATTTGATAGCAAGCAGGTGGCGCCACGTTACTCAGCAGTTATTTCTTTTAGTTCTCCTAAGGACCTTCTCCATCTCACCGATTGTAGCCGGACTGCTGTGCTAACGCATATAAATACGGGACCTCCCACAAATTTAGTACGCTACTTCGAGCTCAATACTTTGGTGTTCTTTCTTTTCTAGGTTGCATAAGCTAGAGCCGTCACATTATTTTTTTATTTATTTATTATTATTATTTGTGAACTGCAACCGTTACAAGATGATAGTGTCAATTTAAAACTTTTAAAAACAAGTATACCTTTTAAAAAACAAGTCAACTTATTAAAATTTATACAAGTAACACACGACAACAGACTTAAATTTGTGATTTGTTCGTACTTAAGTGCGTTGACGTGTGTTATTTATATAAATTTTAATAAGATTACTTGATTTTAAAAGTTTTACTTGTTTTAATAGTTATTTATATCAAGGCACTAAAATTTGATTTTCATGACGAATGTGTTTTAGTTGCAGAGCCGATAGCCGAGGCAAATAAAACACGCGAGTCATGAAAAAGAACTTTAGTGCCGAGGTACATATTATATTTTTTCCGAATCCCAAAATTTTAACAAAATCTGACAATTTTATAAC
The DNA here is from genome assembly GCA_030710515.1 of Abscondita cerata. Lineage (NCBI taxonomy): Eukaryota > Metazoa > Arthropoda > Insecta > Coleoptera > Lampyridae > Abscondita > Abscondita cerata. Next base: position 42,860 of record JALBCR010004303.1, on the reverse strand, counting down.
GTTCTTTGAGTAGCAAATATAATCATCTGTTTTCTTTTTTACGTCAAATGTTTCCACCGCGCATGCGCGATTCTCAAATTTGCATACATTTTATACATCTCTACCGGCGAAAATGTGAACTTAAAAATAGTCGTATAACAAATTACTTTAGTGCCGATTTTATTTACTTTGCTGCCAATTTTTTTTGTACTTTAGTGACTATTTCGGAAAATAGTTTTATATTGTCACTATCATCTATTGACGAATTTTAATTTTAAATTGACTACCAACTCGTTTTTGTCACCGCCTTAATAAAGCTCATAAGCAAAATGTCGGCGATTACAACCTACTAGGTTGTGTATAATTTCCACCTCCACTTAAAAGGACTCTTATAGAGTATACATATTATATAAAAAAGTTCTGGAGACAACTTACCTATATCAATTTTTAGTTTTTCTGTTTTATATTTTAGCTGTCGCACTAATTTTTTAAAATAAAAGTAAGTTTTGAATAATTAACAAAGCAAAATTTTATTAGTGATAATTATTACCATAAATGTTGTAAATGACCATCACAAACCAAAAAGATAAAGTAATGACCTAATAACGTCATCTTCAAAGAGCTCCAGCTTCAACACCAAAACTCAAAAAGTACATGTTTATTTGAACGTTCGCCCTATTTCTGCATGTTTTGTTTGCCCTTAAAATCTGTAACACGTATTCATTAACACCCTGTATACCTATGTCGCGTTGCAAGACATAAAATAAAAATAAAAATTACAGTACAATGACTTTTCATTTTACAATGTAGACAGCAGTGCGTCCCAAACATAATGTTTAAATTCATTTAAAATTCAGGTGATTATTTTTTAGAAAAACGCTCGGTCCCATCAATTTTTACTTTTAGATACGCATTTTTTTAGTTTATACCATGTATACAAGACGTCCATAAAATAAATTACAACCATCAACTTCCATTTTTTTAATGTAAACCCTATTTTTAAATTTTTATTAGATTTTTCTTAAATTTCTGAACATTTTTTGTATTACATGTCCTATACCTATCTTTAACCGTTTTCGAAAAATACCGGATACAGACGTAATTAAATATCTAAGACAACCAGACTTTAAATTAAAAAAGACAAACAAATAAACAAGAAATCAAACTAAATGTTCAAAATATGAGCCATTTACAGCTTGACAATGTTCAAGACGATCAACAAATTTTCTTTGTACATTTTCAACCATTTCCGGAGTTATACTACGCACTTTTTTTCGGATTCTCTCTCTCTCAACTGCTGCACATTATTTGATCTATCAACAAATACTTTGAATTTGAGGTAACTCCATAAAAAATATTAAAGGGATTTAGGTCTGGCGATTTATCAAGCCATTCAATAGGCCATCTTTGTCCGATCCAACGATTGGGACAAAGATTCGTTCAAAAATGTACGAACAGTGGCGTCATAGTGCAGAGGAGCACCATCATGTTAGAACATGAATTCTTCATCAGGGAAATCTGGTTCTAATGGATTTAAAAATAAAGTTACCAATGCTGGAACTAATTCAAATTCCAGAAATTGAAGATATACTTTTACAGTTAAAGATGTTTTAAAAAAATGAACTTATTACTCTTCGGCGAACGATTCTACACCACACGTTTAACTTTTGAGGGAATTGGCTATAAACTTTCATCATCCAATGCGAATTTTCTAATGCCCAATATCGGCAATTTTGTCGGTTCATATTACCACTTAAATAGAATATAGCTTCATCGGTAAATAAGATTTTATTTTACTAAATCGTTATTTAAATTGCACAAAATTTGCATAAGATCACAAAACTCGATTTGTCCATCAAAATCATCTTCAAATAACTCTTGTACTGGAATAACTTTGTATGGGTAATATTTTTGCTTTCGAACTATTCGATGAACAAAGAATTTTGGCATATTTAAATTCACTCAATCTGCGACAGAGAAGTACGTGGATTTTCTTTCAAAGAAAGCAAAACATTAAATTGTTCGTTTTTATCTCTAGCAGGACGACCAGATTTAGGCAAATCTCTAACGTAACCAAATTCTTTGAATTTAAGTTCTATTCTACTCACCACTGTCTGGCATATGGAAGAACAATCAGGATGCATTTCATTAAATAATTGTGCAGCTTCTACTTGAGTACGGCTTCTGTCACCATATCCAACTATGAAAGAACTTCAATTTTCTCTTATTCGGTTAATTTTACGATTTTGATAAAGGCAAATTTGACACGTTACACACGGAATCTGACATACATTAAGAAATAATAACAGGTATGCATTGTTTATTTATTGCCTTGGTAACGGTAAATAAAAATTGACAGATCTGAGTTATTTTCAAAAAAGATATTAGAATTCAATTATGTTTCTGCATCCGGCATTTTTTCAAAAACGGTTTAAGATAGGTTCCATTTAAAAAATAGAAATTGATGGTTAGAGACACTCTACATACATGATAGTAAACTAGAAAATGCGTATCTAAAAATAAAATTCGACGGAGCCGAGCGTTTTTCTAAAAAATAAGCACATGAATTTTAAATGAATTTATACATTACATTTGGGACGCACTGTATACGTATGTTTTTAAAAATGTTATTAAAAGTAAATTCTTTTATATTATTATCTATACATTCAAGAACATTTTATTCAACAAGAAAACAACGTAATTGCATTATTATACAAATTATTTGGGAGGTCCATACAATGTCACAAGGTCAGGGAATATCTACACGAGGAAAAGGCGGCATACCTCGTTTCTTTCGCAAATCCTGAAATAATCAACAATCAAAATTAATTAAAATCATACAATTTAGTTATTTGTTATAGTTTTTAAGTATAACTTACATTTCCATGAGCCCCATCTTTATAAAAAATTATAAATTAATTTTTGGCGTTTCTAAGTTAACTCAATACTTACATATACTGCACACCATAAACATAATTACCAAAACAAGAAATTGTGTTGTATTCATTGTGTTTAAATCAAGATTCTTAAATCAAAATGGTTTTCAATTATTTTAAGAACCGTAATGAACTTATGTATTTATACTAGAAACTCTAGATAAGAATAATTATACGCATAGAATAATCAAAATTCCTTTTTGTTACCATATTAATAATATCCGCTTTCTGATAAAATTAAATTTGAATATAAACCACAAACTTTGTTTAAGATTAAGTTTGTTAAACTGAGATAAATTTATGAAATTCTACATAATTTTTCTTCAAGCAAAATGTATGAAACTAATGTTAAAAATTACAAGCATATTTACAATATGACATATTTCATTACAAATTAATTCTCAATTCTAAGCTTATTTTTCGTAACTACATAAGATATAAACAGTTACGAAAAGTAATTCCTTTTGGTACCCGAGCTGCCCAAAAACAAACAACAAAACCTACCCATGATAAAAAATTTTAAATAGTTATTTATGTACTTGAGCGCGAAATTAAACTTTGGTGTTCGAGAATGAAGTATACAGCATTTTTTCTACAACCGAAAAAGTGAGAGCTATAATAAAACAAGCATTTACCGCAAAACTCCTCATCGCACCGATACTGACGAACTTAATTGATTAAGACCAATTCTTAGAATTTATATACAAATTATTTTAATTCACATTTGTTTCTGAATGAAACATTTACCATAAATTTAATTTAATTTAATTTTTCGTTTAAACGGAATCATTTTCATTATTTAAAATATTCTCACTGTAATATTTACCTTAGATTCATCCCGTATATGTTTTCTGCATTTATTTATGTATGGAAAATTCTAATGTAATTTTATGCACTACACGTAGTGTCTAAAATAGAGGGTTTTGTATTATAGTACATTTTCGGAAAAATTGACGTTTGGAAAATTAAATAACTAAGTTATCCTGGAATTTATCCAACTGCGATTTGGTAGTTTTGTCCTAACTAAAGCTAGTTGTTTGCCTTTCTAACCTTGCTAAGTCTTGAGTAATCAATTATTTAAATTGAACTCCCTAAATTCATGGATAACTAGATTTTTTCAAATGGCACCACCTAATTTTTTATGTGTCATTGAACGTAGAATTTCATAAACATTCTAATGATAAGGTTGTGGGTATCTAACTCTTACGAATTTTTGCGAATTTTTGAGTAAAAGTTAGGTACCTACAACATCCAAAATCATTTTCAACATCTAAGTTCAGGAATAAAGCAATTTTTCAATAATATGTGTTTTTGTAACACGTTTACATTATTTTGTTCTTCAACTTAAAATTTTTTAGAAAATGTGTCATTTCGACGCGGAACGACAATGTTATTACAATATATTATACAAGGTGACGTATATGTAAGTTTTCCCATTAATAGAATAAATAACAGAACAATTGAAACTTAACAGGGAAAGAAAAAATATTACATGAACTTTACTTACACACCACAACTGATGTAGAAGAACTCGTTGTTCAGTAGTAAACATTTTGAAAACGCACCCAAAACAACAAACAAAACAAAATTGTTGTCACTAGCAGCGGACTATTGACATTGTTGCCAACGTTCCAGTTTATATATTTGCTTCGCCCGCTAAGGAAAACTGACAATTTGGCAAATATAACCAAAAAATTGACAAAATGAGTACCTACCTGCTTTCTTAGACATATCGAATTCTAACCTAAACTTTGTATGAGCTGCCTGCTTTAAAAAATTACTAACTGCAAAGAAAAATTCCAAGACCTATCTAACCTAGATGTTTGTTTGAACAGTCGTTATAAATGAAAATCGCAATACAGTACGTAACGCTTTATTCACAATAACGGTTGTGAATTTGTGATTTTGGGTATTTGAATAAATTGTCGATACTTTTGCTAACTTTTTCTGCATAACAAGTAATTACATGTTCTTCAAAGTTTACAAATTTAATTTATCTCGACGGTTTTTAATTTTTTGTAAATACAAATGCATAACAATATTTAAAAAAAATTGTTTGACTTTTTCATAAGGTTGAAAATTTAAAGCCATTCATTTTATGCACTTAAATTCATAAAATTGTTACGATTAGGAGAACAATAAATAATGTTTTTCTCTTACGCGTCTGAAAAAAGCTATTTTAGCACCGAAAAAAGTGCAAAAATGGATTTGTTAGGAGCTTTAACCGCACAGTGTATTTTATTTACTTAGAGTTGGTAGCGCCAAATGTCATTTGTACTTTTGTACATCATGAAGTGTAATAAGAATAACCTTTAAATTATTAGCGTTTCGTTCATTTATAGTTTATTTAACATTATTTATTAAACACACAATTATTATATTAATACATAGTTACAGTGGAACTACTCGAATTTACATTAACACCAGATAAACTTTGGTTTTCCGCTGTGTTTGATTATAATTGCTGTAACCTGTGCCTGTGCCTATAATGTAATCAAGATGTGGTTTTGTTGAAGTAGAGCAACCAGGTACACTTAAATCAGCCTGTTTAGATTCAAACATTTGTGCAACTTCAGTTTTTTTTAAGGAAATATCAATTAAATTAATCCAATTTGAATTAGTTATTAACCCTTAGTTAGTCGCGCATGGGACTAGCAGTCCCAAGGTCGATCAATTCTATGATTAAACAGTAACAACTGTATAATACAGCATTGTACATTTTGACATCTTAAACTGATATTTTAAAATACTTTGCCTGAGTTTTAGGAAAATATTTAGTTGTATTGCTTTGTAAATTTCTAAAGAATACTTTAGGTACATTCATGAAATTTAAAACTTGGACACCACAATTTCTGTAAACAAAGTTTGCACATTGTGAAGCGGGCTTAAGGGTATCATTTACAATTCTAACAGCAGGTAGTCTCAGCAGGGGTTATCTTATAGAAGGACTGTAGAATGAATCATTACACAAAGTACGTTTTAGAAAATAGGTAATTTACGTTGCTTACTTAATTTTTTTCTTTAAAGAATATATTTGAAGGTATTGCTAATTAAACACCATAGCTCGATTAATTATTGAATCAAAATTTTGATTAGGAAATGTATACAAAATAAAATTAGAAATAATTTTGATTTAAAAACGTCTACAAGCAATAACTTTTAGATTAAATCAAAAACTAAACATGGTTATTTGGGTTGACTGATTATTACTTATTTTTAAATAAATCTAACTTACTAATTATTGTAAGTTATTAAAAAAATCATTAAACTCTCTATTGATAATATTTAGTCCTTACAAAATGTATATTTTATGACGTTTCATTTTTTCTGTAGTTAATATAAAAAGTAAAAATAAAAACTAAGGCAATTCTTATTGTCAACGTATATATTTATTTTTTTGACAAGAATTTATTACATAATTATAATTTAGATACCAAGTTATAGTTTAAAATTAAATGAAAACTTTTTTTTAAATAAAGGTATTACTATATAAATATATATATAGAAATCAATAATGGGTGTGACCTCCATTATTATTGATACATTCTAGGAGGCGTCTGTTTATTGACGCTATCAAGGTATCAATATAATTAATACTAATCGTTTCCCATGTGGTATCAATGGCTGCAATTAGTGCATTAAGGTTTACTGGTATAAAATTTGGCCCTTGTTGTCTTCGGATAACAGCAAGTATTCGAGCCCAAACATTTTCGATAATGTTAAAATCTGGGCTTTTGCTAGCCAGGGTAACAGCTCCAAGTTATTTTCTCGTATCCAATTGCGCACAACCCGCCAAGTATGAATAGGGGCGTTGTCCTTTAACAACAAAAATACATTATGAAAATGTTAATTCAACGGATCCCGAACTATTTTTGGAGAAAATATAGTGAAATAAGAATACTTACTTGTTGGAAAATATAATCTTCGTCTGGATAAAACACTTCGACTGAAGGTTTCATAATAGTTTCCAAAATATCTAAATACGCAGCAGAATCAAGACGTCCATCGATAGCCCAACAAACTCCTGGACCCCGCGCTAACCCAACCCCACACATTCACAGAAAAATAACCACTTCGTTTTTTAGGACATATGTAATTATTTTCGTAACGAGTTCTTTCCATTCTAAAAACTTTTAGTGGTCCATCGTTGCGGTTATTGAACGTTTTTTCGTCGCTAAAAAACACTAGATTCCAAAATTCCAAAGGTTCGTTCACATATCGCCTTGCAAATTCCAGACGACGTCTCATATTTTCGTCACTGAGAACTTCTTTCGCAGCAGCATTATACTTCTTTATTCCTATCTCCTTTTTTTTTTGTGCAGTTACACGGCATCCGGGAAAATGTGTATCTGCTATAGCCCTGGAGTATGTAGCAAATGGTTGTTCTGTTACGTAATGAAACAACTCGAGATCTTGAGCACGTGTAGATACTTTAGGTCTACCACTTCCGATGGCTCTTTTCAAAGTGTGTTCAAGATTCCATTTTATTCGGTAATGCCCTACGGTGCTTTTTGGTATATCTAAGTTACGTGAAATTTCACGCACGCTACGGCCCGCCGCTAACTCCGAAACAATATGGGCTTTCAAACCAGCACCGAGATGAGGTGGCATTTTCACAACACTTGAAATTTTAAACTAAAATGGAATTTACATTTCTTACTTTATTTATTGGTTCACACTACCCCTTCTCAAACAGTAGGTAATTGTTTATTTATTACATACTTCTAATGACCAATGTAACAACCCTTAGAGCAATATGACTCAAAGGAAGTAAATTAAACAAGCAAGGATATTCTATTGTTATTGAAACTTATTCATAAAGTAAAAGCCATTTCCTTATAATGCTAATGGACAGGATTTTCTTTTAAGTATTAAGATTACAATAGAGGACTTATAAACTTTCGAAAATATCTAATTATAAATATTTACACTGCAATTGCGCTTTTTCCTTAATAATTTCTTAGCAATAACATACACGTTCTTGGTTTTAAGTTGTCATAAATTTGATATGATATAAATTTGTGTTTTTAATATTACATCACAAACTAATCTTTATTCGTCAAAAATTGTTGCTTAAGTTGTAAAGCTTCGTACACACCTGAACAACAAACCGAGCAACAAACATAACAACGAACCGAAAGTCAAACAGAACGACAAACGATCTTTTATGATTTCCACAATCCGAACAACAAACGGAACGTTTGTGCTGTTCCCATAATTATTTTCAGTAGTTTTCAGTTCATATATATTTATTATTGAGAAGAGAAAATTGCGGAAAACAAGAAGATAGTGCCAACCAAATTTTTACGCACAAAGAAGAGTAAAAATTATAATTTACTTCGCTTTTTTTATTTTGGAAATTTCCCGCCCAAATGATGCTAATAGGGACATCATTTTTTTCTTGCATTCTTAAACACTGATTAATTTAAAACATTTTTTTCTGTCAACTCCATAATATTACCTAAAACACAACAAACCCACAAAAGGGAGGACAAAAATAAATAATTTAATTCTCCCGCATAAGTTTGTTCGCCGTTTTGTTTAGATTCGTCCAAACCTGCAAACGCATTCGCGCGCATTTTCTTTGATGTCGGAGAAAAACCGACAAGTTGCGGGAACGCCGCAAACCGTTCGTGGAACAATCAGGACTTGCGAATCTGTTCTAAAATTCGTACGTAGCACCGTCCAAATTAATGTTCCGATTGCCGTTCGGTTCGTTGTTCTGTTTGTTCCTCGGTTTGTTGTTCAGGTGTGTACGAAGCTTTACAATAAGCATATTAATATGAACTATATCTTATGAAAGGAGAGTTATGTAACTATAATTAACGACTTAACTTTACGTTACTAGATTCCATTTACTATTTACACATATTTTCTATACTTCGCAGGTTGTGCGCAACTGAATACAAGCAAATAACTTGGAGCTGTTACCCTGGCCAGCAAAAGCCGAGATTTTAACATTATCGAAAATGTTTGGGCTCGAATACTTGCTGTTATCCGAAGACAACAAGGGCCAAATTTTATACCAGTAAACCGTAATGCACTAATTGCAGCCATTGATACCGCATGGGAAACGATTAATATTAATTATATTGATACCTTGATAGCGTCAATGAGCAGACGCCTCCAAGAATGTATCAATAATAATGGAGGTCACACCCATTATTGATTTCTTATATTTATTTATATAGTAATACCTTTATTTAAAAAAAACGTTTTCATTTAATTTTAAACTATAACTTGGTATCTTAATTATAATTATGTAATAAATTCTTGTCAAAAACTAAATATATACGTTGACAATAAGAATTGCCTTAGTTTTTATTTTCACTTTTTATATTAACTAGAGAAAAAATGAAACGTCATAAAATATACATTTTGTAAGGACTAAATATTATGAATAGAGAGTTTAATGATTTTTTTAATAACTTACAATAATTAGTAGGTTAGATTTATTTAAAAATAAGTAATAATCAGTCAACCCAAATAACCATGTTTAGTTTTTGATTTAATTTAAAAGTTATTGCTTGTAGACGTTTTTTAAATCAAAATTATTTCTAATTTTATTTTGTAAACATTTCCTAAACAAAATTTTGATTCGATAATTAATCGAGCTATGGTGTTTAATTAGCGATACCTTCAAATATATTCTTTAAAGAAAAAATTAAGTAAGCAACGTAAATTACCTATTTTCTAAAACGTGCTTAGTGTAATGATTCATTCTACAGTCCTTCTATAAGATAACCCCTGCTGAGACTACCTGCTGTTAGAATTGTAAATGATACCCTTAAGCCCGCTTCACAATGTGCAAACTTTTGTTTACAGAAATTGTGGTGTCCAAGTTTTAAATTTCATGAGTGTACCTACTATTGGACTGGTAATCTCAGCGCAATTAGTCACGTATCAGTATTGTTGTGACTTTTACTGAAACATAACGGTACCTTATTTGTAAGCTTTGTTGTTTATAAATAACAGTTTCTTGTGCGTTTTGTAACTGTGCCGTAAAGACGTGTAACGTGCATAAATACGTGTAAAAAACGTTATTACTTTGATAATCCTGCTGATGTAGAAGAATTACGACGTTTATCTTACGAGGAAATTGATGAACATGTGATTTGACCCGATGAAATTTTCAATGAATCGGACGATTCAGATACTGAAGATCACATTAAAAGAAGAATTATTGACTCTGACACGGATCACGATGTTGATGATGAAAATGTGAGTGAATAAGTAAAAGAAAGTGGTTATTATATCTGTAAGTAAACGTGATTTCAATGTAAAAAACAGAATGTTGGAAAGATAAAATTTCTTGATATGTAAAAATGGTACACAATAGAGAAAAAGCCCTGAAAGCAACTCAGACACGAGCACATAATGTTTTAGTAGTATCTCCGGCGTAGTAAGTAGAAATGCAAAAGCTGCTACAAGTGAAGAGAATTGTTGGAAGTTATTTGTTGACAAAAACATCATCGTTGAGAGCACAAATAGATATATAACGACTATAAAAGAAAAATTTGGTCGCGAGCGAGATTGTAAACCTACTGACATTATTGAAATGCAGGCTTTTGTGGGATTGTTATATTTAGCAGGAGTTTTTCGAGGCGAGTATCAAAATATTTCCGATTTTTGGACTGATGATTTAGGAATCAATATCTTCAGAATGGCAATGTCAGAAAGACGATTTTGTTTTCTTCTACGAACTATCAGGTTCGACGAACGATCTACACGACAAGAACGATGTAAAACTGACAAATTAGCAGCAATTCGTGAAATATTTGATTAATTTCTTCAAAATTGCAAATTACACTATCATTTAGGCCAAAATGTCACCATAGATGAAATGCTTCCCGCATTTCGTGGTCGTTAATGGATTTCGGCAGTACATACCGTCAAAATTTTTGTCTAGCTGACGCAAAACTCTTCTATACTTCAAACATGGAGAGATATTGCGGTCAACAACCTGATGATCCGTACAAGAAAGAAAACTCTGCCGATGATATCGTCATGCGAATTTCTGAGCCAATTTATGGAAGTGGAAAGAACATCATCGCAGATAATTGGTTTACAAGTTTAAAACTTGTAAAGGCCTTAGAAAAGAAAAGGTTATCTTTTGTCGGAACTGTTAGGAAAAACAAAAGAGAGCTACCACCAAGTTTCATCATTCTAAAAATAGACTACAGTACGATAGCATGTTCGGTTATACCAGAAATAAAACTCTTGTATCGTATGCACCAAAGAGGGGTAAGACTGTCGTAGTACTGTCCAGTTTACATACGTCACGCAGTGAAGTAGCAGATGACATAAAAAAAAAACCGGAGATTATAGAGTTCTATAATTCTACAAAATCGGCAGTTGATGTTGTGGATAAATTATGCGCCACGTACAACGTGGCTAGATGAACAAGAAGATGGCTGATGGTTATCTTTTACTATTTATTAAACATTGCAGAAATAAATAGTAATATTATATTTTTTGGGAAATAGCAACGAATATACCTCGAGGAGATAATACCTAAAGAAATTAGCTCTAAGCCTCGTTGCCGAACAACTAAAAGAAGAGGTCGATGATTCAAACATTGCTAGATAAACTGAAGAACATGTTGGCAAAATATAAACCAGTAACACTTGTAGCCGACAAAAGTCAACTTGGGATAAATCAAGATGAAGAACAACCTGGGACAAGTCGAGGTGAAGAGCAACCAGTAAATTAGTATAACCATTTTTAGCGACAATACAAAGAGAGCATACAAAACTGGGTTGCGTTGTGATTATGGGGCTGGCTGTCCGAGCGCGACTAACGACGTTTCATACAGCGGTGCGCCTAATGTAACGTTCAGAACTCTTTTGAAATGTTGGCTTTTGCATTGATTATATATTTACTAAAGATGCGCAACGCATATGAGAAAAATGTAACCTAAAATTTTACCGATTTGTAGATGGCTCCACCGTCAATTTTCACCGAAATATTTTTAGTTACATTCTAGCGCGCGTTGAATTAACGTCACAGTTGAACCGTTCCGAGTTTATGCGTGTGTATGGAAGTGATTTGTTGTGACAATGGCTAAGTGCGAGTACGTACTTCTTGATAAAAAAAACGAAGAACAACAGGGACAGTTTTTTTAAATTCCCAACAATAGATGCACACCGCCCCAGCGAGTGGTAAAAAAATTGTAGGAACATTGTTATTGCCCTTGTAAATATTGACGATTTAGGAAATAAGTTAGTTTGTAAAGAACATTTTTTAAGGTAAAAAAAAACAATTACATAAAAATACAGTGTCGGTAAAATTCGAGAAAAAGGTATGTACTTATAAAGCAAATGAATATTATTTTTATTTACCTACTGAAATAGTTTTGTGTATTAACTTATCTTTCTATAGTTTTTTTTTAAATTTCAAATTGATAAGATAAAAAATTATGGACTTGTTTGAAGTAATTTACATACATTCGTCGCGTATTTTATTAACTTTATTCCGTTTGAAAATTGATCGCATATAATTTACGATTTTTAATTTATCCAACTGTAAGTTTTTTGCGCAAAAACAAAAATGCAAAACAAATTTAATAACCCATTAACAACTTATTTGTTGTTTGATTACAATGTACTAAAAGTTATGTGTAATTAATGAGAATTAAAGTTTTAAAAATAATATTTAAAATTAAATACAATTGATCCATCACTTGTTATCAGTGAATTGACGTTAATTTTTTTTCTCAGAATCAACTTCACTTATATTTATTGCTGGTCCGAGCGGAGTACAGACATACGGTTCTACAGCAAAACCTACCTTACCTTTATTAGATTTGGATAATCCTGCACCGCATAAATTTAGAGCATTACAACAAAATGATTCATGTGATTCCAATATTAGTAGTAGAATTGTAGATATGTCTTCACCAAAACCGAGAATACAGTTAACAGTTAAGTGTAAAGAACTTAAAGCGAAATTGCTTCGCATAAATAAAACACAGAAGGCCAAGAATTTCCAAAATAGGAGATTAAAAATTAAATGCAAGAAATCTGTACAAAAACCATTGTAGAAAACACGTTTGTAAACAAAAGCAAAGCTTTAAAGAACTTTACTAACATGCAATTATTTCATAAACAAAATTCACCTTGGGCATATAGGGAAAAACAATTGCCGTTATCTCTGTATTATAAATTACCTGGGTCCTACAAATATATGAGAAATAAGTTAGGTTTTGTTGTGCCTTCAGTAAGAACGATTCATTCGTAGTTGAAAGTTTCTGATTTAGTTCTAGGCATAAAAACTAATTTGACTGAAAGGCTGGAAACAAAAGTGAGAACCATGAATGACATGGAAAAATATGTGTGGTCATGTTTGACAAGCTGACACTAAAAAAATTGGACTATAATAAACTCTAAGATATAATCGAAGGATATGAAAATCTTGGGCACTTAGGTCGAAATGACAAGATTGGTAATACCGCTATGATATTTTATTTACAAGGCCTTTTACATTATTGGAAGATTTTATTTTGCTATTTTATAAGTTCTAGTCCAATAAAAGGTGATGTCTTAAAGGAACTAATTGTTTCTGTTCTAAGTGCGTTGATAAATATCTCCATGAAACCCATGGTATATGAATGCTCTGTCCAAATTAAGCGTGACAGAAGAACATCCGGAATTTTATATAAACAACCATAAAATATTAACATGTTTAGATCTTCCACAAAAGTACAAAAAGTTTAGGAAACAACTTTTTGTGCAGACTTATGAAATAGACAGAACTAGCACGACATCTCGAGCTTTAACAAAAATAACTCCTATTTGCGTAACTCTTAACACATTTCAAAGGATGCACGCCAAATTTGATACACAAATATTTAGCCGTACTATGTCTTCTGTTGTAAAGACCACTTCAAAATTAAATATGCTGAAAAGCTTAACAGTCTGTGACGGTATTATTTCGCAAATAATTGATTTATAGACCAATTTCTTCCTACCGTATAGACAGCCGTGTTTACACTCATGCGTTTTTAATATGAATTTTTGTAGTGAAAAATCTTCTAGGGATTTTAGTTATTTGAAATTGTCAGTTTCAACAATTTATCTTTATTTGCTTGCAAAAGATATACTTTATTTGCTATTTGCTGACCGTCGTGAAAAGGTGTACACGGAAAATGTTGTCTAAAAATTGAACAATTAGACATGTGCTTTGTAGTATCAATCGAAGTAAAATTATCCCATTCAAATTAGGGAATAAGTCTTCGACTACTATTTCTGTGTAAGTACCTTTTTACTTTCTTTTGTTTTAATTAAAATATTTGCTATCACGGGTTCTATCTTTGGCTTCTTCTGCTGGTCACTTCAGACTTACTCCGTTTTTAATTAATCAATGGATTCTTAATTATGGTTATGCTGGCAAGGATAATAATCCAAAATTATAAAATACCAAAGTGGGTCGGGTATTTTCACTAATGTTGGAATTTCAATCTACCTTGAAATCTCCTTCTGGTCAATGACACCATCCAAGATAAGCCTGTTATCTGGTTCTTCGTGAGCAGCCAGCAATTGTTATCAACAGAGTCAATTTTGGTTTTTCCTTTTCTTTATTGAATAATAAAATACTAGATTTGGATATGAAAGCTGTCACATCTGCCAATTAACTGTCGAACACGGAAGAATTCCTATTTATACAAGCTAAGATAATTTTTTAGGTATGTCATTCATAAATTTTGTCGCGTTCTATGTATACGTACCGTGGCCGTGAGTTTAGCAACGTACCTTTTTGGCGCTGTATAGATAATTTTGTAAACTAGAAAGATCTTTCCAAGTACCTGATTAATTTTGTGCGCTTTTAACCTATTTAAATAATCGGCTAAGATCCGGTACTCTCCGTATTTGTTGTCAAGTACATTCTGATCAATATTTGCCACGTAAACTTGGTGAATCGCTTGCATGAAATAATCGGTGCTACGACTGTCAAAGTTCATAATACGCTAACCTATTTGGGGCGTTCGTGCCTCGAATTATGACTTGTGTCTTAACTCGCTCTCATGAGTTATTAGTATTTTATTACTATATTTTGCTATTAATTCTAAATGATATTATCTATTGTGTGTCTATGTATTTCTATGTGTGTTAATTGAAGTCTAGCCGCTATAATAATATACAATTTCTATCAACATACGGTTTGTTTCTGTGTCTACGAGTTCCTAGTGGCTCTAGAATATTTCTTATCGCCATCCTAGGTGGCACCTTATAAATCCTTCGTGCAGTGTAGAAGCCTTCATTTTGAATGATTCTCAATAAGCCCACGACCACTACCGACTAAGAGGAACTGCCGGCAAGGTCTTCTAGCACTGTTATATTTTTGAGTTTGTTTACAAATAAACCGTAACAAGGCAAAGAAACTGCCAATTTTCTTAAAAAAGTCAACGACATTTTTGATTCATTAAATAGCCGAAGTTTGAAAGATGTAAAAGACCACAATCCGTATTTGCAAACACTTCTTTACAAAATCTACGGGTTAGATTAGAGTATTTTAAACAAATTGAAGTCTGCAGCATGGGCACAGGCGAAACAATATCTACTGCATCAATAAATTTGTATGGAGTATTCGGGCAATATTACAATTGTGTGATAATTTGCAAAACCAAAATATTAAATATTTAACAACGGGAGTAATAAATCAAGATGCATTATAGAATTTTAACTCCGTAATTGCAACAGGAGTCGATACACTCTAACGCCTTCCGTTCGACAGTGTCGAATAACCATACAACAAAATATGTTCATAAGGTTTCAAGCGGGCGTAGATGGTAAAATCGTGAAGAAGATGAAGCAGAAGTTCTTGAATTAAATGATGAAGAAGGAGAACGAGACATTTTGGTGACCGTTGCAGTTGAAACAGTATGAATGTGAGATATGTAGAAAAAATAATTAAGTGCGAGAAAGATTTATTTTCTAAAAATAAACTTTATTTAATGTGTAAAGATTATGGAGCCGAGCAGATTCAGTTTTAAAAAACCATTAGATTCTTTGGAACAATTTGTATCTCACTTATTTAAAGTATCTAATTCGTCATTTGCTATTCATAAATATACAAAAGGTATCGTTAAAAATATTTTTACATGTTTAATATCAGAAAGCAAACATTCTTTTTAAGCCTGTATTGAACATAAGACATTTATGAAAAGTAAATATTTCCTCCTATAAATTATCACTAATTGGATTGTTCTTCGTTGAGGAGGCACCAAAAACCATTAAGACGTTTTTACAGGCAACGTTTCGTGCAGCCAAATTGGACTTCTTCAGGCCTCTGTTTATTAAAAAGAAAGAATACATTTAACGGTAAGTTATATACATAAACATCATATCCTTAATATATTAATCTAAATTATAGGTGATTGACTCGACTACACACTTAAAACAAATAAATGGTCCGCCACTTGAATAAGTGTAAAAACACATCGATATTTTAAACAAACACAGAATAAATTAACAATTAAATGTAAATAAATGTCTCTAATAATACACACACTCTATACGTAGAAACGAACAAACATGAATGACTAGATAACAATATGATAATGGGAATTCCTTCTTCTATTTTATTTTAGTGATTAAATTTCTATAAATATTGTTTAAACTTTGTGTGTCCGTGTTATAATTAATGTTGTTGTTGTGTTTGATGATGTATATCATTTCAGCTATTAGACGTTTTTTATAATTACTTTCTACATTTAAAATCGTAAGATTATCAAAATTAAAATTATGACCCATCTCAATATGGTGTACGGCTAACGCAGAGTCTGGTTTTTGTTTTTGCACACACAATTAAAAGACAAGACAAACATTCTTGACAAACACAATGTAGTGTATAAAATAGACTGTCTTGACTGTAATAAATGCTATGTTGGCCAAACCAAACAAAAAACATGTAATAGAATAAAAATCATAAGAACGATTGCAAAACAAAAAACCAGACTCTGCGTTAGCCGTACACCATATTGAGATGGGTCATAATTTTAATTTTGATAATCCTACGATTTTAAATGTAGAAAGGAATTATAAAAAAACGTCTAATAGCTGAAATGATACACATCATCAAACACAATAATAACATTAATTATAACGCGGACACACAAAATTTAAGCAATATTTATAGAAATTTAATCACTAAAATAAAATAGAAGAAGGAATTCCCATTATCATATTGTTATCTAGTCATTCATGTTTGTTCGTTTCTACGTATAGAGGTGTGTTTTATTAGAGATATTTATTTACATTTAATTGTTAATTTATTTTGTGTTTGTTTAATATCGATGTGTTTTTTACACTTATTCAAGTGGCGGACCATTTATTTGTTATAAATAAGTAGTCGAGTCAATCACCTATAATTTAGATTAATATATTAAGGATATGATGTTTATGTATATAACTTACCGTTAAATGTATTCTTTCTTTTTAATAAACAGAGGCCTGAAGAAGTGCACATTCGGCTGCACGAAACGTTGCCTGAAAAACGTCTTAATGGTTTTTGGTGCCCTCCTCAACGAAGAACAATCCAATTAGTGATAAGACATTTACTATTAATTTGTTAATTAAATTAAAAATATACGCTACTCTTAAAAGCAAATCGGAAAAACTGTAATTAATGCGTTTAAATTCCGCTAAACTTAAACTTAAACTTAAAAATTTTATCCTGATTTAGTTGTCCAATCCAAGTAAATTTGGCTTTAGGAAAATTTTTTTAAATTCAAACATTAGCGATTTTTTAACAATTTTGAAAAATTTGACGCGTTTTACTTGTTAATATTCCTATTTTAGAAAAAATATATACAAAAGTTTAGATCGTCCAGGAGAAGATTGTAACTAGTTTTCGGGTAATTTCATACAAATTTAATTTAATATAATTGGAAAGGTATGGGGGCAACCGCCCCTATTGCCCCATGTACTCGGCGCCGGTCGATAGAACGCGATAATACGAAAGAAAAAAAGCGAAAATCAAATTAGGAATTGAAAACAGTCGTTCCATTGATTTCGGAGAAAAACGACGTAATTTTGAATGCAATGATAAGTAAATATTGTTTAGACAAATAAATTGTTTATGTAAGTAAAAACGTAAATAAATTTGATTTCTTAAAATTACAGTGTTGTTTTATAAAGCATTAAATCAATATTAAAGTTTTGAAACAAAATTAAAAGTAATTTATAAATCTACATTACTACATTTTTAATTTAATAGGAGAGC
The DNA here is from genome assembly GCA_030710515.1 of Abscondita cerata. Taxonomy (NCBI): domain Eukaryota; kingdom Metazoa; phylum Arthropoda; class Insecta; order Coleoptera; family Lampyridae; genus Abscondita; species Abscondita cerata. The sequence continues at coordinate 24,723 of JALBCR010004303.1, read as the reverse complement.
AAGTAAAAATGCATGCAGTGCAGAAATAAAGTTTTATCACTAAGTGCAACAACCTGGTTGTTTTGCAAAATTAAATAATTGATTAACATTTCAACCTTGAATAGCTTGTAGAGGCTAACACCAATAATAACCGCGGCGCCACAATCTAAGAGTAAAGTTTGTGGACCGCGGGTTAAAGAGGCTCCGATTACTGATGGGAGAAGCTGGTAGGTATGTACACATTTTAAGTATGCCTTGCTTATCTTCCAGTAACTTTATAATCAATGGTTTTGTTTTAGGCACCGAAACAACAATGCAATCGGTTTTAATTTCAATGTCATCCACAGACATGTTAGTTAGTTCTTCGCGTCTACATGCTCCACTGTAACCCATTATCAAAACAATTTGAAATTATTTAATTATTATATACAATAACAAATTTACACTTGCTTTCATTGCCAAATATGTTATATTATTGGCTTTGTTAATGAATTCATTAATGTCATTTTCTTATAAAATTTTGGACTTTTTAGGTGCATATCCTTCTGACGAACGTTTTAAAAGGCCTGCAACTTCTTATATTTTGATATATCTACATCGTTGTGTTTAGATAAGCATGAGCGCAACATAGAGTAGGTTCCACATAGTGAAAGATTTATATTTTTGCATTCCAATTGAAAGTATGCACTTAAAATATTTTCTGAAATAGCTTCTATATTGTTTTGGACACACCACTTTTGAAATTTCAAGTAACGTGTTTCATATTGGGATCGAGACTTGTTCGGCAGTAAATTATGTACAACTTCTTGTGCAATTTCTCGAATTTCAGGAGGGTTAAGAAAATATCTTTTCCTTCATGATTTTACAGTGATACACAAATACTTAACATATAACATGGAGAAATTTAAAGTATTAAATTAAATTTTGCACAGCCCTCTAAAATTGTTTACTTAAAAAAACCCTAAGTATTAATATTGAATTTTTTACTTTTAAGTAAAGTAATGGTCGCTAAATTGAAAAATAGTATAAATCACTTATTACAGAAGGCTATTCTAACACTTATTCGTTTTCTCCATTCGCGCTTCGCGGCTCATGTCAAACTTTCGATTTTTCGCCCGTGTTACTTTAATACTAGTGGACTCTAGATGTCGCAACATTTATTGTTCGTATATAAATTTTATGCTAACATTCACACTAATACGCAAAACTAGAGAGTTAAAGAATAAAATATAATAATAATATTCACCAATAGCAAAAAAATACTTCGTACCATTAAATAATTGGTCGATCAACCTATAAGTCTCTTTTTGGGCATGATTCACACGTGGGTTCACTTCTAGTAATGTTTCCAAACAAATCTTTGAACCTTTAGTATCTGAAAAAATCGAAAACCATTACTTCGTTATTATGATATTGACTGCAATGCAATATTTAAGAAGTCGACAGGTGTAGGGACTGAATCTCATAGTATAACTAAAATTACAAACAGAAATGACTGATTCTCCAAGTAACACTCAACTTGAGGAAGTAATAAACACTAGAGAGAAAACGTAGAAAAAGAAAGAGATTTGTATAGGACAGAAACGTACGGTGGAGATAATACTGAATGTATCGAAGATTAGAAATGAGTTCAATGTAAATGATTAAAAATTATTTTTTTTTGTATTATTTATTTTAATGCTGTTCATTATGGAAATTGTAATTTTACGCTTTTTAACATCCATATCTGAGCTCATGTTTTAATTTTTCGAAGAAATAGTGTTGTAACACAGTTTTTGCAATTCCTCATTGTTAGTGCGCCAAGAGAATATAAGTGAAATAACAGTTAAAAGACGTCTTCAGGTACGTAGATTATCGCAGACATTGGTTAGAATTTCCAAAATAACACCTATCTTATACTCTTGACCAGTGGAGACAAGTTCTCTATTTATATGAGTCCAGGTTTTGTGTTTCTTTCCAGACTGACGTAAGAGAGTTTGGAGGAGGCCTCGAGAACGTTTTCTCCCATGCTTTTCATAAGGGATTTATTATGGTATAGGCTGGCACTTCTTTTGACAACCATACTGAACTGGTACTTATAAAGAATAAATCTCTGACGGCAAGGCGATACATTGCGGAGGTCCTAGATCTCCATGTTATTCCTTTCCAGAGCCAATTAGGTGAACAGCTTATTTTTATGCAAGATAATGCTTGGGCACATGTAGCACAGTGTGTAGTTTAACACTTAAATGTAGCTGGCGTTAACTAAATGGTAGAACCTCTATTGAGCAAGTCTGGGACATACTGCAAAAAGCATCAAAAATTGTTCAGTAGTACCAGATAATTTGAACACTCTTAGAATAGCACTGGTAGAAAAATAGAATGAAATCCCGCAAGAAAGCATCCAAAATTTTGTTGTGAGAATCAAAACTGTGATTCCAGCTTGTTGCGAAAACACGAGATATTGATTCTTCTTCAAAAATGTTCTTTGTTTGATGTAAGTCGTTTTTCTTTCAATAAATATTTAAGTTTTGAGTTTGGTGTTAATTCTACACTTCATGAACTTATCCTAGAAGATCAACAAATGGAACATCAATCCCCACATGGTTAAGTATCCCTGGTCCAGTTTTCCTGGTGAAACATGTTGCAACGCAAAATTTAAAAAACAATCCTTAGGCATTTAAACGTTGCATTAGGGGTGAAAGAAAGAATGGTAACCGAAACGACAAATTTAAGGGAGTACACAAATTATGCGCCTCTACTAAGTATTAGTTGCTTCTGAACAAAATAGTAATACACAACCCGGCAGCTGCAGTAGTTTCAATGTAATTTTTTCACGCGAATAGTTCTAATAACAGTTTGAACATAAATAGTTCAACGAGCAAAGACAGAATGAGTTCATCGGACAGTTTATGTAATTGTTGACAATGGTAAAATGTAATAAAATAACAATAAAAAATAAAGGGGTAACACAGGTATGTATTCATACAATACTTAGTTTCAGCTTGCCCAGCACTTACGTAAAATGGGCGTGCAAATACATCACCAATACCAGAAGGTGCTTTTTTCGGAATGCAGCTGCAGTTTGGTGACAAGGTGAGTAATAACTTAATACTAATTACATGAATACAACAATTTACAATCTGTTTTAGGGACAACACAATAACATGAACCATACGTAACGCATTCCAGGAACTTCGGAAGAATTGATCTGGTCTTATATTATATGAAACTCCGGCAACAGGTAAAATGTCTGACCTCTTTTGGATTTCGTTTCTCCAATTGCTACTTTACAGGTATAAAGATAAGGCCTTTTTGTAAGACCTGCAAATGCTCTAACACTTAGTATAGCATAATACAATGTATGACTCACCTTATCTTTGTAATTTTGTTAATTGACTTTTAATAAATCTGTACGTAATAATTTTGATTTTTCTGATTTTGTACAACTTTAAAATGTCTTGGAAATTTCGAAGCGGACATTTTTCTTTTTTTTATATTGGAATCTATTTGTGATAAATTTACCGCCAAAAACTTGAAGAAATTTACAACCAGTGCTTCTCAACATTTTTATTTGCACTTGGTAGTAAACTCAAATTTTTAACGTTACAATGTGAGGCAAAGCATATATGAACCACTAGTAGAAAAGGTGAATCAGCTGGAGACAAATTCAGACTATGCACAAGTTAGATTATTAAATGGCAATAAAATTACTCTATCAATCCGTCACTTCGCTCCTAGAGGTAATTTCTTAATCCAAATACCGAAGAATCGACTAGTACGAAAGAAACAGGAGTTTTAACAGAACCAGAAAAGCAACCCCTTTGTTAAGAAACACCATGCAAAACAAAATCTAGATACGTCGTCACATTCTCAGAATATTAATATTTCACATTCACACCTGCATTCACCCATGTCTAGAGCAAACCAAAATAAGAACCCAGTTAAGCAAAACAAAGAAAACGAGATTTTACAATCTCGAGAAAGAAGAAATCAAAACCCACTAAAGTATCTTCAGGGTTATGACGTCACATACAACTGAGTGGAGAAAAATGTTTTATCTAACCTTGTTTACATTTTTGTCATGTTTATGTCTATGTCAAATCAAATTCTCTGTCATAGTCATTTATGTCCTGTCTGTACTTTTTAGTTTAATATAGCCTTATTTTGAAGGTCTTTGTCATTTTATATTATTACAGCAAGGTAGCTATAGAAAATGCCATTTACTATAATTGGCAAGTCTCACGTATTTTGTGGGGGTTTATTTCGAATTTTAGTTCCATTTTGTACTCGCAATACTTGCATAAAACAAAGTATGGATAAACAAAGCAAAACCAAAGACAAGAAATTAGCTGTGTTGGCATTAATCAAAAAGAGAAATATGTTCTTTTGGATTGTTTGCTGGTAACCGACTGCAAATTGCGTCAAGTCGGAAGCGTGAAAGCGAATTACCGATAAAGCAAAATCATTGGGCCTTGGCACTAAAGTGAATTTTGTAGAGATTTACTATTTGGGATCTGGAAAAGTCGAGCCTTCGGTAAAGATATATACATTTCTCATAAACTTTCATTGCTGAACGTTATTTGATAAAAGTTAACGTAACAACGCAAGACGGACTGGAACTGATGAAGGTAAAGAAAATAATTGGACCAACCAGATTTGACTATTTTTTGAAATAATTGACAAAGACTCTCCAGTATTGGATCGATTGCAAATGCTTGAAAATTTTTGTGTTGGTAAAAGAATTCAGAAATGGACTTTACTGAAAGTTAGTAAAAATTAATTCTTGTTTACTTCTTACAGTTTTAGACCGTGACTGTTGGAAGAGGATAACAATAATTTAAACAACAATAACTTAACTTGCAACCTCTGAACACAAAATACCATTGTTAGATAACGGAAGATCGTTGCAAGTTTTAAGAAATAATGAAATAAAAAAAACTAAAGAAACATTTGTTAGAAGTTGAGATGCATAAAAGTAAATTAGAAATTAGAACGATAACTAAATGTAACACAATTTAATTATACCAAAAAGTTTACTAAAAATATCACAATCCTGGAAAATATTCAAAATACTTAAATTAATGATAATGTAGTATACTACAGTGATAGTGACGAGTACAGAAATCGCTCCTTAGTTTATTGTTTGTGTTCAACTTTTTAGTGTATAATTAGTTAATTTTGCTGTATTGTAGTAATTTTTGTTAAATTAAATTCTGCTGCTAAAATAACGGGTTTCTCATGGTGGTGATCCATATCGTGGTTTTCATCTTCCACAAATTTTTCACAATTTTGACATATTTATGTTCTCTGCCTACAATTTTGAATACATTCTGCACGATACATGATAATTCAAATGTTGCAGCTTTCTTTGGTTGAACCGTTAAATCATTTAAGCACCAAAAATTCCATAAGTGTCTTCTATTATTTTGCGCACTCTTATGATGCCAATTAAATCTAGTTTTGATTTTCTTATTTGGGTTTTTTCTTGGAATTAACCAATTTTTTAAAGGATATGCGTTATCTCCCAAAATAACAGCTTCGGAAGACGTACGCCATCATTCTTCAAATCTTCGAAATACTGTAGAATTTTTCAAAACTCTTAAGTCCTGAACACAGCCCGGTCAGTTGGCGTTAACAGCATTAAAAACATTATTTGACCCACCGACTGCCATTACATTTAATGAGTGATCTCCATATCGACCAACATAGTTTTCCTTATGTACACTCATGAAATTTAAAACTTGGACACCACAATTTCTGTAAACAAAAGTTTGCACATTGTGAAGCGGGCTTAAGGGTATCATTTACAATTCTAACAGCAGGTAGTCTCAGCAGGGGTTATCTTATAGAAGGACTGTAGAATGAATCATTACACTAAGCACGTTTTAGAAAATAGGTAATTTACGTTGCTTACTTAATTTTTTCTTTAAAGAATATATTTGAAGGTATCGCTAATTAAACACCATAGCTCGATTAATTATCGAATCAAAATTTTGTTTAGGAAATGTTTACAAAATAAAATTAGAAATAATTTTGATTTAAAAACGTCTACAAGCAATAACTTTTAAATTAAATCAAAAACTAAACATGGTTATTTGGGTTGACTGATTATTACTTATTTTTAAATAAATCTAACCTACTAATTATTGTAAGTTTTAAAAACATTAAACTCTCTATTCATAATATTTAGTCCTTACAAAATGTATATTTTATGACGTTTCATTTTTTCTGTAGTTAATATAAAAAGTGAAAATAAAAACTAAGGCAATTCTTATTGTCAACGTATATATTTAGTTTTTGACAAGAATTTATTACATAATTATAATTAAGATACCAAGTTATAGTTTAAAATTAAATGAAAACTTTTTTTTTAAATAAAGGTATTACTATATAAATAAATATAAGAAATCAATAATGGGTGTGACCTCCATTATTATTGATACATTCTTGGAGGCGTCTGCTCATTGACGCTATCAAGGTATCAATATAATTAATATTAATCGTTTCCCATGCGGTATCAATGGCTGCAATTAGTGCATTACGGTTTACTGGTATAAAATTTGGCCCTTGTTGTCTTCGGATAACAGCAAGTATTCGAGCCCAAACATTTTCGATAATGTTAAAATCTGGGCTTTTGCTGGCCAGGGTAACAGCTCCAAGTTATTTGTTTGTATCCAGTTGCGCACAACCTGCGAAGTATAGGGTCATCATATCCCGATAGTTAATTATCGAATGTTCCAAGAAAATATGTGTAAATAGTAAATGGAATCTACTAACGTAACGTTAAGTCGTTAATTATAGTTACATAACTCTCCTTTCATAAGATATAGTTCATATTAATATGCTTATTGTAAAGCTTCGTACACACCTGAACAACAAACCGAGGAACAAACAGAACAACGAACCGAACGGCAATCGGAACATTAATTTGGACGGTGCTACGTACGAATTTTAGAACAGATTCGCAAGTCCTGATTGTTCCACGAACGGTTTGCGGCGTTCCCGCAACTTGTCGGTTTTTTCTCCGACATCAAAGAAAATGCGCGCGAATGCGTTTGCAGGTTTGGACGAATCTAAACAAAACGGCGAACAAACTTATGCGGGAGAATTAAATTATTTATTTTTTGTCCTCCCTTTGTGGGTTTGTTGTGTTTTAGGTAATATTATGGAGTTGACAGAAGAAAAATGTTTTAAATTAATCAGTGTTTAAGAATGCAAGAAAAAATGATGTCCCTATTAGCATCATTTGGGCGGAAATTTCCAAAATAAAAAAAGCAAAGTAAATTATAATTTTTACTCTTCTTTGTGCGAAAAATTTGGTTGGCACTATCTTCTTGTTTTCCGCAATTTTCTCTTCTCAATAATAAATATATATGAACTGAAAACTACTGAAAATAATTATGGAACAGCACAAACGTTCCGTTTGTTGTTCGGATTGTGGAAATCATAAAAAATCGTTTGTCGTTCTGTTTGACTTTCGGTTCGTTGTTATGTTTGTTGCTCGGTTTGTTGTTCAGGTGTGTACGAAGCTTTACAACTTAAGCAACAATTTTTGGGAATAAAGATTAGTTTGTGATGTAATATTAGAAACACAAATTTATATCATATCAAATTTATGACAACTTAAAACCAAGAACGTGTATGTTATTGCTAAGAAATTATTAAGGAAAAAGCGCAATTGCAGTGTAAATATTTATAATTAGATATTTTCGAAAGTTTATAAGTCCTCTATTGTAATCTTAATACTTAAAAAAATCCTGTCCATTAGCATTATAAGGAAATGGCTTTTACTTTATGAATAAGTTTCAATAACAATAGAATATCCTTGTTTGTTTAATTTACTTCCTTTGAGTCATATTGCTCTAAGGGTTGTTACATTGGTCATTAGAAGTATGTAATAAATAAACAATTACCTACTGTTTGAGAAGGGGTAGTGTGAACCAATAAATAAAGTAAGAAATGTAAATTCCATTTTAGTTTAAAATTTCAAGTGTTGTGAAAATGCCACCTCATCTCGGTGCTGATTTGAAAGCGCGGATTGTTTCGAATTAGCGGCGGGCCGTAGCGTGCGTAAATTTCACGTATGTTAGATATACCAAAAAGCACCGTAGGGCATTACCGAGTAAAATGGAATCTTGAACACACTTTGGAAAAGCCATCGGAAGTGGTAGACCTAAAGTATCTACACGTGCTCAAGATCTCGAGTTGTTTCATTACGTAACAGAACAACCATTTGCTACATACTCCAGGGCTATAGCAGATACACATTTTCCCGGATGCCGTATAACTGCACAAAAAGATTAAAGGAGATGGGAATAAAGAAGTATAATTCTGTTCAATAGCCGCAATGATGGACCACTAAAAGTTTTTTAGAATGGAAGGAACTCGTTACGAAAATAATCACATATGTCCTAAAAAACGAAGTGGTTATTTTCTGTGAATGTGTGGGGTTGGGTTAGCGCGCGGGTCCAGGAGTTTGTTGGGCTATCGATGGACGTCTTGATTCTGCTGCGTATTTAGATATTTTGGAAACTATTATGAAACCTTCAGTCGAAGTGTTTTATCCAGACGAAGATTATATTTTCAGTAGTATTCTTATTTCACTATACTTTCTCCAAAAATAGTTCGGGATCTGTTGAATTAACATTTTCATAATGTATTTTTGTTGTTAAAGGACAACGCCCCTATTCATACTTCGCGGGTTGTGCGCAATTGGATACGAGAAAATAACTTGGAGCTGTTACCCTGGCCAGCAAAAAAGCCCAGATTTTAACATTATCGAAAATGTTTGGGCTCGAATACTTGCTGTTATCCGAAGACAACAAGGGCCAAATTTTATACCAGTAAACCGTAATGCACTAATTGCAGCCATTGATACCGCATGGGAAACGATTAATATTAATTATATTGATACCTTGATAGCGTCAATGAGCAGACGCCTCCAAGAATGTATCAATAATAATGGAGGTCACACCCATTATTGATTTCTTATATTTATTTATATAGTAATACCTTTATTTAAAAAAAGTTTTCATTTAATTTTAAACTATAACTTGGTATCTTAATTATAATTATGTAATAAATTCTTGTCAAAAACTAAATATATACGTTTAATAAAATAAGAATTGCCTTAGTTTTTATTTTCACTTTTTATATTAACTACAGAAAAAATGAAACGTCATAAAATATACATTTTGTAAGGACTAAATATTATGAATAGAGAGTTTAATGATTTTTTTAATAACTTACTATAATTAGTAGGTTAGATTTATTTAAAAATAAATAATAATCAGTCAACCCAAATAATCATGTTTAGTTTTTGAATTTAATTTAAAAGTTATTGCTTGTAGACGTTTTTAAATCAAAATTATTTCTAATTTTATTTTGTAAACATTTCCTAAACAAAATTTTGATTCGATAATTAATCGAGCTATGGTGTTTAATTAGCGATACCTTCAAATATATTCTTTAAAGAAAAAAATTAAGTAAGCAACGTAAATTACCTATTTTCTAAACGTGCTTAGTGTAATGATTCATTCTACAGTCCTTCTATAAGATAACCCCTGCTGAGACTACCTGCTGTTAGAATTGTAAATGATACCCTTCACAATGTGCAAATTTTTGTTTACAGAAATTGTGGTGTCCAAGTTTTAAATTTCATGAGTGTACTACATTAGGGAATCATTGTAATATTTTTCTATCAATGGTGCAGCGAAAAACAGTTTGCAAAGTGTAAGTACAAAGTGCAAAGTGGCAAAGTCAAATTGTGCAATAGGGCCCTCAACCTATTTTTTATTAACAATTGTATTTGTAACCCAAATCTACAAAACAATAACTATGATAATATGTAAATTGAAACCACTTTGGTTTCCGGAATTAAACGTCAAAACGTACGTCAATTTTCTTTAGATTTTGTGTGTGTGTGTGTGTTTTTTTAGGGGTTTTGGTTGCAAATATAAAATATGAAGGTGATCAGTACCTTGGAGTACTCCATGGTCAACAAAAGAAAAACATGTTGTTCCTGAGAGTCACCACTTTTAGTTTCCGGACCTGGTCATCAAGACCCTCCCGGATAATTAGGGAAAAAATATACAACACAATTTTACAAAACACAATCACATTATACACTCAATTAATATTATTACATGTGAATACTAGGGTGGGTAAGGGTTGGCATGTTTAGGTTTTACTGGTTTTCCTAAACCTTGAAGTAAATGCTTTACCAAGACAAACCAATCCACAATTGCACACGGTTTTGTCACACTGTACAGGATTATACTGATCTTCTGGGGCACCATACAAAACACTTACATCACAATACAATATTTAAAATGTACCATACGATTAAATAAATAAATAAACCACAATAAGAGAGGGAAAAAAGCAAAAGTAGAGAAAGTTACAGACCATTTATGATAAGAAATAATCGTCTAAGTAAGAAATAGCAACCCATCTATAATATTGAATTAAACTAAAATCAGACTTTTGTTTTTTTCGATTCCAAATAAGAGGTATTTAAGATGTTTCTCAGCGGCATATCATTAATCCCTTCATATTTTTGTAATTTAATTACCTGCATAACACTTAGGTTTTCCAAAACCATCATTTCGTTCATTCTTCACTTGTTCACACTGTATAAATGTAGAAAGCGTTGTACTAAAAATTGATGTTTTTCATTAAGAATAGTTTGTTACAAAAATTCCGTTTAATAAGAAATTGTTAGAAAACAAACAATTTTATTCTTTAAAAAACAAGTTAATACTAATCACTTAATGAGCTGTTATCTATTTTAAGTGTTAGTTCGTTAGCGTTAATGTCATAGTGCAGGTTCACACTTATGTTTACCATTTAATGCAAAACGTAAAAGTACCTACAAAATGTTGTCTACCACTAAACGAGAACATAAAAATAAAAATAAAACTGATGATAAAAGGTAAGAGCATGGCGAATTTGGGTGGTTTAACAATTAAACGTTGCAGATGGGAAAATGACACAAAACTACCTATTAAAATATGCGAACCTAGAAATTCACTCTTGACAGACTTATTGGATAAAGACGAAAATTTAAAATCGGTTTTACTATTTATGTGTGGCTATATTTACAACAACTGTAATATCTACGGCGACTATCGATTACATCAATGAGGGACGGTAAAAGAAATCAATTTTAAATTAGTTTGTAATTTAAATTTACATTTTTAGGGTTTATCTGAGTTTACGCATCACCATAACAGCATTTAAAAATTTTTCTTATGCGATTTTATTGTGGACTCTTATTTTCTTATCAAGTTTAGTTGTGTACTATTGTTTTATATTATGGGCCAAAGTGCGAGAAAGCATATTAAAAATCAAAGTGAGTACAAATGTGTTAAATATAGAGATTTGTTACATGTTTTGTTTGTAGCAAAGATGTGGGATTTCTTATGGTTAACACTGTTCACTCTGCATTATCCTGGGCTATTATATTTTGCGGTTAAAGGAGTTTTATTATACGACTTAGGTATCGCTTCTTCAATTGCTGTAATCACAGAAACTGTTAGTTTTACCATCTCCAAAGGAGGTATTTTAAATTAAAGATTTTCAGACGCGATTACTCATGAAAAATCATGCATTTGTACGTACTAACTGTCCAAAATATCTACAACAGACTGAAGAAGTGCTGGATCCTACATTCTCCCATTATTTGTATTTTTCATTTGCACCAGTTGCGATTTACAAAGACGTTTATCCAAGGTAGATGAAATAATAACGTTTTCTGTACTTAACTTATTAGTTTATAGGTCCAATGATCCAATTAGATGGAGTTTCATTGGAAGGTGCCTCTTTGAGTTTCTTTGTGGGTTTCTATTTTACAGTATTGTTTTTGAAAAATCCTTTACTTTGGGTTTAAGTGATTATGGAATTAAATCTTACACGTGGATGGATATTACAACGGTTATACTTAATAATTTCTACGCTGGATTAATACTACTTTTATTATTTTTTTATGCCGGTCTGCATTTATACTGCAACTTTACAGCCAGTTGATGAGGTTTTCAGATCGACTATTCTATAAGGTACGTAAAAAATTTTGATTAGTGTTAGGTAATATACGATAAAATTTTACCAAATAAGATTAGCTTATTTATCTTACTCGGAAAGTTTAAACGCAAAACGTCTGACACGTTTCTTCTTGTTTTCGCTTCCTACTATTTAAAATTGACAACCAATTCCGTGGTTACTACGAGAAAATGTTTCAAATCAAACTTGGTTGGCCTCAACAAAATGCAGTAATTAATTTATCACTTATTCATCACTTTAAAAGTAATTAGAAGTTTAACTTTATTAGTTTACTGAAACCTATACTTGCTATTACAATATAATATTTTTTATTAGAAAAATCCAAATTTTTGCCTGAAACAATTTTTTGCTGAAAACGCATAACTCCACATTTTATTTATAAGATACTAAACAAAAAACTTTTCTGTTAGATATGTTCGACTTTTTTTTGTAAACTACAAAAGTAACTAAAGTGTTATTTCGTAACTTAATAAAAGCTATACAAAAGAAAAGTTAGTACCACTTACCTTGATGGGGTTTATGAAGTGTGGTGATTTCGAGCAGGAGCTGTCGATAGATGAAGGATACAGAACTTTCCAGGTAGAATAATAGATAAAGGATTCTGGTAAATGTTGCAGATAAAAATTTTCACTGTGATAGACCTTTAAACCTACATCTGCTCTTACCAGCAAGTAGTAATTTAAGAAAGAGATGACTTATAGAAAGACAAGTTCAAGTCACAAGACCATCCTCGTCTAAGCAACATTTTTATTTTGAAATCTGTAAGTTTGGTTGCCTATCAGAAGGCGTTTCAATCACTGTGAACTTTAGAAAATGTGTAAAAATTCTTAGAACAAACTTCTTCTGTTATGTCGTTTATTATACTAATACCTATTTTCTTTATTTGTGCATAGTTCTCGGTGTTTTACTTAAGCTGCTCTATCTGTGTTTTTCTATTCTTTAGGCTGTCTCCTACCTTTTGTAGGCCCGTTATCGTTATTGGAGAAGGTCTCCGTGAACTACTTTATTATGAATATGTGGTTTAATTTCCTGCCTTTTGCGGAAATCTTCTTTGAGATTCCTCCAATTCTGGCTCTATTATTGTTTTTAATCTATATACTTGTATTCTTTTATTACTTTATTTATGTAACTCAATAATGTGCCTTGTCTATAATTACTACATTCTACAGGGTGTAACAAATATGGAGGTCATAAATTAAACCACATATTTGAGGGGCTAAAAATAACTTGATTGAACCTAACTTACCTCAGTACAAATGTGCATGAAAAAAGTTACAGGGTGTCAAAGTTATAATTTTTGAAAAGTTTTTTTGGTAATATTTCTCTTAATAAAACACGATTTCAACAAAATTTGGTATTCAGCAGTTTTTCAGCATGAGAAATCTAAATACAATTTTATTGTACATTGTAGAGGGCGCTACCAGCTGCACTTCGCGTACATTAAAATGTTCATAACTTTTTACCCATTGTTATATTGGAGAGGCCGTATCTAGATAACAACTGAAGAATCAGTGTCGATTTTCTTAGAAACGGTTGGCTAAATCGACATCTTTTAAGTATACTTTTTGAGCTCATTACGTCAAGGAATTAAAATCTTCAAACAACAATCCAATATACCAGGTTTTGTATCTCTTTTATATAAAGTTTTGGAAGTTAAATAAATATCGATTAAAAAAAAATGTAATATCTTGGAAACGCCTTAACATAAAAAGCCAAACTTAATTTTGCTTAAGAGTATTTTTGTTTTATCAGATGCGTTAAAAGGAATCTACTTGTCGTTCTCATTACGCACGCTAGATAGCGCATTAAAAAATACACATATTTTCTAATTTTTCTCAAAAATCTAAATACAACGTTGTATATAGTGTAACGCTATTAAATAGAGAATTAAAAACTTAATCAAACAGTGGAAACCGCAAGACTCTATTTTTTTAGAAAGTGTAAAGCTTTGACTCAGTCAAAACAGGTTTCTACAACTTGACGGCTGTCCAGCACATTTTGCAATTGATGTGCGAGAGTACTTAAATGCCGTATATCCCAATCGATAGATAGGAAGCGGAAGCCTTTTTCCTGGCTAGCTCGGTCGCCCGATTTAGTTTTGCAGACCAGACCTACAACTAAAGAAAATATGGTCTTCAGAATTCAAAATGCAACTTATGGTTTGCCGGAAATTAAAACTGCCGTTTATTCTACACTGCGAAAAATACAGCAATGCGCGGAGCAAGATGATGGACATTCTAAGGAGACACCCCTGTATTTTAACAATCGGCTTTTTCAAGGCCACAATTTGTTTTAAAAGAAATCGTTAATTTCAAAAAGTCAGTATGAACTGGAAAGAAAAAGATAGAGACTTGCAGTTCACACTTTTTAATACAGTTTTTAATTTTCTATTGAATAGCTTTATAATATATATATATATATATATATATATATATATATATAACGTTGTATTTAGATTTTTGAGAAAATCTCAAAATATATACAGAGTGGAACAAAAAGTCTGGAAACGCTCAATTATCTCACAAATGCGTAGTACGGATTGTACAACATTTTGGATAAGTATATTTTGGGATATGAAGATTCCAAATTTGACATCTGCAATGTTGCCAGATTTACCGTTTTTTGATATTATCACTAACTTTGGTTTTAAATAGATCAATCCGTATATTGTATCATTATTGGAACGTCTCCTTCAATACGAGTTCAACCATAATACAAGTAAAATGTGTGTCTTGCGACATCTCGTGTTAAAATGGGCACGTGTAAATAGTATAAACTAAGTAAATGCCAACAGTTAACTGTAAAGACTAGTGTGCGTTAAAGTGCATGGCACCATCTAAGCGATGGTTTTAATGCTTAAAACAACACGTGAGTCGATAAAACCAAGATAACTTGTACAGAAGCATACACGCACGAAAAGAACACCTGATGCAGCATTTCGTTCTTATTATGAGCTCATCAGAGGTGTATACTCACCATTCAACCATAATGTAACAGTCAATATTTGATAAAGTCAGGAAGGTCTTAAATAAATAAAACTGTCCGTGCAAAATAGAATTCAAGTAATTAAATCTGGCAACATTGCAGATATCAAATCTCGAATCTTCGTATCCCAAAATATACTTATCCAAAATGTTGTACATGTTGTACAATTCGTACTACTCATTTGTGAGATAATTGAGCGTTTCCAGACTTTTGTTCCCTCTGTATATATTTTTTAATGCGCTATCTAACGATCGTGGTAAGAACGACAAGTAAATTCCTTTTAAGGCTTCTGATAGAACAAGAAAAATACTCTAAAATAAAACTAACTTTGACTTTTTTTGTTTAGGGGTTTCCAAGATATTTAAATTGATATTTATTTTACCCCCACCACTTTATTCGAAGAAATACAAAAAAAATCTTGAGACAAAAGTTTTTCACAATAAACGTGATTTTTGATATTAGGTATTTTCGGTATAGCTTCCTATGCAAGTTGTTAGAGAAAATAGAACCTTTTTATTTGACGTAACCAATACGCTATCTAGCGACCATTTTAAGAAGTTTAAAATAATTACCAGCATTTTCTCTTGGCCACTTTTATTATAAAATTTGTACCGTGAATCATTTCACTTAACGGTTTTTGAGATACACCCGCTTACCTCGCTTATTTGGACATCCGGTACATTAATAAATTGCTATAGTGCTTTCAATTTAACTTCTTAGTTTTAGATCAAGCAGGACAAAAAGTCAAAATTTAACTCAAAACTTTTTTGCCATTTACACCTTGCCGCACTCACTCCCTGAACACACTGTATAAGGGTAATATTTTTTCCAGCCCCCACTCACTGTGAACCGTTTTGGCATGATTACGACATACAGATAGTATGCAAAATTTTTATTTCATGTTACTTCTCTCCCTTATCATGGTTACCTGTATTTAGAATTAAAAATAAATTGTACAAATCTAAAATACTGAACATCCAATAGCGGTTTCGCCATTCAAGGAAAAGCTTAAAGCTGGTAACTATGGCTTGTTTGAAATTGGATTTTTTATTTTATATTTTTTAATTTTGCAAGTAGCATTTTCTTTCTACTAGTTTGCTATTATCTTTATCTGTACCTACATTTTTGTTTCCTTTATGTTAATGTCTGCTTAATTTTAGTGTACCGTTCTGCTCATCTTACTGTTGTATCTTTTGTTTCTGTGTTTTATATTTGGCTGCAAACTTCTGTTTGAAGAAGGTGTTTATTATTGATCACACAAAAATCAGTTTATTTTCTCTATTTATTGTTTTTGTCTTGTTCTTTTTCATTTCTTTTTGCTATTGTGGCGTCGTTGTTGATTGAGGCACAGATAAATAAACCTTACAGATATACCACCGTATAGTATATCGGACGTCAATTTTGGCGGTGATATGGAAACAGTTTGGAAGGGCACACTTTTAGCATTGGCGCTGTAGTAAAGGTTACGGTACCATAAATACTAGTATACAGATAGCTCTTATAAAATTTTACTAGCACAGAACAATAAATGCAACTCATATTGAATCCAATTTCAACAAATTAACAGTCTCTAGAATTGTGGAAACAATATAATAAATGTTTGAAGTGTGACAGTGAATTAAAATTACAGCACCATCTGTCATGTAGTAGTGTGACCAAAATCTGATACACTATCTTCTGCTACAGTGGCTTTATTAGACAGTGGAGACACGGCGCTGTTTAATTTTTCATTGGCTAGTCTAGTCAAATGGGGTCATCCGCCATTAAGTGTCGACTTTGAATAGAATGCTGCATTTGTTTATTCCGGTTTTAGCCAATTTTTAAAGTTTTCGAATTGTTTTTCATACATATTTTGACTGTTTCGTGACTAATTTTAAGTGTTATAGATTACTAATAAAAATTAGGGCAATATATATTTTTTCTTGTTTTAATTATTTGCAATTTGTGACAAATAAATGGGGTGTTACCTGTTTTGTAGAAAGATTGCAGTACTCGCGTATCTCCAGGAGGTAGAAAGATAACCCGTCAGTCGGTGAGTGGGAACTGTGAGTTTGAACCAACCTCATTGGTTCAGGAAGTTGGAAGTAGAAATGGGCGCCAGGTCCTTATCACTTCTCAAAAATTCTAGCAAGGACCAATTGCCAGTAGTGTTTCTGAAAATACGGTCAAGTACGCAAAGACAAATGTTCCGGAAAGAAAATCAGTATTTAGATCAAACAAACAACGTATATTGGACACCTGTTTACACAAAAAATCATACACACGAGAGCACCCTGAATATGACTAAATATTTAAAGAATGAGTCGAATAAATAACAGAACTAATTAGAGACAAGAGTGGCGTTCACTTAATTACTCGTGTCACGACCGCAGTCAAAAACATGTAAAGAAATTACGGTTTATAATTAATTATGCACGAGCCTAACATGTCAGAATTTCTTAAGTAAAAGGGTTTCCGATTAATTCGTGTCACAGAATTTATAATTACAAGAAACTCTTAAAACATTAATTATGCGCCTGTCGCGATTATTTATGATACGCTATTGGTTAACGACCTAGATTCTTGAAGTACGCCACTGCAAAATGCGTGGTATGTTGTGCGCATAATTTATTTAGCCAATCAGAATCAACAGAAAATGTACGCCAAAAAGATGGCCGCTTTGTTTACCATCTAAAATTAACAAGTTATAGTGAAAGCTTTCGTAAGGGAGAATTTATTCAAAATCATCAATTCGATTTGTTATGTAGTTTGATAATTGCTCCGGGTAAGTGCACGAACCTGTCGCTTTCGATTTTTCTGTTTATCTTTAAGGCAATATTCCAAACTGAAGCTCGCTTACTATGACTTTACATTGGTTTCAATTTAAGTACATTAGCCGATATTAATAGAGAACGTTGATCTGATTTATGATAATAACACGAACTAAAAAGGACAGACTTTACTGAACGCACACAAAATTTAAGTAAGTTATCTAAAAGTTTCCGCACTGTGTCACCTTTTCGTTCTTAAAGGGAAGCATGAATGTATGGACGCCAAATAAAGAAAAGGACTACGACCTTACGAAGTGGTGCTGGCCTCGATCAACTGCTGGTCTTTGGCGATAGCGAAGTCCCTATCGGATGTTGAAAACGAGCCCAACTTCCATCCCTTTGACCGGATTGATACCAGGCATCAGGCAGCATGTTACTGGGAAGAGAAGCCGATGCGAACCCTTTCAGCACGAAAACCCAGAGAACATCGAAGAATAGGAGGGAAGGAAAACCCCTACAAATAATTAGCAGATAAGGAGGGCTCTTTTGTGAAGCCGTCCACGTTCTTTTGTAATTACCTGTGAAAATGTTTTTCCGCTTAAATCATCGAACAACGTGAACTACGAATAAACCATATACGTTCAATTTCTATATTTTCGTTTTTAGATTAACATTTATTCGAGGATGGATGGATTAAAACCGCATTTTCTGGAGCGTCTTTTCACAGCGGCTTTTTTTTTACAGACAGCCAAAATGGCTTCTGCCGGAAACGAGTATTTTCTTGTCTCCCCAGCTGCCAACCTTATTATTTTCTCTACAGAATCGTTGTGTAAGGAAAGTTGCCTATACCACAGGTAAACGCAAAGAATTTTTCAAACGTTCTTAATTGAACGTTACAAATCGACTCTCAAGCTTCAAAACAACTTGTCTTGTTTACACTTATTTAATTTAATTATTAAAATTGACTTTAAACTTTCAAATATGTTCTTCAAACTGTGTTAGCTTATTCATCATCAACCAACCTGAGACGTCCACTGCTGGACATAGGCCTCCCTCATGGCATTCCACCTTTTTCTATCTTGTCCTGTCTGAATCCAGTTGGTTGTTATTCTTTTATGTCGTTAGTCCATCTAGTAGGCGGTCTTCCTTGGCTTCTCTTATCGCTGCGTGGCCTCCACTCCAGTAATCTCCTCATCCATCGGTTATCGCACATTCGGGCTATGTGGCCAGCCCAGTT
The DNA here is from genome assembly GCA_030710515.1 of Abscondita cerata. NCBI lineage: Eukaryota > Metazoa > Arthropoda > Insecta > Coleoptera > Lampyridae > Abscondita > Abscondita cerata. Next base: position 5,730 of record JALBCR010004303.1, on the reverse strand, counting down.
TCATTTTAGTGTAGCTATTCGCTTGATGACGTCCGTCACTCCTGTTCTTCGCCGTAATTCCTCGTTTCTAATATGATCTCTCAGGCTCACTCCAAGCATCGACCTTTCCATTTTCGTTGTACGACCCTTAGTTTTTTCACGGATGTGGATGTTAAGGTTAATGTTTCCGCTCCGTAGGTAAGGACCGGCAGAATACACTGGTCGAACACTTTTCGTTTTAAGCAGATAGGAATGTCGCTTCTGAAGATATACCTGAGTTTCCATAGGCAGCCCATCCAAGGTTGATCCTCCTATGCAGCTCGCAGGTCTAATTGTCCCTTGAAATGCGCATCTCGTGACCTAAGTATACATATTTATCGACCTCTTCATTTGGGTGTTTTCGATCTTGATACGTTCACTAAAACCAAATTAGTCATGTTCTTGGTTTTAGAGAAATTAATTTTCAAACCAATCTTGGCGTATGCGTGGTTACGTTCGTGGAGCATTTGTTTTATTTTCCCGAGATTGTCAGCTACAAGGACTATGTCGTCAGCGAATCTGAGGTGATTAAGATTCTGTCCATCTATGGTGATACCTCTTGAGTCCCAGTCGGAGCTTTTTAAATGCATGTTCTAATACGGTTATGAAGAGTTTTGGGGACATAGGGGTCCTCTTCCCACTTCGATAGGTTGGCTGCTTTCGTGTAATTTAATCGACATAGTTGCGTTATTGTATATGTTATAGATCAGTTTTGAGTACCTATAATCTACCCGACACTCCTCCAATGCTTTAACCAGAGCCTTTAACTCGACCGTATCAAAAGCCTTATGAAAGTCTATAAACAACAGCGCCAATGGTCTATTGTACTCAACTGTCTTTTCGATGAGAGTCTTGATACTTTGTAAATGATCATTAGTTCCAAAAGCAGATCGAAAACCGGCTTGTTCTTTTGGTTGGTAGAATTCAACCTTCCTCTCCAGTCTTGATGTGATCACTCTCGTGAATAATTTATATAGGTGGCTTAAAAGAGTTATGGGGCGGTAATTTTAAAGGTCTGTCTTATCTCCTTTTTGTGGAGGAGTATGGTGGATGCCTCTTGCCACTTTTGTGGAATAGTGCTATTCCCAAGCAAAGATTAAATAGTATTCGTATTTTCTGTAGCAGAAGGGGGCCTCCAACCTTTATTGCTTCCACGGTCACCTCATCTTCTCCAGGTGATTTATTATTTATCATCTTTGACAAGGCTCCACGAATCTTCTTAATGGTGATTTCTGGTACCTCCTCGGAGCCTTGATTGATGATATCTTACGTGTTAAAATGTTGGGGTTTACCTTTTTTTTCTGGCGGCTTGTGTATAGTTCGCGGTAAAACTCCTCCACAAGATTGATCATTTCTTCTCGATTTGATGTGATCTTACCTTGCTTGCTTTTTAATTGAATTATTTTAGCCCGTAGGTTCGTAGTACTTTTGTGCTCTTGTTTTTCTCTATTGTTTCTTGGATCTTTTGCTGCGGTAGTTGCGGTTGCGGTGTTAGCATTAATTGTTGGTAAATACACTACTAATACCTCCAAAACTAACTGACAAAGTTACTGATATACCATAAATGAGAAACTTAAACTTCATTTTTGCATTAGGTAAGATATTCAAATCTTGACACATCATGACGGATGGGCGAAACTTAAAGGCTTCGTGTCGCCACTGTCTAAATAAGGTCACTGTACCTTCTGTATCGACAGTTATTTTACTTACGACTCTAACTACTGTCAATACTTGGTACACTACATATTTTAAGAAAACGTTAATTTGTGTATCTGTGCTAACAGCTAATACATAATGCACGGACTATCTGTAAGGAATATTTATCTGTGATTGAGGTTATGTACGGTAGACGCCTGTTGCGGTCGCAGAACCGCATGGAAGATGAGCAAGGATGTGCAAAGTTGAATGCGGTAGTACGCCAAACTGGTACTAACGCCTGTGTACTACACGTGGCGACTGGATACTGACAAACTTCAACTCGAACTGAATTAAAAGATTGGTGCTGAATCGACAAAGTTGTAATAATGCATTTTTGTGTTTGCATTCTTTGGAAGTACTTCTTATGTACTTGTTATAGGTTGTGCTGGCAGTCTATATGAGTCCTTAGTAGATCAACAATAGTATGGTGGGGAATAGATTAGCAAAAGTAGGAAAAAAATTTTTGCGTAATTTTGTGATCAGTTGTTGGATGATGAGCTGGAAACTAAATTGAGCAACCGTATGTGCCGTTCTTACCGGGGTAATGGTTTGTAACGATGGTATCTGCGTATCCGTATATTAGTTGAGGTGTCGATAAAGTCCTCCCTTCATAAATTTCGTAGGTTTAGTAGAAAGCTGGGTAGAAGTTCATTCTATTATTTTTTTATGGCATTATATAGAAGCTTTGAGGTGTCGTTGTTCGTAAACGAGTGTACCAAAAATGTATTGAGTTGTTTAAGCAATTATAATTGAAATGGTCTTTCTTGATCGGTTGTATTTCTTAATACAAAACACAAACGTGTGATCAACAGCCAGCGCAAAACTCTTTCGACCCAGAAGGCGTTTTTGATATACAACATAATAATGTATGCATATCGCTGTTTGATAAGTTGAGTAATAGCTTTCATTCCGGGGTGTGCTAAAGTGTGCATTGTAACGAAAATGTGTTGGTGATGATCCGCGGAGAGAAAATATCGTGAATTAGCAAATGACAGATTGCAGTATCATACGTTACGTAGTGAATCGTATGAGTTGCAATAAATTTTCTAGACGTAGATAAGTTTGCAAATTTGTGTCTGTGGGCTGTGCTGTTGCGAGTTTCTTAAAGTCGATCTGTGCTGTTGTGATAATTTTAATGGGAGAATGCGCGTTTGCAACAACGTTTGCTGTGTTTGAGATGTGGCAAATATCCGTAGTAAATTGTGAGATGTAATAAAGTGACTGAATTCGCACTCAGAACATTTTCCGGGTTTTTGACAAAAAGCTATGTCATGTGTGAAATGTTTAATGCCTTGGTAAGTAGCTAACAATTTTTATTGTACTTCCCATTACCTATTTTTGGCGTTTAATAGCGTTTTGAAATAAAGTGAGTGGTTCCCCTCGATCTGTTGCTGTAAGGTGTTTCCGATTCAGTTGTTTGATTGCGTGGAATGGTCTTGTTGAGTAGTGTAGTTTAGGGTAATCTTTGCAAGCTCAGGCTTTTCTACCTTCGGTATAGGCCCGTTCAGTAGTGACGTCACAAACCAACCGCGTAATTCAAAATCTGGCACTTTGAAAAATTGTAGACGAAAAGGTGAACCTTAAGTACAAGGATTTAAGGGTTATATTAAAATGGATCAATAAAAGGTGATTGGTTTTTCAATATACACGAATAAATAAGGAATCGTCGTCATATTCAATCTTTATCTTTCATCTAGTATCAATATTACATTTTCGAATAGCATATTTTTATTATAAATAAAAATTAATTTTTATACTACAAATACATATTCAAGATTAACCTTTAATAATAAGCTAATTATCGTATCTAAATAAGAGATGGTTTACAGCATATCAATAAATTACAATCAATGTGGACACAAAAACCTTGATTACGACCCAATGGAAAGATTTTTAAAGACTAAACGACATTTTGTTTGTAATTAGATTATCAACAACCTTGGAAAAGCATTTTCATCCAAAGCTTGAATTTTCTGTAATCTTTGAAAAACTTGTAAACTATTAAATTATTATTTTTAAACTTTTGTCTTCAATTCATCAAAACGGTTAACTTTTCGACCATTTTTTATATAGAATTATTTATTCTATAGTTACTTCTGAACAATTTGGTGTTAAAATGATATTTTTAGTATTATTAGTTCGGTAGGTAATGGCGGGTATATAGAAACCGGCACTTTGCACCCATTTTCCAATATAAAAGCATGTTCCCAAGATGAGATTTGCGGGGATTTTTGTGAGGCGACTCAGAGACATCTATACAACACATTCAGAAGAAATTAGCTTTTCGATATTTTTTCCTTTGTCAAGTTTACTATTCCTATACTATAATAGTTACCAGTTTAGGATACATAGAGGTTGGTGATACATAGGGTACGGCAGAGAGGACGGGCGTTTTTGAGAAGAGTAGTACTCTCCCCTCCGTCTACGAGAATGGTGAGAAGAGTGTCGTTTTATTCGTGAGTTCATAGCATTGTCCGTGTTTCAGTTGCACGTCCCAAAAGTAACGGTTTAGTGCGCTGTATCGCAAAACTTGCATCATTAGCCCTTACTTCTGTAGACGGTAATGGTCGTGAAACTCAGAGCGCTACGTCGTAATAATCACCACCTTCTTTTTCCCTGAATTACGACGTCGACGTGTTCCAACCCGACGTGTAGTTCCAGTAGGATGGGGCGACCGCCCACACAGCCAGAGCATCATTGAATCATTTTGAAGGACGCAATTCGCGTGGAAGTGGCCCATGTTAAAAGCGCAATGTTGGAGAGAGTCTATGCGAACTTCCAAGAACGCCTCCAGCACTGCATCAACAATTTTGGCCACCACATGCTTGTGATTTTCCACACTTGACTGTCTTAAATGCTATTTCCTTGCGAACCTGATTGCATCAATAAATTTGTTTTGAGCAAAATTTAACTATTTTATGATTTTTAAAACCGTCCGTCCTCTCTGCCGCACCCAGTATATGTTTCATACTTTGTTAGTGAATGCAATACACTTTCTCTCTGCGACTTTTCTCAAAACTGCTGCTTTTCCGAGCAAAACATAACTTCGTTATTTGGCCTTGTTTGAACAGGTTTTTGACATCTAGTGTCGACTTGTGAAAGAGTTCACGTTACGAAAATGTTAGCAACTTTGCCGACAGGTATGTAAAGCAGTTACATAGTCGATTCTTCAATAATTATAGCCAACCTAACAGTTGGCAAGTATAAATATTTCGGCAAAGTTGCTAACATTTCGTACGTGAACGCTTTCACGAGTCGACACTAGATGTCGAAAAGCTTATCATTTAAATATTGTGATCCCTCCAGTAAGGCATATAGTCGACAGCGCGCGTTTGTACAATAATGAACTTACACTGAGTTCTCTCACTCCCGATGAGTCCCAAAAGGACCAAACAGTTGTCGGGTGATTCTCAGTGTTTGTTTGCTACTGTACAACCTCTTATAGCAAACAAAACACTGAGAATCACCCGACAGCTGTTTAATATTGTGATCCCTCCAGTAGGGCTATAGTCGACAGCGCGCGTTTGTACAATAGTGAACTTACACTCGAGTTCTCTCACTCGATGGAGTCCTAAAGGACGAAACAGCTGTCGGGTGATTCTCAGTGTTTGTTTGCTATTGTACAACCTCTTGCGTACTTTACTGCAGGCGATTCGAAATTTTTATACTTGCCACTGTTAGGTTGGCTATAATTATTGAAGAATCGACTATGTAACTGCTTTACATACCTGTCGGCAAAGTTGCTAACATTTACGTACGTGAACGCTTTCACGAGTCGACACTAGATGTCGAAAAGCTTATCGTTTAAATATTAGTGATCCTCTCAGTAGGGCATATGTCGCCAGCGCGCGTGTAATAATAGTAAACTTACACTGAGTTCTCTCACTCCCCGATGAGTCCCAAAAGGACGAACAGCTGTCGGGTGATTCTCAGTGTTGTTTGCTACTGTACAACCTCTTGCGTACTTTACTGCAGCAATTCGAATTTTTATACTGCCAGCCTGACAGGTTGTAA